>CM041739.1:26349695-26837195 GCA_023373845.1 Nibea coibor
AGGGCGGTTCCTTTGATGCCAATCTGATGTTCCAGTCTCTGTAAAAGAATTTGATGGTCTATGGTGTCAAATGCAGCACTAAGATCTAACAGGACGAGTACAGAGATGAGTCCTTTGTCTGATGCCATTAGGAGATCATTTGTGACTTTGACTAGTGCGGTCTCTGTGCTATGATGGACTCTAAATCCTGACTGAAAATCCTCGAATAAACTGTTCTTGTGAAGAAATTCACACAGCTGATTAGCTACTGCTTTCTCAAGTAACTTAGAAAGAAAGGGAAGGTTTGATATCGGTCTATAATTAGCTAAAACCTCTGGATCTAGAGTGGGCTTTTTAAGAAGAGGTTTAATTACAGCTACTTTAAAGGAGATATCCTGATAATAAAGACAGGTTAATCATATCCAGTAAAGACGACTTAGATGAAGAAATTATTGAAGTTATTTGATGAAGGTCAATGGGAGAAAAGCCGTCTAAATATGTATCAGGTTTTGCAGCTGTTTCCAAACTTGCTGTGTCAGAATGCAGATCAGTGCCTGTCGAAGGAGAGGCATGATGTATTTTGTCTCTAATATTTATAATTTTATCATTAAAGAAGCTCAAGTTCAATGCCATATGAGAGAACGAGATCAAGAGTGTGGTTCAGACGATGAGTCGGTTTATTTACACTCTGACAGAAGCCAATTGAATCTAATAGAGAGATAAATGCAGTACTAAGACTATTATTGTGGTTGTCCACATGAATATTAAAGTCACCTACAATGATTACTTTATCTGTTTTAAGGATCAAGCCTGATGCAAATTCTGCAAATTCAGATAAAAATTCAGAGTAAGGGCCAGGAGCGCGATATACTATAACAAATAGGATTGGCTGTAATGTTTTCCATGTTGGGTGAGTGAGGCTAAGAACAAGACTTTCAAATGAATTATAATTTAGTTTAGGTTTAGGAGTTATTAATATACTTGAGTCAAATATGGCTCCAACTCCGCCACCTCGACCATTACTTCGAGGAATATGAGTGTTACAATGACTGGGAGGAGTGGATTCATTTATGCTAACATATTCACCCTCCTGCAGCCAGGTTTCAGTGAGACAAAATAAATCAATATCATAATCAGATATTAATTCATTGACTAAAAGAGCTTTAAAGGACAAGGACCTGATGTTCAAGAGTCCACATTTAATGCTCTTGTTTTGTACTGGTGGAGATGTTGATTTAATTTTTATTAAGTTTTTATGATGAACTCCTCCTCTGTTTGTTTTATCTTTAAACAATGTAGGTGGACGGGGGACAGACATAGTCTCTATACTAAAGTACTGGGTGGGCAACTGCTCTAATGGAGGCGCAGAGAAGCGTGTAAGACTGCAACTCTGCTTCCTGGTCTCAACTCTGGGTTGTCACGGTTTCGGTCGTCTAATGAATTGGTCCATATTTCTAGATATGAGAGCTGCTCCATCCAAAGTGGGATGGATGCCGTCTCTCCTAATCAGACCAGGTTTTCCCCAGAAAGGTGTCCAATTGTCAATGAAGCCCACATCGTTTGCTGGACACCACCTCGACAACCAGCGGTGAAATGACGACATGCAGCTAAACATGTGATCACTGGTTACATTGGGTAGGGGTCCAGAGAAAACTACGGAGTCCGACATCGTTTTGGCGTATTCATACACCGATGAAACATTAATTTTAGTGACCTCCGATTGGCGTAACCGGGAGTCATTACCGCCGACGTGGATAACAATCTTACTGTATCTACGTTTAGCCTTAGCCAGCAGTTTCAAATTTGACTCGATGTCGCCCGCTCTGGCCCCTGGGATGCATTTAACTATGGCCCCCGGTGTCGCTAACTTCACGTTCCGTAAAATGGAGCTGCCAATAACCGGAGTTGGTTTCTCAGCGGGTGTGTCGCTGAGTGGGGAAAATCTGTTTGAAACGTGAAGCGGTTGGTGGTGTACCGTGGGCTTCAGCTTGCGGCTACGCCTCCGTCGCTCAGTCACCCAGCCTCCCGGCTGCTCGGGAACTACCGGGGGACTGCTAGCTGAAGCTACCTTCGGTGGTACCGCACCGGCTACAGGGGACTGGCTAACTATAGCAGCTACTGACTGTTCTGTGGTGCGGTACCGTGCCTCTAACTTACTGAGCCTCGCCTCCAAATCTACAAATAGACTACATTTATTACAGGTACCATTAGCGCTAAAGGAGGACGAGGAGTAGCTGAACATGTGGCACACAGGGCAGGAGAGAGCAGGAGAGCAGAGAGGAGGAGAGCAGGGAGAGGCCATTGCTAAAGCTAGGCTAGGGAGTGCGGCTAGCAGAGAGACAGGTAAAACTATCGGACTGCGGTTACTAGAGTTTAAGAAACCTGTTCGTGTAGACAGAACAAGTCTAAAGGTAGTGTGGAGTTACGTAGATAGTCACTGATGTGAAAAATGTACGAGAATCCATTACATTAAAAAAAATACTTGATGTCTTTGGGGCAGTGGCATAAAATGGCAATGTGTGCACATGACATAGACTAGCACACACACGTAGAAACACACCAGTGCCTTTGAATTAAGGCCTTGTTTACATATAGGTCCAGCTAAATAGCGTGCTTAATAACAATACTTAATAGAAACTAGATGTGAGATACGTTTTAGTGATAACGAGGAAGAGGTAGAGGAGGAGGATGAAGACCTGGATTCCAGTTCTGAAAAGGATACGTCTGATTCCGAACGGGAAGGTGATCCAGTCCCTGCAGGCACAGAAGAACAGTAGACTGAATGGACTGTCCCCCAAGAGTCCAGCTCGGAGGAGGAGCAGGAGCCTGACCAAGCTCAATGGGCAGGAAGAAATGGTTGTCAGTGATTAGCACATCACAAAGATACATTCTGTTTTTTTTTCCCAGGCAATGTTCCCCCTCCAGGCCTGACTAGATATGCAGTCGCTCACCTCACCGAAGACCCGAGGTCAGCATGGGACCTCCTTATGACTCCTGAACTGGTGGAACATGTCCATGTGTGGTAAATGTGTGTGTGGTAGTCTGTGTCATGTGTGCGCTTTGCCATTTTATGCCATTGTCCCATAGGCTTCAGTTGTTTTTTTGTTTTTTTTATAATGGAGGTCTATGGGAGCCCTTTCTTTAATCTGACACTACAAAAAAACTAAAGTTCTTGATGCGCTGACAAGCCACCCCTCCTTTGCACTGAAAAGTTCCAGGAGCTTTGGAGTGTACCTGTCCAGCTGGGACATAAATGTTGATTCCAGTTGTGGCAAATATGAATATAAAGAGGCTGCGGGTAGCAACTGAATGATACCCACTGCTGGAACTACGAGTGGTAGATCTGGAGAATGAGACCACTCACACCGGGCGCGCTGCGGAACGTCTCAGCAGCGTCCCAGAAGCGCCTCTCCACTCCGCAGCGCTATCTTTCCGTAGCACTTCTATTTTTGACGCGAGCCGTTGCTAAACCGCGTCAATTTCAACAGAGCAGATTGCACCAGACAGGAAATCCTACACAGAATCAGCGGAATAAACTTCCGCCCCCTTTCAAAATAAAACACAATATGCGGTTCATATCGCCTGTCACAGCTTCACGTCCACATTACGTCATGACCGGTCGCACCAGGTCAGCTGTCAATCAATCAAAGAGTCTCAACATGAACAACGAGAGACTGATTGTTGAAGTGGAACAGCAAACAATAATTTATGACACAACAAATCCTTTTTATAATCTCTCCCATGCCGGAGGAGCAAAGTTAGCGGTTTGTTGTTGTTGTTTCTTTTATACACAGTTTATCGCGGGGACTCGCATATGTTCGGGATTCTCGCGTGATCTCGTGATCTCGCGTGAATACGGCTAGTTCGCTACGCTGCCGTAATGCTGCCATTACGCGCCCGGTGTGAGTTGACGCCGGGCAGAGGACAAAACCCATAATACTAAACGCCTAATTTTTGCAGGTCCTACAAAGCTGAAATTATATCCACCCCCCTCACTAAGGAGTCAAGGTGAATCGGTCTTGAGCGGCAATATATTACTTTTTTTTTTTTTTTAAATGAGCGTCCGAACGACAGCAGCAGAGCAGTCAACTAGTTGATTCGGAGAAGCGGCAAGAAGCAACGTGGAGGCAAAAGGGCAAAAACAAGAGAAGAGAAGTGAAAAGGTAAGGAACATAACAGAAATGAGAAAAAGAGACAACGGAGAAAGGAGAACAGGAGACAAGGAGACAACGGAGAAAAAGGAGACAAGGCAGGGCAACAAAGCAGCCAACGCCAGGCAAGCTTCAAAAAACAGGAGACAAAGCCAGATGTAAATCAATACATACTATATGAAACTAGGCAACATTGTGATACCGGTGGCACTGGTTACCTGCATGGCGGACTGCACCCATAAATAGAGTAGCCAATAAAAGCTACGGCGGCAGCGGCGGCCAAACAGCGGGACACACACACCCTCGCGGCTCTACACGCCAACCTGCGACAAACAGTCATCAACAATGGACTCAGTAATTGTCAGACTTCTAAGACTACACTACATACCCAAAACAGGACACACGGCACATACACGGCTCAGCAGAGTTGCACGCCGGCTCGCACCCAATCAGGCAGAGGAGAGAGAGAACAACTGCACGCCATGGTCCTATATAAACAGGTCCGCATTAGCAGCCAATGACGTGGCTAAGGGGAGTGACACACCTGCTGCAGTCGCCAGACCTGCTATGACATAAAAAATAAACTGGGGACACAGAGGGGATAGGGGAGAGAGTACACCTTCGGAACTCTTCATTAATTTTCAAGACAGCAAATGTTTGACTGTTACTTAAGATATTAAGGGTTTTAGTATATGTTTTCAGGCAAAAAGTCCAAGTCACACTGGAAATTTGGTCAGGAAAAATAGAATGATAAATCATTTACCTGGAATGGTTAGATGGAGGGCATCTTTCCTTAACCGTTTCCGATTCTTAAGGGTGTCATCTGTTTCACCATGTGGGTGTGAAGGCGGGTAATTCACTTCAGCCTGGTTTTCTTGACATTTTTTGCAGCTCTTTGCTCATTCTCTGACTTGTGGGGCTTCCCAGTGCTCTCTGTTTTGTCCAGTAGTTTCCACATTTGTACTTTAGGCTTTCCTGCCACCCATAAGTTCCATTAAAAGATCCAGGCTGATGTCATTGGGGTACCATCTCTTAAATAGATCACATTTTCAAATGTTAAAAGAGGGGGAAGCGGGGAAAGGATGAGTGATAATGAGTGATTAATATACTTAATGAATTGATAAGAAAAGGTTATTGTAAATTACATAGATGCAAGTGTGGTAATCAGGGGTAGAGCACACTAACGGTGACCAGGAGGACGAAACTCATTGTCATGTTCAAGAAACCAGTCTGAGATGATTCGAGCTTTATGACATGGTGCGTTATCCTGCTGGAAGTAGCCATCAGAAGATGGGTACACTGTGGTCATAAAGGGATGGACATGGTCAGCAACAATATTCAGGTAGGCTGTGGCATTGCAACGATGCTCAATTGGTACTAAGGGGCCCAAAGTGTGCCAAGAAAATATCCCCCACACCATTACACCACCAGCACCATCCTGAACCATTGATACAAGACAGGATGGATCCATGCTTACATGTTGTCAACAGCAAATTCTGACCCTACCATCTGAATGTCGCAGCAGAAATCGAAACTTATCAGATCAGGCAAAGTTTTTCTAATCTTCTATTGTCTAATTTTGGTGAGCCTGTGTGAATTGTAGCCTCAGTTTCCTGTTCTTAGCTGACGGGAGTGGCACCTGGTGTGGTCTTCTGCTGCTGTAGCCCATCTGCCTCAAGGTTGGACGTGTTGTGCATTCAGAGATGCTCTTCTGCATACCTTGGTTGTAACGAGTGGCTATTTGAGTTACTGTTGCCTTTCTATCATCTCGAACCAGTCTGACCATTCTCCTCTGAACTCTGGCATCAACAAGGCATTTTTCCCATAGAACTGCCACTCACTGGATATTTTCTCTTTTTCGGACCATTCTCTGTAAACCCTAGAGATGGTTGTGTGTGAAAATCCCAGTAGATCAGCAGTTTCTGAAATACTCAGACCAGCAGCCCGTCTGGCACCAACAACCATGCCATGTTCAAAGTCACTTAAATCATCTTTCCTCCCCTTTCTGATGCTCGGTTTGAACTGCAGCAGATCGTCTTGACCATGTCTACATGCCTAAATGCATTGAGTTGCTGCCATGTCATTGGCTGATAAACGAGTTAGTTAACAAGCAGTTGGACAGGTGTGCCTAATAAAGTAGCCAGTGAGTGTATATCTGTGGCGATGGAAAAACTTTCTTTGACAGCTTCAACCAACTCGTCCACAGTTGAAGGTACTCCACAGCTGAGAGTTAGTTTCTTGACTTCATGATCAATAAGGACCCATAATCTCATAGTTTGTTCCATTTTTAGGAAGACAGAAGATAGAGCGGTAAAACACATGTACAGAACAATCAACACAAACATATTGTACAATTACAATGAATTACAATGAATGGTAGAATGATTACAGTAGCAGTGGAACCTGTGATAGAGATAGAGAGACACAGATGCACAGCAGCAGTAAATCATGAACTAACTAAACTGTAGTGGAGATGGTAGCAATAATGACAGTAATAATATATGTAGTGGACGTCATACATGACCCCAGCAGCAGCCACGATCCATGAGAACCTGCTGGACGAGAAAGCACAGAAACTCCAGGGAAGAAGTTTAGTTAGTAACATGTATTGATGGTACTGCCTTCTTAGTAGCACCACTGTGGCACTGTCCTCTTCAGAGGCTTCAAAATCAAGTGCTTCCTCTGGTAACTCGGAGATAATCCCTGGTTTGAAATTTTGTGATGTATGTGGGGTATGCTTCCTGTGTTCATGTGTTGCAATATCACTCTTCGTTGGTACAACAGTGCATTACAATTTACAACGCAACTGACTTTGTGTCAAAAGGAGCCAGGGTGATGCTAACTTCTGGGTTGGCCTACAAAAATATCATCATAAAGCAACCTATACAGGTAGACTAATATATAATATGTGACACAGAGCAACCAACAGATGTTAGATATCCATAGCAAAGCTTCTTGTTACAGCAAACACACTTGTGTAGTGCGCTTGTTATCTATAGATCAAGGAGAACCTAGGCTATATACTTCCTTTATAGCACATTACATGAATGTGTTAATAAAGGAAGTAAGAGTGAAAAATCTACAATACTGATTTCTGAAGTTATTATGTCACTCTGCTGTGTGCTCCCTGTCCCCTGCACTCTGTTCCACACCACCTGCTGTTTCTCTGTTGTCCCTCCCTCACAAGACCCCAGAGTCCTTTGATTGGCTATATGTCATAGGTACCCTCCACTGATTGATTGAATATAGAAAATATGCCGCCTATGTATCTGTCATAAACCATTTCAAAGATAATCACAGATATGTAAAACTCAGAGGGTTAAACTACCACACAAAAACTGCAGAAAATAAACTGCAGACAGGTATAAAAAGGGTTTGGTTGAAGTTAACGAGCTGTTGGAGGTGAGAGCACATTTGAAATAGAGGTTAACGATGGCAAATGTAGCAATATAGGAAACAGGGCCATGCTTTTGCAAATTACAAATTGCAGTTTCAATTCTGGTAAAATCTGACTTTTAACAATACAAATTGTTACTTACATGAATTGGGTAAAGTGTTTTCCTTATGCTCTGCAAAAAAAAACATGTCTTCACTCCAGAAACATTCGAGAGTGTTCTTCTGTGTGCAGGTGGGCGGGCCATGACGTTTTACATCTGATATGAACATTTAAACTGAGTTTTGAGTCTAATCAAATTAATTTTATTACATAAAATAGTAAGTTACGAAAATGTTCACACTTTTTACTTATGGATAACTCAAAAAACTAAAAAAGAAAAATAAATTGATTTATTGGAGTAAATATTCTTACAGTGTAACATAGTTTGTGATGTCATCTTGGTTGTGGATCAGTCAAATAATCAGACAGGTAAACAAGCCAAATATTTCTTTATATGATGTTGTGTAAAACTGAAAGGGAATGCACCTGAGACACCTGGTGACATGTCAGGAAGTCTGAATGTTTACATAGAAGCACGTTTTGACTTTTTGCAAATTTCAGTCTCTTACTCAAGGTGAACTGGGCTTTGAACTACCAACACTGCAATTAGTGAATAATATAATTCAACACTGTCACCTTACAGTAAGTAACAGTGTTGTGTATGCATGTGTGTGTGTAGAATCTCTCAAGGTTCTATTTCCTCCCACAGTCTAAATGGCCTGTAGGTGTGAATGTGAGTGTGAATGGTTGTTTGTCTCTTTGTGTCAGCCCTGTGATGGACTGATGACTTGTTCAGGATGTACCTCATCTTCCAGCCAATGCTAGCTGGGATTGGCTCCAGGCTCCCATGACCCCGATGAAGATAAGTGGATACAGTATTATGAATTTTAAAAAAAATGATGACAAAACTATCACATTAATACCCAAGTTGTAATAGATATGACTGTGTTCACCTTCACTTTGAGATGGTACATTACACACACGCACAAGAACATTGCATGCAGTGTGTGTCTGGCTGAGGAAGCATGTGAAGCGCAGCCCAAAGCAGGCTGAATTTAATGACACAGAGGACAATTATTGTGCATCCCGTGGAGACTGACACTAATTTAATAAGTTGCGTTGTTTGGTGTGCCCACCCTCCAGCCTCATCAGCGCAAGGCTTCAGAGGGACTACTACCAGACTCCACCACATTCTTTTTCTTTTTTTTTTTGCTCTTCCTCACATCCTTCCATTATGATAAGCTGTGGCTTAATTAATTTAATAGGGTCAGGAGTTATTACCACCTCCACTGCACACACTTTATTACCAGGAAACATCACCTCCATTATGAATTTGTCTCTTCTATTGCACATATTTTTGAACACTTTGCTCTCAGGCCTCCTCGGGTGCACAGCAAGGTGAGCCGCAGAGCGGCAGAATAGAGGAAGTGATTTATACTGCAGTGGGAAGCAAGTACAGGCCACACACAGTACAAGTGATACTAGTTTAATAGGCCAATTAACCCACTCGCTTCTGTGTGTAGCAGAAATAAATGTGATGTTATTACACAAGTAGGTTTTGGTTTCAGAATTTTGATGTGAATTATAACACATGACACTCAAACAGCACTAATAATATTCAGGCACAGCAACAAAGCAGCATTAATGCTGGTGGAATACACATTTAAAAAAAAAAAAAGAAATCGAAGTGAAACCCAGAGAATGTCACCTGGGATAGCACAGGAATATTTTTTTCTCCAAAAGCACCTTGAAGTCAGCCAACAAAAAGTGGAACAGATGTATTATTGTGTGAATACATGTGTGCAATATGTGCAGACTATGTACATGTGCAGTTGGCATCTAGGCTCAGAGCGTCCCAGTAGTACAAAGCTCAGCACACAGGAGGATGAAATGTTCTAGCCACAAACTTTGGCAGAAAATTCTGCATTTTGTAGGAGCACATCACCTGATTATGAAAACATATTTTTTAGGGTCTTTAAAGAAATCTCTTTAAAGAAGTCTTTTAGGCTCTAAATATTTGTGTTATCTTGTTTGTATTTGTTGATAACATATCATGTCAAGACATAGAAGCATTAAAAATGATTACCTTTAGAGAAAGGTCACACATAGATTAACTGTCCAGCAGACCACTGAAACTTTACAGAAAGGCACCTTTCTGTGTGGAGTCTGCCTATTCTCCCTGTGTCTGTGTTCTGTTCTGCCTGTAAATGTGAATGGGTGTTTGTCTCTCTGTGTTATTCCTGTGATGAACTGGTGACTAGTCCTGCATGTGCTCTGCCTGGCGCCCAAAGTGCCAGCTGGGATTGGCTGCAGTCCCCTGCGACCCTGATGAGGATAAGCAGTTGTGGAAAACGAATAAATGAATGAACTTAAACAGAAGAATATTGTTGAAGTGCTGGAGAACATTTTCAGTAGCATATTAATTCACATTTGGTGCATTAGTATGATGAATATGAGATCAACGTCAATATACAGTGCATATGCTCATTGTAATGGGCTGTCAAACCAGCATTTCTAACAGTAAACTACAGTAGCAGTACAATAGCGCAATAGTATTTTTACACTGTGGTGTTGTTACTTACTATTATTTCAGTTCAGATCAGAACGATTTGTTCGTGACAGATTTGCCACTTGGTGAATGAATTGCATTAATTAAACCTGCAATAACTGATTTTCTTGGAGCAGCAGAAACAAGCTCTGAACACCACTTTGACATACTATCAGCTTTTAAGTCGACATGCTGAACTTGTTAGCAAACTGCGGCTATGGAGCAACATTAACATTCATTTGGAGTGGTGTTTGTGTCCACCTGATGAATGTAACTCCAATATTCACTGTTTTAGCTTTTGCTTGACCAACTCCTGAAAGAAATATCTCCCCCTATAGCTGCTAAATGTTCCACTATGTTCTCCAGATAGTCTGTCTGCTGTTTGCTGCTGGGAAGGTAGGCTGGGTTTTTACAGCTTTTTCAAAAGCTGCACCAACAAATGATCAGAGTGATCAGAGTGAACCACAACAAACAAATCCTCAGTAGGCTCATCACTCCAAGTTTTAGGACTGTCTCATTGTTTTTACAATGCTATTTTATTTATGTATCATTACTCTGAAATATACATAATAACCACTTTCAGATTGTTTAAAATAAACCCAACACGGTCATCCAACACATTTATCTGTCAATCATGACTATGCTACTAGCAGCAATGTTGTCATGCACATCCCTCCATGACGTGTATGAGGATAAAGTTGATGGCTTAGTACCTCTTCATTCAGCCCTCCACTGTACATGTGTCTAATCACAGCTATAAGCTGATGTGTAGTCAATAAGCAGAGGCAGGTAATACAGGATAAGAGCAGAATGAGAGTCTCTCCTCTCCTCTGTGTCCTCGCAGTGAGACAATTTCTTCAATCCTCTTAGCATTCAGTTGGCTGGCATAGGGCGACAAGACGTCAATAAGCAGACAGAAAATGCAAAGCAGGCCCTGTACAACAGCAGGACCAAGCTCCACACACGGCAAATGTTTCAATTAAAGAGTCAACAACATTCATCCAGAACATTTAAAACAGACGGAAGTCTCTGATCAATATGGGAGATAATTGATTCTTCCTTTTCTCCTGACAGGCTTTTAAAAAGGAGGATGAAAGTATGTTGACCACTGACGAGTGTAGTTCCTTCCCAATGAGGTAATATGTAATCTTAATCCCAGCATCAGCTGTTCAGAGAGGGGACTATTCTTGTTTATTCTGTTTGTGTTGTCTGTGTTATTTGTCTATTGATAATACTCACAGCCAAGACAAGCTTTGCATGCAGTACTAGCAGAGGTATCAAGGATTATTTCATCTTTTTAGAACTTTCTGTATCAGTAAGGTAAAGGCAAAAAGAGAAGACTGCCCAAATAATGATCAGCTCTAAATGAACTCCACCCACCATGGCTACAATCTAATCTTACTATAAGAACCTGATGAACTTCACATGTAATTTATGAAACTGGCTCAACTGTCTTGTTTCAGTTAATAATTATGATTGTCTCTTTTTAGTTGATGATATTGTACATTGTACATACATGTTGTGTACTGTATCATGATTTTCTACATGCTTCATGAGATATTTTTTACTTTAATTTGGCAATATATAAATAAAACTAAATTGTGATCAACATTTCTCTATTGGTAGCGCAGAGGAATGGAGTGATTCAAAAATGTCTGTGTATGTTATGTTTGGGGTTTCATAAAGTAGATGCTACAGTATGTGATGACTTAGCTCTGCATTGTGGTCAAGTGCTTTGCAAGGCGATGTAATGTAAGGTAATGCTGGGGAGGCATGCTAACTCTGGGCATTGCAGACTAAGGACATGGAATATCAGCTCTTTGGTAGGGAAAGAAGCAGGTTGATGTGGAGATACTTACAAGCCCCCAATTGATCACTGCTGCGTTGAAGTTCTGCCCAGAGAATGAGACTGTAGCTTTTGTGACTGTCGGTGTGAGTAGTTCTACTTTGAGACTCAAACATTTTTGTGGGCAAAGCTGCATAAACCCGATGGCTGGGGAAATGGCTTGAACCATAGTGGTGTTTTGTCACTGGACTTCTGTGATTGCCATGGACTGGCCGTAACAAACACTATGTTAGAACATAGGGTGGTTCATATGTCTGCTTGGTACCAGAACACTTCAGGCCAAGGCGGCGAGGATATGCACACCTCAATGTGTCATACAGTCTTGTTTTAGGACTGCCCAAAAAAATCCTGATTTGTATTTTTACTTGCATGATTTTCTTCTTTATACATATTTCATTTAATTGTCAATGACTGCTTCTCTGTGACTGTTATGCATATGACAAATAAGGAACTTGAAACCTTGAAATTTGAATGTTATGCATTCAACTCATGTATCACTGATTAGTGGCTTTAAGGAGCTTTCGCCGAGGCTGAAGATTACCACAAGAAGAAGATCTATTTTGTACCTCTAATTTTTCAAATTGTAAATTTACGTGAGATTTAACAGTCTGACATGATTCCTTTCTCCCTTTCCCTTCATGCTATGATACATCATTAAAAAGAAATTGCCACAAATGGCAAGCTCTGTGTCCGCATAACTATGCTATAGCTTTATTGAATGAAACATCGTGGCTGGGAGCTATTACACTTTTTGTTATTATTCTCTTCTCCAGGGAATGCAGAGGCCCACATGAAATCAACTCTTAACTTTATTTGAAACTGCAAACAGTCCCTGGGCATTGGCCGTTGGTCAGGCTGCAAATTTTCCACCCAAATGGCAGCCTCACAAAGGCCACTGATCTGGCTCCATCACCACTGATTTGAATGGTATTTGACTAGGACCTCCATGTGTGTTTAGGCCATTGTGACTGGAAGTGGCACTGAAGGTCATATGGAGTGACATATAACTATTATGACATATTAGGTGAGACATAAGATTAGTGAGATTTACCTTTTACACTGCTCAGAGGTAATAAGGGAAGGTGTCATTCACTTGAGATGACTGACTTCAGAAGTCATTGCTATTCAGTTCATTTCAGTTTTATTTATATAGCACCAAATCATAACAGAAGTTATCCCATGACACTTCCCATACAGAGCAATTCTAGACCGTAGTCTTTATACTATTATTTACAGAGACCAACAATTCCCACCATGAGCAACTGTTTGGTGGCAGTGGTAAGGACAAACTTCCTTGAAGAGACAGAAACCTCGAACAGACCCCAGCTGATGGGCGGCCTACTGCCATGGCCGGTTTAGAGAGGGAGGGAGAGGGGGATGATAGAGAAAAGGAGGGGGAGAAAGAGAAAGAGGAAAACCTGAAGGTAGGACTTAGAAAATCGAGGTTCCAGTGATATCTACTCTAGCTATAGCACGTTTACTTCATTATTACACCATCTGCCTCCATTACAGAGCTTCATTTTATCGTGAATATACACCATATTGTTTTATTTCTATATTTTAACCTCTGCACTGTTTTATGATTCTTTTTCTCATTTCTCATTTTACTTGTAAGGTTTTGTTGCTATACATTTTGTAGTATTGTTGGAGGGAGCCTGAGAACAAGAACTGCTTCATTGTAATTGTGCATATGATAAATAAAGAACTTGAAACTTGTATCTCATTTATGAGATTGATAACTCCAGCTGGTGCATGTCCTACAGACAAAAGCTCTCACCTTCATCCTCTTACTTTTATGTGTCACCAAACTCAATGCCAGCGTTCAAGATTTGAACCTTACACAGAGTTACAAACTCATTCAGTACTGCTGGATGAAGCTTAGCCTACTTGAAGCACCACAGCACTGACTGACACATCTTTCCCTCGGGGCTGACTGTAGATGTGCCTGATGTGATCCCATTCAGCACTTGTGTAAAACCTGGATTTGACCAGAATCAGCTTGACTGCTGCTATACCAGATCCCATACAAACTCACCACCCTTAGGGTACAAAATACCAAAGACACTGCCGGGCTTTTTTTTGTCTGAAAACACTGTTAATGGAAGGATAATGATTAATAAGAGTTAATTGCTTTACTCGTTACCACGGCATCCTCTTAGCATGCCCTCAATGTAAATGTTGTTAATGTGAAGAATCAGGAAAATGGTGACATCAGATATGAGGAGACATATCTAGGCATTTCTGTTAGTTAGTTCTCAAAAATGACAGCAAAAATACTTTCAGAGGCAGTAAAGAACATTACAGTGTTTACAGTGTAGAGCACGGAGGGAATTTTAGTTTAACAGAGATGTTTCTTCTAAAGTTTCGCCCCCATTGCACTTCATCCTCATTGGTGAAAGAAGCTCAAAGGAATGTGTGAATGGTGTCTTAGTCTTTGTTTTCCTGCTGGGACAGGTGGAGGCAGCAAGGGACAGGACCTGTCACTGGATCCATTTGCAAGCTGACATTAAACAGAGGAGTTTTGGCCTGGAAGGCCATCATGGCCTCTTCCCCTGTCAGCTCTGCTTTTCCACCAACTCCCTGACAGCCCCCCCCCCCCCCCCCCCCCCCCCCCCCCCCCCACCCACCCACCCACACACACACACACACACACACACACACCACAGCATGCTTGTTGTTACCCTCACTCTCTCTCTCTCACACACACACACACACATACACACACACACGCACGCACGCAGAGACACACATCACAGTCCACAGTTTCCATCCATCCAACTGATGGGCTATGAATCGGTTCTTAGTTAGACACATATTAGGACAGATGGATGACCTTGGCCCTATTCACAATAATAACTCTGTTTGTCAGCAGCAATCACGCCACACTGTAATGACACTTCAGCTGTGTGCACCTAAGATGGGATGCCGCACACAAATACACACACGTTCAGTTTGGCTGGTAATAACTTAAACCACCTCTTCATCTGTAAAGATTTACAGAAGGTTGCACAATTTTCTGTACAGTGGGCAAGTGGATTTTTGACTATGTTTGTAAGGTAAGGGTAACTTGCCATTTTCAGTCTAGGTTGCTGGCTTGTTGTTGTACGTAGTGACGGGGACAGATATCATGGAGGTGGAGGAGAATGATTACTGAAATAGTTGCCCAATGACAGGTTTACAGAAAAAGCAGCATTCTTCCTGTGAGTCGGACTATGTGTGTACAAAATGTGTTCATGTAGATGCTAAAGTGCTAAAGGGCTAGCTGAAGTGGAATACAGTTCAGATGTTGTTGTTGTTGGAACTGTTCATATATACTGTATACTACTGGCCTGATTAGGTGAAATGGAAGCAGGTGAGGGAGTGGAAGGTCAGGAACTGCAGGGCTGATGAGAGGTAGTGGGAACAGGGGAGCTGGGTAGACAAGGTCAGGTGGCTTGGACTAAAGGAAAAGGGGTTATTGTCGGGTCGATGTGGAAAGGTGGAAAAGTCTGGTGGTAACTGGTGGATGAGAAGAGAGTGGCAAGAAATGTAAGGCAATGCAGGTTCACAAGCATAAGTTCTGCCCAGGAACTGTTACCAGTGTGTGCTGAGGTTAGCACAATAAGCATAAGTCAGTTAAACTATAGGGGGCACCATGCATTCATCAAATGAAACCGACAAAGGTGTGTTGGTGTTGCTCACCATTGTAGGGTATATGGGTGTACATACTGGTTACAAAGCTCCTCAGCAACATTGGTCTGGGACTACAGGGTTGTGCTAAGTGTGCTAATTGAAAACCATATTTATAGATATTGTTCCTAGTTTCACATTGAATAAGAATGCTGCCAAGTCTGTCCAGCTCATTATCCAGTGATTGCTTCTCCTTGTGTCAGTAAGTTAGGTATGTAAGCCCTACTTTCCCTGGGATGTGTTTTTGAGGCAGTGGAGATGCACTGTATAGTGGGAGGTTTAAGGGGGTTTATAGTTGCCATTACAAAGTGTGGAAATATGAGTCAGCATTAGGGCCTTCTTGACGCTTCTGGTGCCCCAGTTTGGATGTCTCCTCACCCTCATCTCAGTTTCCAGGCTGCAGACCAAAATACTACACAAATGGACAAGATGAATATAAAGGTCAGGAAAAAAAAACACCAACAAGACACACCTTCAATTTGATCAGTGTAAATGATTGTTGTGAGATATTCTATAATACAACAGTATTAGTTTTCTTATTTCCAATTTTGGCCCAAACTGCACAGTTCACAAGTGTACTGACAGCATGTAGCAGTGATGTCCTGAGGGTGTTCAAGGCATTCTCAGGAGAGTCTCTGCTGCTTCTCTACTGAATCATTTCTACACTTGACTTTCTGTCTCTTTTGGGAATCCAGTAGATAAATCCTGTGGGATCCTAAAGTAGAGCACATTCCAATCTTCTTTTAGCTTTTCACCAAAGACTTATATGGCATACTCTTTTCTTCTCCACAGCCATTCTGCTGATGATGACCTGTCACATATGTATTGGGTCATTTTGAATTTTACCAGGTATAGTCACTGGCCAATCTGTAATACACCTTAAACAGTGCTTGTGGTTGTGTGTTTAGCCAAATCTGAGGGCAAGGGTGTTTATAGCTTTTTTTCTGAATGACCACACCCCAAGGCAGGGCAACAATTCAGCTGTCATAGTCTTAAAAACATCTATGATCCTAAACATTATGAAATTGCAGTACTAAATTACTGGGGCTGAAGATGGCACCTAATTCTCCATTCTAAAGTTTGTTTATTGGGTGCATAACCAGAAATGTATTTTTCCACATGAACCATTGACTTTCTGGTCACTCCACAATGAAATGACCTGCACAAAGGCCTTCTTATAATTTACCTCCCTTATGACTTTTCATCTCTAGCAGAGCTACTGGCTGAAATTCTGATAATACAAAGTTATAAAGTCCTCTCACAGACTGTGTGACACTTAGAAAATGTATTCATTGTTGCACAGCTCCTTTGTATGTAATGATTGAATATGTTTAGAGAATTGGGTGTCACATTTCTCTTTCCGCAATATAATGACTCTAGACTGAGGTTTTAAAATTGAACCCTAAAAGGAAAGGACCCAAATGCATACTGTAATATACATTACAGTATGCATTTTGTACCAGCTACTCATACAAATAAAGTTAATCTAAAAATGGCACATTATAAACTGATCAAAAGATCTGTTGCGGCTGTGCAGGAGAAAAAAAAAATAATTAAGTAATGTAAAATGCAGTGACACACTACCTGAAGTACTGCATTTCTAATTTCCAGGACACCAGTGATCAAAAGTATTGAAGTGAGTAAAGAGGAAAGGCAGGACTGAAATACACTGTAGGACCAAATGCCACACCTACTATATATGAGCTTGTAGTCAATCAGTCATTTTGCCTGTGGGACTTTGTGCCCATTCAGCCAAAAGACAAGTTGTGAGGTGAGATACTGATGTTAGACAAAAAAGCCAGACACATAAAGGTTGAGGTTAGGGCTCTGTGCAGGGCCAAACTCATGTCTTTATGAACTGTGAGGGGAGCTGAGGTGGTAGCTTTACCAAAGCCGGTGCTCACTCTCTGTTATTGTAACTCTGTGTCTCTCTACCAAAGCACTCTCTCTCTCTCTCTCTCTCTCTCTCTCTCTCTCTCTCTAATCGTCAGACACAAATCAAATTAAACCTCTTTGTGTCACTATTTTGCGGTGTAAAGTGTGAGTCGGACTCAGATTTAGAAGCTGGTACATGAAATAAACAAAAGTACCAAAGTGAGAGCACACACACAGGTAGATGATCAGAGTTTAGTCCATGAATCCACCTGGACAGTCTCTGCCTCAGAGACATTTCAGGCTGTCAGTGGAGGTTTGACTGATCTGAGTGTCTGATTGGGTTGTGGAGCATGATGTGGGGCTCTGTTTTTCCAAAAGTTGAATCTGGCTCAACTTTTCTCCCAGACGCTGGCAACGTTTTTTGCAGCAACGCATGCGTTGGACTACGGTGCAGAAATGCACAACTGAAATGAATTGAAAGATGCGCACTAATCACGGTGGCTGAAACCGAACTCAATCTACCAATCAATGGTTTAATTAAGATTACAAATCTAAGAGGTGCACAGTGGAGACAAATTGGCAACATGGAGTCTGTGTCACTGCCATTGACATGCCATGAATTGATGATTTTCAATCAGCAATCAGCAATGGCACGTCAATGTGACCACATAATAAACATCGTTCAAAGGCTAGAATTTCACAATGACAATTTTAATGAGCTAATGTCTCACAAGTACTGTTAACCACAGTCACCATGAATGTTAGCATGCTAACATTAGCTATTTACCACTAAACTGACAAACACTCAAAGGCCAAGTTCAGACTGCAGGCAAATAAGATTTGTTTCTCAAATCAGATTTTTAAGGCAGACTGGCAGACTGACTGTTATTTGCAAGTGATAACATTAGATTTGTGTGTCCAGACATCACCAACCTACATGTATTGTTGCGGTAGTGACATAGGCAACAATAACTATGTATGTTATGTATGGTATGAAAAACGCCCCCCCCCCCCCTATTTTTTGATACTTTTGAACTACTCTGACATGCATTCTGACATTTTACACACTGACATTTAGGTTCTTTCATTCATTTTACATAAAGGCAATACACTTTTACGCCAGTAGGTGGTGCTCTAGCACTGCTGTGGATTCACAAGGGAGACCCTAGCTACCTAGCTTGGTTCATGCGCAGCTAAAAATAAACGAGTTCAGGCATGAGCAAGACGCTAATTTCGGTCCTCTCTCTTATTGATCCACAGCGTCTTTGTATATTCTATACGTCTATGTATATTGGCTAGTGCTCCCTAGCCATTGCTGCCGGTCCAGATTTCCACTAGGTTTAGCGCCGGTAACATACGCTGGTGACAAATTAAAAATAATGTTGCTCTGTGTCTGCTGAATGTATAAACAGATGCTTTTCCAGCACTTCAGCCATAGGAACCTGTGTTGTGCTTTCAGCTTGTAGCTGATTTCCTCTGCCCCCTGGTGGCCAGTGAATCAATTATTTCAGCTTGAATGTACTAGTCATTTAGGATTACAGACAGACAAAAATGAGAGCTAAGATTTGATCAGTGCTGTGTAGGTAGCAGAATATGTGTTTAGAGAACCAGTGGGTACCATTTTTTTTTGTAAACATTAGGCATTTTTTGAGTTGATGACACATTTGTCTTCAGTAAATAATAAATGATACAAATAAAACAATAATTAAATGAGTATTTGAAATCTGACAACTGAGTCATTCTGAGTTTCAGTGTTTCTTCATAGTTTGAAAGTTTTTCGAAAGTTTGAAAAGGGTACACACGTAGTTACCATACATAATAAATCAATGAAGCCATCAAAAATGTCACACAACAAGAAGAAAGTGACATTTTCTGTGTTGTTGTTGAGGAGGAAGGAAAGTGTGATGTCAGGCAGATAGTTGCCTGGATTTGCTATCAGTCATCACACAACAACAATTTCAGTTCAGGAGATACCAGCCAGGAGAGATTTAGCTAAAGAGAAGGAAAACAAGTCATAAACAGGTATGGTGATATAAAGTTAGATAGACGCCTCCACTGTATACAGCTGATGAAGAGCTGTTTATCTGGCAGCAGGAAAAAGTCAACTCATGCTGAGTCTTTCTCTCAGTGCAAATCGAACAGTATTGATGGCTGCTGATATGAATAGTTACCAGCTGCTGGGTGCAATGGAAGCAGGGCAATCTGTTCAGGCTTGTGTTTTGTGTATTTCAATTAATCTGACTGTTAGATTACTGCTTTATTTGCTCCAAACAGACAATGTAGGTGTACAGACAATAGCTATAGCTGGCTCACCACATACCCAGCACTACACATTAACCATTTGTGTATGTGTGACCATTCAGATACCAACAAGTACCCCCATGTAATATTATCTACACCTGAATCATGTAATGATTTGGTGCTATGCAAATGAGATTTGGATGAAGTCTTGGTGGATTATTTTAACCAGAATCTTTTTTGATGGATTATGATTCAGAAGGACTAATATATATTGGTGTTTAAATGACAGCTAGTTCATGACAAGGCTTTATGGAATAGTCAATTCTATGACACAGATGACACAGATTCCATTTGTCAACAAAAAACAACATATCGACTGTCTTCTTGTTGTTTTGTTAAAGCAGCTGATTATTAGCATTATTTTTAAATTGAGCTAATTTTTTATAGGTATTGGAAAATCGTCCAACCAGTGATGTGGTTCATTTGAATTTCTTGAAAAGAAATAAAGTTTTGTTTATGAAGTCAATTAAATGGCTTAATGAGAAATCTCTCAGCCTTTAAAGTTCTGACTCATCATTCTCTCTCCGTCTCCTTTCTTCCTCACCTTGATGGGCTTGTTCCCGAAAACTAAATATGCCACAGTGTGTCCATCATTTGAAGATTATTTGTAATATTGTTTTAGTCATTTATGCTCCTGGACTTAATATTTTAAAAACACTATTATTTTTTCTTGGAGCCTGTTTGATGTTATTTAGTATTGTCCTTTATCCAATCCAAAATAAATTCTATTTTAAATCCACATCCCTGACTTTAATTGTGGATTTGCCTGTGTTGGTGGGCACCCTGTGGTTTTAAGAATGAGAAATTAAAGTGAGAAATTGAGCTCAGTATATGTAGTCACCCCACCTCTGTATACTGTCCAGTGCATGCTATATGTGCACTCAACAGTCATGACATCCTTCAACAACCCACCTCTGAACAGAAGGTAAAATGGCAGGTCAATCACTTCAGTTCAATTCAGTCATATTTATATAGTGCCAAATCATACCTGACATGATCTCATGACTCTTCATATTACGCAGGTCTAGATTATACTGTTATCACGACCATGAATAGTTTTGTAGGTAATCAGAAGGATTTTAAATTCTATTCTGGATTTTACAGGAAGTCAGTTTAATAAGGCAAAATGGGATAAATATGATCTCTGATGGTTCTTGTCATATTCTGCAATGTTCTGGATCAACTGCATAATGACTTAAACAAGGCAGCCTGATAACAAAGAGTTACAGTAGTCCAGCCTAGAAGTAACAAATGCATGGACTAGTTTTTCTGCATCCGCTTGGGACACAATGCGTCGCGTAAATGGAAGAATGCAGTCCTCGAAATTTGTTTTATGTGGGCATTAAAGGACAAATCCTGATCAAAAATAACTCCAAGATTCTTTACAGCGGAGCTGGAGGCCAGGGTGATCCCGTCTAAGGTAACCAAGTCTCTGGAAAGAGAGTTTCTGAGGTGTTTGGGTCCAATTACAAGAACTTCAGTTTTATCTTGTTGAGTTCAACATCAGAAAATTGCAGCTCATGGAGTTACTTCCCCGTTAGATTGATTTGTTAGATTTGTTTGGTTGAAGCCCACTCTTCTGAGAGTGGAGGAGAGGAGTTTAAGGCAGACATGCAAAAACAGCTCTCTGTCCACTTCTCTGTCTCTGCTCTCATATTTCTCTCTTCTTCATCTTCTTCTTCAATGCTGACAAATTGAGCTGTGGATAGGGGGAAGGATAGGGAGACTGATGGCTTCCTTATCGCCACTTCATACACCTAAATAAACCAGACAAAAGCCCTGTGAAAAAACAACCAATTCACTCCTTTTAGTTATGATTTATTAGATTCATTTGACCCATGTGGTGAGTGGAAGAAAAGAACACTATATGTTTGGATTACACACAGACGCACACACACAGTCAGTGGTGCAAGTCTGCAGAAATTGCATCAGATGATTTATTTTTTATTCGTTTTTTATCTGTTTTTGGAGGAAGGTGACCTGCTGATGGGTAATCTGTTGCAGTATGGGCTAGGTGGCTTCAGGGTGGCCCTTCTTTTCCCCAGCAGCACCGCTGCAGCTTCTGGTGAGAAGCAAATCTAAATGCACACAAATAGAATGTCATGTACATGAATCAATTTTCTGTCATCTGTGCTTACATTAGAGATGTAATGAGATCTGAGTGTTGTAATAGCAGTTAGCAACATGGCTCTAGTCCAGACTCAACAATTGTTAGGTGGATTGCCATTTAAGGATGACTTTTTCTTTAGTGATCCAGCAAGTCAAATTGTTCACTTTTCATGTGTCTCAACAGCTAATTAATGGACCCCACTAGATCACCCAGGGGGATGGGATCAAAAGCTCCAGAACAACGGAGGAGGTGATCCCTGAGTCAAGGTGCAAGATGCAGTGAAGAACCCAAACCCCTGTGGCAGCACTGATGATGAAGTATCTGTTTTAGGCTTTGTGTGATGTCTTCGTGTCTGGCACCAGGTGATGTTTGTATTTTCCTTCTGCATGAATGCAGGGTGAGTAATTTATGCACGTCTGTGCCTCAGCTTTGGAAGAAGGTGAGTGTTTAGTCAAATGTATTCCTCCCTCCACCGGATGTGGTGACCTAATGTAAATATTCTGTGTTCAGGCATGAAACCCGGAAAACCACCAGCAACCTTCATTTGTGTGTGTGCTTCCATGATATGGTTTGCCTGTATGTATTGTGCTACAAAAACAGAGTATTTTAGGTCATTGGGGACAGAAGAGGAACTGTGAGGAGAAATGTCAGATGGTTAACCAGTAGAAAAATGGATATACTTTTATACTGATATAAAAACTAAGACTTAGATAGACTTGAAAAAAATCAACTGTACCCAATGTATTACATCAATAGTATTGACTCAAAATATTACACCTTAATGAACTGAAAATATTTACCACTTGCCAACTTAAAATGTAGAACACCCCGTTTTCAGTTTATAATGCTCAAAACCAAAACAGCTGCGAAGGACCAGGGGTCGAGCTGGTCGCCACTCAAGCCGTGATGGCTCATGGAACAACGAGGTTCTGCCCCCCAAATGCATGCCAAAAAAAGTAAGTCTGCAAATTTAGTTGTGCAGATATAGTTGTGTACATGTAACTGTAGAACTGTAACCATGTATGTATGATTGTGCAAGAGAAACATCATCCATGCAATAAAAGGTTATTGACCAAGTGTTCCTGTCAGAACTCCAATAATTTATTAAGGTAAAACGTACCTTTTAAAAACGCATTAACAACTTTTACATTTCACATTTTCAGAACAATATGTCAGGCTTAGTACTGACATTACTGTGAAATGTCAAATAATAAGCAACACCTGGAGTCAGACATTTTATTTTTTTATAAATATAGCAGCCTAGGGATGAACAAACTTTACCTTTTCTACACTGTATTTTCTCAAATTAAAATAAAATTAAATTAAAAGTAGCAGTATAAACAGCTACATTTGTGCAAATGAGGGAAAGTTAAAAATAACTGAATCAAATACAATAAAAAAATATATATATAAATTAATAACTGAATTGCCATTAACAATGGCAAATGGCATTGGTACTGATCAATGAGGTCAAGGAGGCAGTTCAATAAAATAAACCAAAAATGTACCTCTCATTCTAAACTAAGCATACACAAAGATGCTTTCAACATGTCTATAATATCAGACACATCTAAAAATGAACAACCGAACAACATGGCTGTAAAAATGTTGCTGAGATGAATCACATTTATGCATGCCTGCACTCACCAGGCATTTCTCACCTTGTTTATTCTTTTAACAAATCATTTTTCAGGGAGAGTAGGCATGGTTTCAATTGTTTATCGTCCAGACACATCTGCACTTTCTGTGTGAGTGAGTTTCTTTGGATAATCTATGTGTACTGCATAGATTAAAGCAAACAGAAAACTTATAAACAGCTCACTTATAACAACCTCATCCTCTATCACAACGGATGTGTTCTCAGGGCTGAAGCTGATGGAACCAATGGAGTTAGGGACCACAGAGAGGAGCACTGGCTGGGTGTCAGTCTCCATCTCATCTTCATCCTGCAGAACAAGAAAATCAATTGTAACAAATCCAGAAAGATATGACACAATCATTGTTTGTAGAGCCAAAATATATTATTCTTTCCTTAACAAGTTCACCAGGTAACTTTAAGTTACCACAAACCGAGATCTGAAGAAAACCTAAGGAGTACTGAGGAGAGAGCAATGTGAGCAATGTGAGTCAAGCCAAGAACAGAGAGTCAGTCACTGTCACTGTGTGTGTGAGAGTGAAGCGCAGCTCTGGCTGCAGAGACAGTGTGTAGGGGAGGGGCAGGCGCTGTGTGTGACTGGCTTATCATGGATAGTCATGAGTTTTACTTGTCAATATCCATGGTCAATAACCCAAATACTTACATTACAGGTTTTGTAGAATTCAGTGTCATCCTCCCAGATACAGTGGAAGTGCACGAAGAGCCGGAGTGCGTTGCATGTCGATGTCACTCTTCCTAGATTGAGAAAAAAAAATTATAGAAATATTTTGTCAGGATACCCAGCTTGTGTCACTGCTGGACCCTTGGAGATCAGTCCACACACTCACGGTCTCCTTTTCCTTCCAGCTAGTGAGGACAAAGCTAACTAGCATAATATAACTGAAAATGGCGTTCGACATTTAGTATAATTTCTGCTGACACAGCTCCAAACATGGCTCACATTTACATTTTATTACCTCCGGTTTTAAGTTTCCAAAAGACCTGTAACTTAACACTTGAGCGGCTGGCTCATGTGGCGAGGATAAGGTGGAAAATGAAAGAAATTAAACCTAGTAATCTAACCAACAACCAAATTAGGGAAAGGGACCAACACCACCCTGGGAATCTCACCCAGAGAATTAATTTGAAAGGCACACAGGTAAGTTTACTCAGTGAGGCATGAGACGTGGTTCCTTATGGTAGAAAATGTACAATTTTTATTGTTAAACAGCTAGTTAAAATGGTCCATTGTCATTCATACAAACAGAACGTCAACCCGGAAAAATAAAATAAAGGGGAAGAGCTGGAGCTGAGTGTGTGGACAGGGGCTTAGTGCACGGGAGGGGGAGTCACCAAAAAAAGAAATAAACTCAAATACCCGACATGTGACACACTCAGTGAAGTGAAGCCCTTCCCCCCCGCAACACAGCAAACAGAGCCACCACCACCAGTCTCCAGCAACTGAAAAGAAAGAAACAGAATAAATCACAAACGAAAGGGGCAAATAAGTTTAACCAATCAAGAAATGCCCACTTTAAGAAATAAAAAACAAACAAACGTTCAAAACACATTCAAATAAGTAACCGATCCAAAATAACCTAACGCACATCCATACTCGCACACATGGAGGCCCTAGTTAAAAACACCCAAGCGTGAGTCCGACAGAGCCGCTCTGGAGCATGGCGTGGGCCGCAGACGCCAGGCTACCGGCCGATGAGGGCGAGGAAAGCGCAGCAGGAGACTAAGCGAAACAAAGCAGTCAAAACAGTAGAGCAGAGCAGCAAAGCAGCAGTAGAGTTTGTACAAAGCAGCCCGAGCAAGGCGGCAGGGAGACAAAGCAGCAGGGAGACAAAGCAGCAGGGAGACAAAGCAGCAGGGAGACAAAGCAGCAGTGACCCCAATCTGCTGATCGCACGTTACACCTAATGATAGAAAACATACCATTAATAACTATGTTTAACAGTAAATACTGCGGTTGGTTGCTATACTAGCACACACCTGTTTAGGGACACACACCCACTCACACCAGAGGAGGAGGAGGAGAGAGAGAAGGCCGGCCAACACTGACATCTACCTGCGACCGCACTAGCATTAGCCCTCAGACAGCATCAACAAGTAGCGAGAAAGAGAGGACACTTACCAGGCACAAACTACGCCACACATACGGGACACACGGAGCAGAACAAGAACAGCTGCCCTATAAACAAACACAAATGCCGTGAGCACCAAGGAAGGAACGAGCGACCAGTGAGGTGAAGCACTGGGCAACCATACCTGCCGGGCCAACAACCTGCGACCCGGAAATGACGCACCAGTGACGACAGAGGTGCAAAAGGAATTTGCCAATGACAGGTGGTGCTTTTATACTGGCCCACCGGTAATGCTAAACACACAGCAGCTGCGCACAGGTGACGCGTGTGTATGCTGCTACACTTACAACTAACTTTTTCATCATGTTGCTATTCTTCTCCTCGTGTCTCTTGTCCTCGTGTTACTAGCCTAAGCTTCGTCCCTCTCATTTTTTAGTCCCACCCCCTTCTCAGAATCCGATAGCTAGGTGACCCTCATCTTTGACAGGCACGGATTTGCCGTTAGCAACATGAGACATTTTGGTACCTTCCCAAATAAAGTACAATTACAAATTTCTCCATATCAGTGAACCTTACTTCACAACAGCAGTAACTTGACAAACAATACTCCAAAATATACTGCATGTTTGTTAACAAAACATGTTCACAATAACAAAACGTTATCATTTGTAGCAGGGCGCTATATGCGTTACAGTTATTTTATATATTTGACATAGGGGAGAACAGGAAAAGTTGTAATACGGGACAATGGTAACGCCTCAAATTCCTCCAATCAGAAACAAGCTAAAGTCATGATCCTCACTCTGCGGGCAGCTGATTTATACTATGTGCCCAAAGGAGGTAGGCTACATTAAATTATAAATATTATTGGTCATGTTTTGAGGTTTTATGTAGGCCTATTTAACCAATTCTCAACAATACATTTTAGGTGCGAAAATTTACTTATGATTTGGCAGTACATATGACTGCAAATGTCCTGCGTCCTGGGCAGAGAAAGGGATGACAGGAGCTGATTGGTTCACAGCTTTTTTGAAGAGGCACCCAGAGTTTTCCATAAGAACCCCTCAGGCTACCAGTATCTCACAGGCTACAAGCTTCAATAAAACACTCCATTTTTTGGACAACCTCTCAACAGTCCTGTCAAAACACAGATTTCCTCCACAGAATATTTGGAAGATGGATGAGGCAGGAATCACCACTGTCCAGAATCCTGAAAAATCTGTGGCTAGGAAAGGTATGAAGCAAGTTGGTGACATCTGAAGACCGTGGCACTATCATTGCACTTGCATGTGCTGTAAATGGCCTGAGGAATTCCATCCCACCCTTCTTATATTTCCCAGCAAAAAATTGTACTTCTTACTTTGGACAATCACCTTTCTGTGAAGGGGATTTATTTTTTGTCTCTGTGACTCTGTGACTGAGAAACAATGATTATATAGGATCATCCTGGCATTGTGAAGAGCGCCCTCCCCTGGGTTGCATCACCATCCAATATTCAAGTGGGGTTTGAGTGTACTGGAATGTGGCCTTTCAATGGGGATATATTCACTGACAGCGACTACGCACCATCCTTTGTTGACTGCCCACTGCCAACACCAGAGTTTTCCACTGCCTCCTCAGGTGCCACATCTCCTGAAGAAACTGTGGCATCATCCACACCACATGCTTCCTGCCCTGGTGTGGTCCCTGCACCTGAGCCATCATCATCGAGCAGACATTTTCATTTGATTCCATCCACCCACACCCAAAAGCTAAACCAAGAAAAAACACTGCAAAGGGGAGGAAAGGAAGAACAACTGCTGTACTGACAGATACCTAGTACAAGCTACAGCTGGAAGCTTAGAAAAGCAAGTCAAAAGCCAAAAGAAAAATTGAATTGAATGAGGGGGGGGGGGAGCAAAAAAAATGAGGAGTCATCTGATGAGGATGACTCATCATGGATGTTGCATCGTGTGCCTGGAAAGCTTCTCCAAGTCATGGGAGGTCTGACTCCAGTTCTGGTGCAGGACTGCACAACTGGGAGTGACTTCTACACTTGCCACAACTGTGAATCTGAGTGATTTCACCAGTGTGGACCACAGAGCCTGTTCAGCTGTTGGAATGTTGTCCGAGTTTCTCTGTTGATGTTTGTTTGTTTTGTTTTTTTCATGTTTAGGAGGTTCCTGTTTATCAGATCACACATATTTCACCAGTGTTAATCAAGTCCCTCATCATACCCCATCAGCATTCCCCTCCCTGTTGTTCTATTATATATTCATGTTTTATGTATTAATGTTGTAATTTGACTGAGCTGTTGTGATTTTTAAACATAGCCTAGTATGAAAAAGCTAACCATTATCTGGACTTAAATGAATTAACAATACAATATTAACATCAATGCTAAGTAATATGTACTTATTTTAGTGTTGTTGATAAATTATTTATTACTTAATTATGTTGTCTTGTAGACATGTTACAACTGTCCCTGGCAGGCCATGACCTCACAGGCTATACGACTGTAGTTTTGACCTGCTCCCTGGTGCCCCCTATCCGACCAGCAAACCTGGTCCTATCCTATATCCTCTATAGAAGAGAAGCTATGGAGACCTATATTTCTGACTCACTAGCAGCTAGTCTTATTCGTCCATTGTCCTCGCCCATGGGGGTGGGATTCTTTTTTGTCGAGGAGAAGGACAAGACTCTACGTCCCTGCGTTGACTTCAGGGGCTTAAATGACATCACCATCAAGAACAAGTACCCCCTTCCTCTCATTGTCTCTGCTTTTGCTCCCCTCCACCAGGCCACAATCCTCTCCACGTTGGCCCTGCGCAACGCTTACCACCTGGTGAGAATTAAAGAGGGGGATGAGTTCTAGACTGGGTTCAACACTCTTCTGGGACATTTTGAATATCTGGTTATGCCATTTGGGTTAACCAATGTGCTTGCCATCTTTCAGTGTCTCATTAATGATGTTATGCGTGTTATGCTCAACAGGTGTGTTTACCTAGATGACATTTTGATTTCCTGTCCGATGTCAGACTTGTTCTCCAGAGACTTCTTGAAAACAGACTTTTTGTGAAAGCGGAAATGTGTGAATTTCATGTTTCATCTGTGAGCTTTCTGAGTTTTGTGGAGAAGGGGCAGATTCAGTATGACCCTGCCAAGATTAACGCAGTGGTCAAATAGCTTACACCCTAGAGAGATTATTATTTTTTAACAATTACAGTAATCAACTTTGAGTATTAATTATTTAAGAAATAATATTTAAATTGTTCTATTCACCTGAACGGTTCCAGGATTTCAGTAAGCCTCTCCAGTTTAGTCCACTCTGCTGGAGTCAACAAAACCAGTTTGTGCCTCTGTTTGGTCAGAGTAGCCCCAACTACCTCTTTGTTCTTGAGGAGACAACGAATCATAAACAGTGTTCCACCTTGTGGAAACGTCCTGGATCCTTTTCTTTGTCAAGTGCCCTTTGCGCCTGATACAGTTCCTCAGTGTTTGCTGGGCTGTGTTTGAAATGGCCTACTATCTTGCAGCACTTTGTCAGTAAATCATTAGATCCACAACTGTCCAGGCACACCGTGATGGCTCTTTGCAAAATATGCGCAATTCCATTAGAATTGCTTATGGAGGTCCAATGTCCCCAGTCAAAGCAACATACTTGACTGCCTTCTGTATGTCTTCTTTTGTCTGCTTTTCGTCATCATAAAGCTGCTTTATTTTACAAGACATTGTTTTTTAACATGGTAGTTCGTAAGATGGGTCGGATGTCGCCATTTATAACACAGACTGTAGCCCTTTTAGTTAGTTGCTTATTTTTTCAGATGTAGACTTACTTATTTAATTGAAAAAAAGTCCCAGCCCTAGTTCTAATACAAATCACAAGTCAAAACAGCGCTAAATTTGCCTGAATTATAAAAGGATAAGTGGTAAAATGAAGAGCCACTTGGGAGCTCTTCTTCGTGAGCTGAGCCAAATGATCCGGCTCACTAAAAAGAGCCAAAATTCCCATCACTACTTTGAATGATATATTACTGAAATGTGGTTCAAACTGTTTTTCACCAGTTTTCAGTCCAGGATTTTTCGGGCAGTCCTAAAACTGAAAAAAAAAGACTTCATGAAATGTTGAGGGAAGCATTAGCATAATACTTAACATACCCCCACCCCCCTAGCGCAATGGTATAAAAACCTTCAGCACCCCCAGTGCTGAAGTGATCAGTGATCAACTTAAGTAAAATGTGAGTGCCAATGAAATATCCATGTATCACTTTAAAACGCAGCAACTTTGCATAATACATAGTACAATACATACCAGGGAAGGAATTGTGCCCTTGAAAAAAATATCTGTCCTAAGGCCACAGTGGCCTTGATGGCCCACCTGCACTGCCCCGGTTTGTTATGCGGTTTTCTAGTCTGCCTCTTTCCTGTCAACACAGCTTTGACACCTGTGTCTTTTGATGACATTCGTCTTCAATGATGGGTTTGAATCGAGCCTGGCATGAACCGCTCGGATGGGCTATAATGACGTCGGGTCCAAGACTGACGTGAAGAGACTGAGGTCAGACAGTGTGTTAAATTAGTGAACGGATAAGAGGAATTTCAACATATAAGTTAGTTAATGTTAAAGTGCGTGTACAGTAACGTTATATCACTACAACACTGACCCAGTTTTAATGCGCCGACCACATCCTGTAACATTAACCTCAACGCTTGCTGTCCAGTTTTTCCTTTGTGGAGCTGCTGGTTCTGGTCGTAACGTGTCATTTTTATGGATTTATGATCTTGGTGTTGCTGCTTGGGTAAGTTACAGCTGGTTGATGTGTGCTGGCTGTTCATAGTGGCTTTACATAATCTGTTTGCAATAGTGACGTTCAGTAGAGAAGGGCAGGAAAGTTGGAGAAAGGATGTAATGATGTAACACAGGTTCATTCTTCATTTCTTTCTTTGTGTTCCATATTTTAAAGTATTGCAGAGCCAACAACACGTGATGCTGATGGGTTTGGAGGCCATAATGCAAAAGTGCAGGAAAAAAGACCTAAATCTGAGTGACAGCAACAGCAGCTGATGGAGCAGCTTCAACTTTGGAAGGACACATGGTGTCAATGCGTTTCAGTGTTTTTCAAATTGACTCACTCTTAATGTGACAGATATATAATATTTCAGATCTCTTGACATGAGGGTGCTATTCTTAAAAATAAAAAGTCAAATGTTTTCTTTATTGTCTATTTAGTTTATTTTATCTCCTCCATAATTTTCCTTGATGGAGAAATCGGTCTGGGCTCTTACGGGTTAATCAGTAGTCTATATGCTCGTATATATTTACAGTACTCTTTACACTCAAACATTTTGATGCACATGTAGGCTTGATCAATCAAAAATCTGAGTAGTAGTTTTTGAGGACAGTCTGAAGATGCTCCTGCACATATGGTGTAATAAGTTTTACAGTTTTTGAAGTGAGTGATGGACTTCATCATTTCCTGTGTACTTCAGATCAGTTCAGTTGCTTTTATTGTCCCCCAAGGGAAACTTGTCTTGCAGACAGGTTAAAAAATAGACAACTTTAAAAACATACAATAAAAAACATAATCACACTGAATTCATTATGTACGTGGTCTTAAAATCATTGTTTTATTTTATGGCCTTGGTGCCCTGGCTTTTGGCCTTTGTGCCCTCAAAAAATTGACAACACAAAAGGCCAAGTGGCCTTGCCCCTAAAATGACAAAATTCCAGGCCTGATACATACATTATGAACTCATGCATACTGTATGTGTAACCACTCACTAAGTGTTATCACCCAACCTGCAACACCTTTGTTTGGAAAGAATAAATAACAACATATAAATATGCAATTGTACAAAGTGAGTTCAAAGACAGTTTGATGAAACAAATGAGTTTAAGAAAGTTATGCAGACACTCACTAGAAGCACTAAGGCTGGGCTTAGACATCTTCGACCTCAAGCATACTGAAAACTCTACTCAAACCATGCAGGATATCTGCAATGTGACGTTCTGGTACTTCAACCCCCTCATTTCTGATCATCTTCCCTCTCTTTGTTACCATCCGACTACACTTCTCTAACCCAAATGTCATTCTGATGTTATTGCTTTGGATCCTGGTGTGGTGGATCAGTGAGTCGATATCTCGCTCATTCCTGGCATACAACCTGATGTCATCCATGTAGAGGAGGTGGCTGATGGTTGTTTCACTTTGGAACCGGTATCCGTAGCCACTGCATCACCTTGACATATTCTGCACTTGATGGTGACTTGTGAAATTGGTTTTGAGTTGACTTCCAGAGTGGTTTTCCAGAGTCCCATTGAATTCCTGATGAAGGCTCTTAATGTCCTGTTCATATTGTACATCTCCAAGCATTCCAGTATCCATGTATGTGGAATTGAATCACAGGCTTTCTTGTAGTCAATGCAGGTGGTACACAGGTTGGTCTGTCTGGATTGGTTTGACTTGTAGAATAAAAGCAAAGTTGTTCTGGAATTAGGAATTAGGATCCCAAGTTTCTTCTATCTTGTCATTTTTCTATGACAAATTAAAGTCTGTCTAGCCTTTATTTCCCTCCAATGGCTGTCCTCAGTAAGTCTTACTCACTTGTCTTTGGTGCTTGATATTCCCCAGAGTCCTCCTCCCACCGTTCTCCTCCCTCGTCTCCTCCATCCTTCGAGTCATGTAGATCCTTGCTCTTCTTGTCCTTCGTCTCCTCTTTTCTTTCTGGTGAAGGCAAGAAAGGGTAACATTTGGATTGGTTCAAACCCTATATCTGAGAAAAGGCCAGCCTGACATTTTACACAGCTGCTACATTTTATTACAGTGTGCCTCAGCATGTGTGTGTGTGGCTGTGTAGGGTCTGGAGGGACAATGTGCATAATGAAAGAGGATATGGAGAGGGTAGAGAGATGAAGATATGGTTTATAGATTGAAGCACCCCCTCTCCCTTCATCTGCACACTTTTCACTTCCACATCCTCCGTCTCTGTTAACCTCATTTCTCCTTTTTCCCCTAACCCTCACCGTTTGTTTTCATGCCTCTCTCTGTGGTTAAATCTTGTTTGTGGAATATTAATTTGCGTTGAGAAATGCAGATTCTATGTTTGCTTGAAGTTCATCCCTTTACTCATACTGTATGTTTTCTTTCTCACATACAAGTATAGAAATACAATCTTAGGTGAATCTCTAATATCTTCTTCCTAAGATGGTGGAATTTGCAGATGCAGCAGCCAGTTGCTCCCTCAAACTTTGATACATTATTTTTTTCTTGCTATATAAATGTGTTTTTCATTCTCCTTTATTACTGAAGTACATATTACTTATGAAAGTGGACACACTCGTCATCATATGAAAAAAAGGACAGAGAGTGGATTAAGTGCAGCAGACCTTGGCATGATCATTGCTCACTACATCATCGGCCCACACAGCCAGATCAGCCAGACCAAACAACAGTCCCAGGATGAGGGGTGAGAGAGATAGGATAAGAGCTAAGCTAATATAGCTTGGACCTAAGACTACTCCAGTACTCAGCCCACTGCTGTCCAATGTCAGGTGAGCAACTAACCAGGAAATCAAAGATGGTTGTGCCCACAACTTTACAGAGATCTGGTTCCACTACATCACAGACCTCCTAAACTGCAACTCATCCTTTGCACTGCACCATAAAAAAGTGACATATAGCATCTATGAAATTAGTTCCTTTTTTTCATCCCATCTATTACCTACATATATTTTACTGTTCACCAGGTTGTGTCAGGGAAATCTTGAAGAATTTAGATGCCTTTCTATCAAATTGCCCAGCTTCCCTTATCCCTTGTGCCAAGCAAGTTTGTTAATTAGTACAAAAATTCATGCGTTTTGATTCACCTCCACTGTAGTACTTATACTGTTTTAAGTAAATTAATTATCAGTCATGTCACACAGTGTTGACACACTCATTTTGATTCATATGAAGTTGATGAGATAATATGTAATTCAAGTTTAATAATTTCTTGTCAGAAACTATTTAAGAAGGCCTATTTTTTGTTTCTCTACTGCTTCTTTCAGCCATTGTGTATCCATATTGTATGTAACCATATGTTTAATAATGGAACCCATGCAGTCTAGTTCTGTGCAAAATCAGCAAGGACATGGGATGAAGGAGTGTGTTAAGTTGTGTGTGTCGCACTATACCTCACTGGGGATGTGCACTGTAATCACAGTAATATTGAACAAAAAAAGAAAGAAAACTTTGGATTGTATATGTTTGTGCATGGATACACTGAGCTCTACTTAAACATTTTATTTTCTCTACTAAGACTGTTTGATTTGTTTGAGGTGGGAATAAAATAAAAACAATCAGCCTCATATATGAAAGGAATAATTCATAACTACAATTTGCAGACAAGATCCACCTGACTTGCCAACACATAATTAATCAAAATCAGAGCTATGTATTTGTACTTTGAGGCTGCATGGTCTTAAATTTTAATTTGGAATATCTTAGTTCAACATATAATAAAGGCTGTTTTATCACTGTAACAATTATGACACAGGAGTGACAGCTGTGGAGAATCATCAAAGGGAAAATGAAATATCAAAAATATAAAAAGGAAAATCAATTGTTTTTTTTTTCTTTACTCTACTAATCCTGGTAAGGCCATAATTAAATGTTAAAGCAAAGAAGGCTGACAATCAGAATTGGGTATTAAAATAACAAATTTGAAAATGAAACATGAAAAAAAAGAAAAACACAGAAATGAAAGATGGAAAGGCTTAAGTTAAGATGTTCGATCTGGAAGCTTCCAACACTATCTCTGATGCTGTATGAAAACCCAGGGTTGTGGTCAGGACTGAGTATAGTTAAGTATGTTAACCCTCTAGACTCCAGCAGAATTGTTGAATGTTGCTGCAGATCACTGAAAACCCAAATGATACTATAAGCAATTAGCAATGAGTTTGACTGAACAAACTCAAAGAGTGGTCCAAAAATTAGTTAGGGGTGTCAAAACCTAACTTTGCTCCCCCTAGTTGTATCATGGGTTAGTACAGTGCTACAGGGTATAGCACTGTCGCATCACAGCAGCAGGATTCTGGGTTTGAACACACCAGTCAGCTGGAGCCTTTCTGGGGTTGGAGAGTTGCTTTACATGTTCTTTCCGTGTGTCTGTGTGGGTTCTCTCTGGGTACTACATGGAGTTAACAGGTTAAGTGGTGACTCCATAGGTGTGAATGTGAGTGTGAATGGTTGTTTGTCTCTAAGTGTCAGCCCTGTCATGACAATATATTAACCGTGTCACCTCTATGGAAACTTGTAGTATGGAAGCTAGAAGTATAGAAAATTGTAAAACGTTTGTGGAGTAAAACACAGTTTTACACAACACACTACAAAATCTGAGTTGTTGACCAAAACACAACTACTGTCTCAGATCATACAGCTCAGAACATTAACATTAACAATAATTAATGTGTTACCATTTCTGCTTGTATACATGTAGAGTTGATGAAGTGGGAGTGGGTCAACTGTTGGCTGTGGACACAGAGAAAAACATCAGATCTGTGTCAAACGACAAATAAAGATAAAAACAGAATTGGGACACTTTGAGCTGCAGTTTGAATGGAATCCAAACGGTCAGCAACACTACAATGTATGATTTGATTAATTCTACTATGAAGCCTTTGAAGAGTTTTGTAACATCACCTTACATATTCTAATCTTTTGTGGCTCTTCAGACAGATTAGATACATCATCTTTTATAATGTTTGTATTGTTTTATTTCGAGTATTTGTGATTTAGAGCCTGAGTGCAAAGGAAATATCTCTGATGGGATACTAAAATGAATCACAGTCTGATAGGATGTTGTAAATGTGGTCTGCATAGGCATCAGACCACATTTGGAATTGGAGAACAATCCAACTCTGTGGGGACAGGAAGACACCATTTATGAGAAAGAAATGCAGTGATTTCTCCAGACAGAACAAAGCATAAAAAGGCTGTCTTTGTGGGTGAATATGGAAATAGGGCAGTGCAGTGCAAGGGGTCCTCTGAGACACTTTAATTATGAATAGAAAATGAGAAAGACGGAACAGAGAGGATGATTTTTTTTGTCTTTTCTTCTCACTGATGTCAGTGACAATGACACTAGGACATGTTTTGGTAGGAAACAAAAGCGCTATGCTTTGGTGTGTCTGATGGAAATACAACGAAGGGTAGGTCATAGTGGCATCATTTCCAGTGTGCAGACCACCCACTGAGTGTGAGATACACAATGCATTCGTGTTTCAGGTCTGAAGTCTTTGCATGTTGTGTCACAAGGAGCTTGTTTGTTTCACTGCTGGACTTCATAGTGGAGCAGGCCTCAATATAAGAGCCTTTAGTGGCGTTCCATAAACAACAGCACGAAAAGACAACACTGAAATATGTAACATGGGGTTCACATGGACATTTTATTATGTAACTATTATGTAACTAGTTCCATAAGAGAAAATAGTACTTAACAATATAAAGCCAGCACATTCTTATCCCAAGTCATCTCAAACAGATAGACAGGGTTCCCCTTAGCCTCTGTATGAGATGCCTTTGTAATGCATGGTTAACCTTGTCGAATTGTCACAGCTTGGTTAGGTTTGATCAGCAAAACTACTTAGGTTAGGTTAGGGTTTAGGAAAAAAACAAATATATGTTTTGTTTTTTTAAGATTATTTGTTGGAGGACTTTTTGCCATCATGAGAAGGGCCACTGGGTGACATCAAAATTTCAGTGATGTGTTTAGTGCTTTAGGGTGTGAGATATGACATGATATGATTCAAGAGCTGATTTCATTTATTGATTTTTTTTTTTTTTTTTTTTTTTTTAAGCATGAAGCAGTTAATGAGATGAGATGTCCCTAACTTCCTACTTCTCTAATGCTCGTTTTGTTCCACTGGTTCCTAACCTGAGGGTCACACTCAACAAGGCTTTGCAGGGGTCCTGATTTCTTCTTCTTCTTCTTCTTCTTCTTCTTCTTCTTATTATTATTATTATTATTATTATTATTATTATTATTATACAATTGACTAACATCTACTAAATTAATACAGTTATTTTAGATTAGCAACGATATGAATGTTACCTTCAAGCTTCATTCTCTGCACCAGCTTCATCCTGCATTATAAAAATACACAGTTATAACAACCAAAGACTCAAAAAACAAAGAGTACGAAAACACTGGATTTGAGAACTGTATAAAAAGTTACTAAATATCATGAGAACTCATTTCTCATGTTCAAAACTCACCCAAATCAACACAAACACAAAATTTTTGTGTTCACTGTACATTTTTTCAGTTCTCTTATGTTATGCATTAAATAGGGTATCAAATGTCAGGGGCTATTTAATTAACAATAACAGAGTTTGATTCACATGCTTTTTAAGTAAAATAAATACATCCTCTGAAATAATCTAATGTTAGATGTCACTTTATGACCCTTTTCAGTAGTAGCACTGATCATATTTCCTCATTGTATACTCACTAGAGGACCAAATGTGTTTTAATTCACCCAACAACTGCACTGTCTTACTGTGTTTACAGATTTTTAAAAGTTAAGAGTTGATTTTAAAGAGTTGTGTCTTTAGTAAAACCAAACTAAATCAATCCCAAATTAAAAAAAAAAAAAAAAGAAAAAGAAATCTAGTACTATTGACCTTTGAGTGTCACTAAAATTTGTGGCATGTTTGGTGGTTTTCATAAATGTTCCAGAGACGTTGCATTCACCAGCAGAAAAAGAAAAAGGTTATACAGTTGGCCAATAAGGAGCCTTTGTATATTCCTGCTGTGTTTGGATAATAAGTCATTATTAGAGCAACCTGGATACAGGAGAGGAGAACAGATGTGTAAACAAACATTAAAGTCTTCTGCTGCTCTGATTGGGGTTGGACATGAAATATTCACCAATAGGTGTGCATGGCGTGGCACTCGGCTCTCAGCCAAGGCACTCATCATTCCATATCTTTGTTTCTTGTGTTTGTTTCTTCCACCACACACCACTACTTGCCTCTTAAATGGAAGAAAGGCGCTCAATAAGCCAGATGGCCGCAGCTCCCAACCACCCCAAACCACATGAAATATTCAGCCAGGATCTGCAATCTTTATGATTGTCTTAAAATAGGAAAGAAAATAAGCTAACACCTGTTTATAGGTTCAACTGCCCTCCCCCAGAGCAGCCTCCCTCCTGTGACTGCACAGTTTTTGCTTTGCTTTTCTTCACTTTAATCACATGGATATGAAGACACAATTGGTGATTATCTACATTGTATGGCCAGTAAATTTCCACTTCTCTTGGGTGTGTACAGTCAGATTTTGCTCTGGTTGTCATTCTCTGCATCTTTCCTTCACAAAGAGGCTGCAAGTCTGCTGCTTTAACAGCTTCTTTCTGCACAGAATGTAATGTTGGACTTTCAATCAAGGACTGTCAGGTCATGTATCTGTGCTTAGTTTTGAATGAGATCAGTGGTTATGGGACAGTATATTTAGTTTAGTCAATTTAACACGATCCCTTCTTCTTCCAAATAATAAAAGAAATGATTGATTAATGGAATAAATTGATAGAAATGTAGAAATTGTACATTAGCATGACACCAAACAGCTGATTTCACTGTGAACACTGGATTTTAAAGACCTGTATATTATTCATATTTATTGCCAGCATACCTTGTTGTATTCTGGGGTGTCTTATCTTCAAAAAGTGTTATTAATACCCAAGAGGACTTGGTCAGGGAAGTCTCTTATTTAGGCCTATACAATTAATTGGAATTAAAATATAAATATAAGCAAGTAAGTAAATGTAAGTAGTGCATCAGAGCCACAGTAACATCAGCAGTGTTTTCTCATTATCCATAAATTGTCCGTTCTTTTCTCTTTGGTGTTCCCATCTCATCTGTCAAACATCAACAAGTATTCAATGAAACAGATCAGGTGGCACATTCACCATCGCCTGAGTGAATATATGTTTGAGCATCTTGTGGCTCTGCATCTTGTCAGCGTGTGTGTGTGTGTGTGTCTGTGTGTCTGTGTCTATGTGTGTGTGTGTATGTGTGTGTGTGTGTGTGTGTGTGCGTGTGTGTGAGCAAGTTTTCGGCCTTAATAACACTACCTTATTCCTCAGGGAGTTATCTGTTCAGAATCAGTGGGGACTGAGATCTTTCTCTCTTCCCTCAGGGAGTGTTTTTCCCCAAAGACCTGTTCTTCTCCCCAAGATTACAATGATGAACAACAACACATAACACCTAGAAAGTAGGCCAGAAGCATGCACAATCAGTCTTCCTTCCAGTCAACTTTTGGTGAGGAGAAAGAGATGGGACGGTGGAATGCTGCAGTTCTACCTGGAAGAGCTGTTTCTTTGTTCGGCTGAAAACAAAAACAGCTCTTGAACTTTATCTTGAACTACCTGCTTTTTTTTTTCTTTTTTTTTTGCAACCATCAGATGTAGATTTAGGTGTAGTTTGATGCCTTCTTTGATAAGTACACTTTGCTTTCTTTTATGATCACACAAAACCTCCATACAACACAGGCCTGGTTAGAGAGATAGAAGAGAGTACAGAGAAGTACAATTAAACATTTAGATGAATGTTCACGATTTAGATGTGTTAATATGTATCTAGCTAACAACATATTATGATGATTTTTTTTCTTGAAACACTAATACATTAGGCTGAAATACATTCTGGGGTATAACTCATAAATTGTACATGTTTATTCCCAGTAATCGCTGAGCATTTAAAGCGTTTTATTATACATACATACAATTTATACAGGTGCCATAAATACTGTGGGATGGAACCATAAAGCCATACAGCAATCACACATAAGAGTCAATGTGTCTTCTATAAATTTACTAAAAGCCATGCAATGCTATTCATCTATTCATAGCATCAGTCTGGGAAATAATTAATGAAATTGGTCAGAGATTTTCATAATAATAGTGCCCACCAGAGGGGAGATATAGGAACAGGCTGTGTCCAGGGTGTGATGTGTTCTGTCCATCTCCAGACTCTGGACACGTTCAGGAAGCTCCGCCACTCAGAGCATGAGTGCACTCACAAAGCTGCAGCTTATTATGATTAATATTGAGAAAAATCAGATCCATTATGAACATAGCTTCTCTCATGTGGCAAAATAACCCAACATCCACCAGCTTTCCCTGAGCTTTCAACCACTTCTCACAGACTTAATCAATGACAGGAAATTTCTCTGACATTAATGTGAGAGTGGTTATGCAACTCACAACGCAGATACAAGAAAATGTCAATGTGCTGCCTGCTTTCTGCCATATGCTCAAAAGTTTGTCTTCCTATTCTTCCTATTCTCTATATTGTGTGTGTGTGTGTGTGTGTGTGTGTGTGTGTGTGTGTGTGTGTGTGTGTGTGTGTGTGTGTGTGTGTGATCGTGACCTTCTGATGCAGAGCCCCAGGGTAGAGCAACAGCCATCCTCTGACCTTAGCAGAGTTTGGAGAGTTTCGGTGCCTTGGCTGTGGACCATCAGTCTGTCGAGATGATGATGGTGGTGGTGAGGGAGGGGGACACTGAGAGGGTGTTACATCTACGCTATAATCTACACTGATTCAAATGGCCATTTCGTCCAACAGTCCAAACATGAATACAGAAATGTAACCAAACAGTGAGTTTAGTCTCATCACATGGCTGGCTGTGCTAAAGGTCAGACACAGGATTTGGTAAAAGGCCAGAGCAAACTCACAGTGCTGCTCTCTCTGGCCTCAAACTCTCAGCCATGTTTTTGGTCACATTCATTCTTATTATTACTATTATTATTGTTATTATTGTTATTACTGTTTTTATTATTACTATTTCTATTATTACTACATTACTGTTATTGCTTAAAGAACATAATATGATCTAACAGTGTCTTCCTTTTCAATGAGGCAACTGTGCTTTGTTAATACAGCAAAAACACTCTAGTGCCAAACATGTAATTATGTTTATGGATTGAAAGACTACTACAATATTTTACTCAAGCAAAAGTAAAATTAAAAGTTCTTAGAGAGGGAAGGAAGGGGCAGGAGGGAGGGTAAAGGAAACCTCTATATGATGAATATAATGAAGACAATGATATATTATAATTATTATTATAATACAATAGATCTACTAAAGAACAACAAAGTGTATTAATCATATTGTCAACATATTTAAGCATGAATGTGTAAACAGGCCCTTATACTGGCTCATGGACTAACGCTGCTGTAAGGACTCTTAGCAGAAAAACAAATTCAAAACAAATCTATTAATATACAATAAAATGTTAAAAGGCAACAACAATGGGCAAAGGTTAAATAAGAGCATAAACCAATTTATTGGTTGAGTCGAGTGTGTCTAATAAAAATGAAAAGAGCAGGCAAAGCAGCAGTGGCAGTCTCTGCTCTGCAGAGATGCAAAGACGCTTGATAATACTTAGCCACTGTTTCTCATGTGGACATACACCAAAAGAAGGTTACCATGCTGGAGGTACCTTGGCTGTTGCAGCACTGCACTGGTTTGGTGTGAGTAATAGGCAGCCTAAGGCCTCACACAGGCATGAAAATATGCAGCAGAATTAATTACTACAAAAATTGAAGTTGAGTCATTGCACTGAACTTTTGGCTTTGGAGAATCAGTATTTATACTAAGTAACAGAATCTACCTTACATTAAATTCACCTCAGGGCATCACCCTTAAAAAAGGAAAACAGAAGCCAATTACTTTAGTCTATTGTAGCTCGACCAGCTGAAGTCCCTCACTCTCTCTCTCTGTGAGCAGGGAGCGGTGGGGTCATCCACCCCCACTCGACTGGGTGTGGTAGAGAGACAGTGGCAGTGTTCACAGTTTGTTGAATTCAGAGTTCTTTCTGTCAGAGTTGGCTGAATGTTGGCCTTCAGCATGCTCAGTGCAGCTCAGGGATGCAGCTGAGTTCAACACAAAAGAGCAGAAGAGGAGCATATACTATGTACATACTGTATGTCATTTGATTTGTTTGTGTGAGTCCCTGGTGAGAGCCAGAGATCATCCTGACCAATGAGCGACTGCACTTAAAAGGGTCAGTGTGAAAGCAGCTCATAAAAGAATATAGTGGATTAGGCTGAAACTTCCATTGTTCCTCCTTTGTGAGTCCTTGTCTTGACCCAGAGAGCTTGTGAACAGGAAGGGTAAACAAAGTCCCCTCAGTTGTCTGTGGAGGGAGAGAAATTCTTTCTTTATCATACCAGATAGTGTGGATCTATCTGGTGTGATCTACAGGGAGAGGTCCATCAATCACAGTGAGTTGTTGTTATACTCATCAGTCTGAACGGCATATGGTGAGCTCTGAGCACTGTGACAGCCTCCTAGTCTGTTCAAGATTCAACTTTCTGTTTGACCATTCTCAAAGCATAGTAGAAGTAGCCTCTCAGTCCCCCCCAATCTTTCAGACCTTCTGAGTTGAATGAGTCACAAAGATGACAATGATGAATGTTCAAAACCAGCAGAATATTCTTTTTTTTATACTCTCACTCTTCTACACATACTGTACTCTCACTCCTGTCCCCCAACTGATGCTTCCAGACTCTGCCACAAACAGTCTTTATCCTCCTTACTGAACTCTCTCTATGTCCTCTCACCTCGTAGTGGGCTTGCATAATCCCTGCAGCCTTGTGATGCAGTTTGTAAATCCAAGCACCCTGGAGGACTTCCTTGCCTATGAATCTCTTCTTTTCTCATTCTCAACCTTCCTGATCTGGAGCTTAACACTCTTCAAGACCTTCTTGAACCTCCCAGTCCTTCACTCCCCTGTGACTAACTGCCCGCGTGAGCATATCTCTTCTCACCATTTTCTGTCTATAGTTCTGACCTCGTTTCTTCTCTCACACACCTAATGAATATGTCATATTATGAAAGAATCTTGGAGTTATTTTTGATCAGGATTTGTCCTTTAATGCCACATAAAACAAATTTCGACTGCATTCTTCCAATTACGCAACATTACCAAAATCAGACGCATCCTGTCCCAAGCAGATGCAGAAAAACTAGTCCATGCATTTGTTACTTCTAGGCTGGACTACTGTAACTCTCTATTATCAGGCTGCCCCAATAAGTCTCTTAGGACTTTGCAGCTAATTCAGAATGCTGCTGCACGTGTTCTGACAGGAACCAAGATCAGAGATCACATCTCTCCCATTTTGGCTTCCTTGCACTGGCTACCTGTCAAATCTAGAATAGAATTTAAAATAATTCTGGCCAGGCACCATCATATCTAAAAGAACTCATAGTACCTTACTACATATAGTTTCCAAAAGTAGACTGGGAGCCAGAGCTTTCAGCTATCAAACTACCATTCTGGGTTCAGGAGGCAGACATGGTCAGCACCTTCAAGAGTAGACTTAAGACTTTTCACGACATCCACTACATATATTATAACTGTCCTTATTGCTACCATATCTCCATTACAGTTTATAGTTAGTTAATGATGCTCCTGTTGTGCATCTGTGTCTCTCTATTTAGGGCAGTCACTCCTTCATCACTCTCCTGGACCTTTCAGCAACATCTGACAACCACAAAAACCCTCTCTCCACCCTCCACCAACCAGGAGTCTCAGGGTCTGCACAACCTACCTAAAGGACCACAATTCCAGGATAAATTGAATAGAATCTATGTCCGAGCCTTGTAGCCACAGTACAGGCATCCCTCGAGGTTCTGTTGTAGGTCCCTTTGTATTTACTCTTTACACCAAGTCCAACCTCTGCATCTAATCCAGAATCCGCTCGTTGCACCGGTTACTGGTGGCTGCTCAAATCAAATTTAAGATTTGTCTAGGCTCAGAACCATCCTACAGCCAGGATATGGTTAAACCATACATTCCAGTCCATGAATAAGGACTTCATAGTGTCTTCTCCACTGGTTTAACAACCCAATACTTTTCACACTCACAAGGTGAATTAACTGATGCGTGTGTAACTAGCGGGAGGTCCGGGTGTCTATATCTAGTTTGTGTTTGAATTACTGGCCCCTCCAGGGGATCGGAGCTCTGCTTGGTGCTGGGCACGCCAGACTGGAGAGCATGGTAGGGAGCAAAACACTGATTTTTAATTGATACATTAAACAGTCAAACAGATTGCACAACCTCAGGCCATGAAAAAAACAGCATGCACAACTCCAAGCCCCAGGCAAGCAGAGAAGCACTATCTTTCTGTCATCTCTCTGTCCTTATTCTTAGACTTATTCTCTATTCCAGTGAGGCACTTTTGTTGTGTTGTCTGGTTCAGCTTCTGAAAAACAGTCTGCACACAGACCTGCACATTTCAGGAGTTGCTGCTTCTGCAACACAGGAAAGGGATCTACAGACAGTGTTTTATTCAAATTGACTCTTTTATTTGACTTCCATCAGAAGAGTTTCAAATTGCATCATGTTTGTGCTGAGCAATATTTGCAGCTCCCACTCCAACTAATGTGCTTTAAATAGGAGAGTGCTTGTACTTTGGCTGGACTTATTAAAATGATTTATGCTAGCATCGCATGACATCACTGGAAGCCAAAGTACAAGATAAAAAGCCAGATGAATTAATCTATTTGCCAGACACACATACTCTGTACATTTTGGATAATAAAATGTTCCTATGCTAAGATCAACCCATAGTTTGCTAAGCTGACCAAGGGAGACAATGAATATTTTTACTATTACAACATCAACATCAACAAAGCTGCTCTGACTTCCCAGTGAGTTAAAAATGAATACATATTTCTTTAACTCCTATTTGAGAGAAAACAAATAAATGGGCTCCAAGGAAATCAGTCTCTTTAATGTATATTTATAAGTCATGGCATTTACAGTATATATCTGTGGAATACAGTACATGAAGAGTGAGATACCCTCACATCTCCAACAGATGAAGTTCAGTCAGTGCTCATACATATTCATGCTCAGTTCTTAATGTGAATTTGATGCAGATGTGAGTACCTATTCTTAGACTCAGTCTGGTGACTACATAAGGCAAAGCAACACACACATCTTATACAAGCTAATCTAGAGTCTAATGGATCTGTTTGTTAGAGTTACGGCCGCTGGCCTGTGTTTTTGTTTGTCCTTCTCTCTTTCTCTCCGCCTCTCACTATAGGTTCTGCCCCTATTTTCCCGGTATGCTGTGAATAATTGGATTCACCTGTGGCCACTCAAGTGGGCGGGGGTATTTAACTGGAAGGCGGAGCCAGCGTCTCTCTCTCTCTCTCTCACCTGGTGATTTGCCCTGTGTGGGAAGTTACGTGTTTGGCTGTGCGTGTGATCTGCTCAAGAGTGGGCTCTTTCAGAAACTAGTGATTCGGCTCCCTGTGTTTTGTGGCAGCCAGACTTAAGTTCGTACGTTTCTCCTTTCTGTTTGTTCTGCAAATAAACTTCCTTTTCTATACCGTTTTCTGACAAAACTCCTGGTTATTCACGTATATGTTACTCCCTCCATCCCCTGGTCCAACTGGGGACGTAACAGAGTTTTCACACTTTAGTCAACAATGTGAGAATGAGATCGGGAAAAATACATTTCATTTGCAAGACAAAAGGACATCTCTTCATTTCACACTTTACTTTCCCAATTTCCTCCTCAGTTACACCAGAGAAGGAAACAATGTATGACAGTCATTTCCGCAGCATGTTATTAATGCACAGATGTCAAGTGAAGCAGCATACAGTAAAGTATTTGCATTGTGTATTTTTCTCATGTGAGCTTGTGAAGCTGTCCCACTGTTAATGACCTCTAAACCACCTCATTGACAAACATTCTATTCTCCCATCAGTCTCAGACTCGGGGTACAGTCTGATGACCAGTATGTACTACTACTTCAGCTTTCATATTTCATATTTCCATACATACAGTATATAGTACATTATCACACAACAAGACTAACAACTGTTGTATGAATCTCATAATAATGATAATAATAATAATAATAATAATAATAATAATAATAATAATAATAATAATAATAATGGGTTTTACATCAGAAATTTGACATCACGTTTACGGGTCAGGCCATGAGTAAATTCTGCTGAGCAGAAGTAGTTAAGAATGAAAGAGTGAATCAATTTATATATCTGAAAGTGAAGGAGAGCTGAAGAGAAAACAAGGACTGATGTTGCATTGTTCGTGGACACGTAACATGGTAACATGTGGGACAGAAGCTTTTTACAGATTTGGCAATGACTGCTATCCCTGAGAAAAGTGTGGGACAAAAATAGAAAGTAAAGCTAGAGGAACTGCAAAATGCTGTTTGATTTGTAAAAAAAAAAAAAAAAAAAAAAAAAAAATCATTATAAATATTCTATAATGGAACAGTAGCATGTTATTTTATAGAAGGTGATTATTGTAGAACAGCAGTAGTTATTACTTTGTATCAAATTCCCTGCTTATAATAACCATATTGTGATGATTTAGAACAAATAAAAACCGAGATGGTCAGGCAGACAAAGGATCAAAGTCCAGTGTGCAGAATTCAGAATTCTATTCTTAAACTGTCAAAAAATAAATAGATGAATAAATAAATAAAGGCCATATCCAGAGCCAGTGTTTAGTTTGTCTGTTCTGGGCTACTGAAGAAAAATGGCAATTCACCATGATAAGTCCATGTAAGAGGACCACTCTCTAAAATGACAGCAGCACTTTACAGGACACTGACTGCTCTTTAAAGACTCAGATTACATGGGAGTTGTTCTTTCCATAAACAATGTACTTGAATGGATTAATAGATTTTTTTGGTTTGTTTTGTTTTTATTATACTTACTTAGTTGTTAGATTTTTATTGTGTTCACATAATTACAATGGCTGCCAATAGATTCCTACTGGGCATAAGTGTGTGAGTGGATAGCAGTGTTTTCTCTAACTACTCCAACAGCCTGATTCTTCTTTTTCCTTTTTTTCATCATTTTTTTCTTCAAATAAATAAGGTAACAGTGGTTTCTGTGTTATTATATTGATTATTAATCTACTTCTAATAATATTTATATGTAATCTATCATTCAACATTGCCTGGACTCCACATGTGCTGCTGTGGACTGGAACCAGCTAAAAGTAGCATCACTGACGCTCCCAGAGAAACCCTGAGAGAGCAGAGAGGGAAGTCAGACCAGCAGTAGTAACAGCAGCAGCCATGGAGCGTGTTCTCAATCTTACTGGCTGGCTATCAGCCGCTACCATCTGTGCCAGCCACATCTCATATTCAGCTCTTCTTTCTGAGCCCAGAAATCGAGCAGGCAGATTCTCCTAAAGCCTTGGCATTACACAGGGAGTGGAACAAATGGGATTTCTCTTGTCTTTGATCTTTATTTTCAGTCTGATGCCATCTGCATGAAAAGTCTCTAGCCTGGCCCACTACTGCAGACAAGGGAGCCACATTAATATTTAAATGATAGCAATTATCCAAAGAGGCTGTGTGCATACGTGTTGTCACATGCTCCATTGTGAAAATGGCAACTGCTTTCACATTCTATTACAGATATGAAAATCACGAGATGGGCATGCTTGCATATTGTGCAGGGATAATCTGATTTATTGTAAATACAGTATATACAGTAGTTTTTAGCAAACCCCTCAAACAAAATGTGCACTGCAAACCATCAAAGAGATGCAGTTTAGTGTAATGATGTTACTGCTTTTGGTCGTCACATTCAAGGCGATGTTAAAGCATAATCACATGTAATTACAATCCATTAGCATCAGCAGCACAGTGTGGAAATGATGAAAGAAGACTAATCCTTAGGAAAGGTGGATGCTGCTTCTCCCTTGGAGCTTGTGGAATCCTGTTTTCAACCTCCCTGTCTGTTCAGTGAAAATGAAATATGAAAGCAGAATTTCTCCGTAGAAAATGAATATTCTGCTGTGTTTTAAGTTTTTTTTAAGCTCTACTTGAGTTATTCTGCATAGTAGGACATGTGTTTATTTGCTTTCTATTTGTTAGTGAGATGGATCAACCTTCAGTCTGTAAAAAGAACAACATACGTCAACTCTTGATTGCTCAATAATTACTGCAAAATATTGCGAATAGCGAAACACAAATAGAAACGTAAAAATGGTCATTTGTTCTTTGAACAATATATCTATATGTGACGAGTCTGTATACAAACAGCAAAATCCAGCAAACAGTGCCTCAAAAACTCACTAATTACGACATTATAACAGTATATGTAGTAATGCTTTGGCCACAGGCAGGGTAACTGTTTTCCTCTATGTCCAGTCTTTGTGCTTAGGTAAGTGGATAGTAACTGCCACTTTATACATATTAGTAGACAGATATGAGGTTTATTCAACACCCCACCAGAGAGCAAATGACTAAACAATTACTCTTTTAAAAGAACAGTGTGTAAGATTTGCTGTTTGGTACACTGGCTACCTGTTAAATGTAGAATAGAGTTTAAAATTCTTCTCCTTACATACAAAGCTCTTCATGGCCAGGCACCATCATATTTAAAAGAACTCATAGTACCTTACTACCCCTCTAGACCACTGCGCTCTCAGAATGCTGGGTTCCTTGTGGTTCCTATAGTTTCCAAAAGTAGACTGGGAGCCAGAGCTTTCAGCTATCAAGCTCCTCTTCTGTGGAACAAACTACTGCCCTCTGAGGAAAAATGTGTTTTGTGACTTTGGGCTATACAAATAAAATTTGATTTGATTTGAGCAACACTCCTTGCTTCGGAGAAGCTATGAAGTACCTGGTACGCATGCTAATAAAAGCTGATACTAGTGATGTAAAGTTAATAAACTGTTGTTCTTCTTTTCATTGGCGCTCCGAAAACGGATAAATAAACTGGTAAGAAAGAGGGGGGTCAGGGCCAGGTGAGAAGGGCTAAGCCACGAGGGAAACCAGGAGGAGGAGGTGCTGCAAGTGTCCAGGTGAAGGGGTCAGTGGCCGAGGACACAGCGACACCAGAGGAGGAGGAGGAGATGGATGCCTAATGTGCTGAAGAGCAGTGATGGAGGTATATTTTAAACTTTTTTTTAAAGTTATTATAATCTGACCGATATCAATAAAACACAGCTCCATGACGTCATTTGCCGTGGTTAGACTTTGACTGACATCATTGCTAGAAGACAGCTGATCTCTGTAATGGTGACTGACCAAACAGTGAAGCCTAGTTTACATAAATCCTGCAGCAGTTACTATTCTGTCCCTCAGTTTTTGTGTTGTTTTGTTCCCTTTCTGGAGGTTTGTTTTCTAACAAATTTAAGCTTTCAGTCTGCAACTAATTTGGGAAAAACTGGCTCAACTGCGCTTTTAAGAGAATGTGGGATTTGAGTTTGTTGTCTAGCTTATACTGCCATCTAGTGGCGTATGTTGGAAGCAGGAAGGGATTACGCGGGAGATAAAACTGCAGCGGAGTACGAAGACATGTCGCTCCATGGTCGAGTCTGTCTACGTCCTTAACTTGTGCGCTTCTCAAAGGCATAATCTGTAAGTTAAACATAAATATGCTTAATTAGGAATGTTTACCAGCGCTTTCATCTTGTGTTTCATGTTTTTGAAGGCGGTACGCCTTTCGCTCAGTATAGCTGATGTTGTGTTACATTGCTAATGTTAAGACTTCAGGCTGGTTATTCTACACGCAGAAATAAGTGTGAATGTATGTTTTTACATGGAAACTGAACGTTTGTATTGTTATTCCTTTCTCACAGTTTTACAAAGTAAATGGATCAGTAAACTGAAGACGTGTGGTTCACGAGTGGTTACTGAAGCCATATGTTTAGCTCGCTGCATAGGCTAAAGCTCTTAGCCGAGGGCAGAAGAGTTACATATTTATCACTGACACAGGAAAATATTACTAATATTAAAAAGCTTTCAAACAACAGTTTTCATTTTTTTTTCTAAACAAATTGTATTGTTATTATATTCTGACCTGGTCTGCATCATAGAGCAGCTCTGTGCTTTCCATATCAAATATTACTGTAATGTTCGGACAGCTAAGCACTCTCTAAAGCTAAACTCTCGTCAAGCCAGGTGGGCCTTGTTTTTTAATTGTTTTAATTCCATTCTGTTCAAAGAATGGAAAGCCTTCCCAAGGCCCCCTCCAACATCCTACTCTCGTCCTGTATGGTAGGAGCTATCACTTGGGGAATTGAAGGTAAGGTCTTAAGAGCCAATCAAGAGATACTTTGACACTCACCAACTGACCCCAGATAGTGTGCTGAGCCCCCTCCTGTACTGCCTTTACACTCACGACTGCAGTAGACCCACAACAACAACCACATCATGAAGTTTGCTGACGACAATGATCACAGTGATCAGACTCATCTCAACAGGTGATGAGGCAGCCTACAGAGAGGAGGTCCTGATGTTGGCAGCCTGGTGTTCAGACAATAACCTCTTCTGCAACCCGTTCTCATTCCCAACGCGTAAAATACCGACGATTTGTCACGCCCCTAGACGTCTGATACTGACGCAAAAGGTATCCTTCCGCGTCTTTATAAAACGCTCTGGGTTCTCAATTGACTCCAATATAGACCCGTTTGCGGCGGTAAGAGACGCTCAGAGCAGAGGCTACAGCCGTCCATTCACTATAATAATAACCCGACCACGGCGAGACGTGACGCTGCGAGCTACAGTCTGATTGGAGCACAGAGGACTCTCTGCCCGGAAGTATTTTTCTCACTATTACTAGGATTTCTTTTAATGACATCATCAACATTTCTCAACACAAACACGTCAAAGTGTCACTGATAATTCAACAATAAGATAGCTTCATGTCGTTGCCCTCAGTATGACTATTTTTCTCCTTCGATTCTGAGAAATAAAGTTTTATTGGTATGTTTCGGATAGCGGAAAAGCCTACATTACCCATAATCCTCGGCCATCGACGATTTGTCACGCTCCTAGGCGTCTGATACTACGCAAAAGGTGCCCTTCCACGTCTACGTGAAACACTCTGGGTTCTCAAATGACTGCAATGTAAACCCTCCGAGGCAGTTAGAGACGCTTAGAGGCGTCTATTCACTCCAATAATAACCCGATCACAGCGATATATGACGCTGCGAGCTACAATATAATAATAATAATAATAATAATAATAATAATAATAATAATAGCTACTATTTTAAGGACTTCTTTTAATGACATCATCAACATTTCTCAACACAAACACGTCAAAGTGTCACTGATAATTCAACAATAAAATAGCTTCATGTCGTTGCCCTCAGTATGATGTTTTCTCCTTCGATTCTGAAAAATAAAGTTTTATTGGTATGTTTTGGATAGCGGCCTACAGTATAGATAGGCCTACATTACCCACAATCCTCGACAACTGTTGCTATGGAGACGACGACGCCCCGGGACGATGGGGCTCTTGGCTCTTGGCTCTTCAATGTTTTCCAAACTGTTCCAGGATCTGAGAGTGACCAGATGTAACGTACAGAATGCTTTGATAGGTTTATTATTTTATTTTCACGTGTAAAACATTTTTAGATTCATTCACCACTCATGTTTGGACGCTCTGAGCTCGAGACATTACAACTCACCACGAGTGTGCGCAAAGGTTGATGGGAGAACGGAGAGACCCCTGATTCTGACGCAGGTACGTAAAAATATATGACGTATGTTTCAAAAAGATTCCCTGATGTCTTGGAAACTTTTGTTCAGAAAATGTTCTAAAGCAAACAAAGTGTCAGGTTTGTCAAGCAGTTTAAAAATGGCTAACGTCATGTTGCTAGCTAGGTAGAGCACGGTAAAGACTGCCTGTGGCTCCTGCAGCGATTTACTCTGCCGATCATCAGCAATCTGCTGATTGATGCAGTCTGTTACAAAGATTAAAGTTAAGTTAATTAAATCTCTTTCCTGTTTACTTTGAAAAATGAGTGACTCAGGTGATCCTGATGATTTGAGGTTGGAGGAGAGCTTCAGGGTGCTTTCAGGATGTGGAGGTAATGTTATCATAACTACTATTATTTATTATTTTGAATTAATTAATTGTTACTTATTTATTTTGTAGTGTATGGAAACAGTTGTTCAGGGCCACACTTGTCTAATTTATTGTTGCGAGTAAAAGTAGACTCACATTTCTACAGCATGTTCAGCATCTCAAACCCTCAGTAATACATTACTTATATTGTTTCTATGAAATCAGAAATCATTGAAATTCCATGTTTAATGTTCCATGTTTTGTCTCAAAGTCTGTGAGAGAGACGCAGCAACACGAGGGGTTTTGCAGCCTGCATCAAACGTTTTACCAGCAAACAGGTACAGTTTATAAGTCCTATGCATTCCTCACTATTTACTATGGGTGGGTGCTGTTATTTGGACAAGTGGACTTGTCTAACTAATTTTTCATGTGTTACCTGTAGAAATGCCAGACCGTGTGTGGCTGCTCAGCAGGTAACATTCATGTTTCCACTGGCAGAATTGTGGCTCTCAGTAAGTGGCCTTTATGTCTGCATACACAATAGACAGGTTTCTGTGCACATTGCACATTGCTATCTTGTTTGGGCTTATCCTTGGTCCATGGTATATGTGGGCACCTGTCAAAAGGTCATCTGGATTTACCAGAAGGCTTGAAATCAACGTCATTTAATTGTTTTCAGGTTGTAATGTCAAATTTGCCAAATTTACTGTTCTTGAGTCATAACATTCTACTATGCGAGGTCTGACTAGTTGAGGTCTGCAGCTAACACTGCCCTCTCCACTTTAAAGAAAGGCTTGATTACAGGATCCTAAATCCTTGTGTTATATAGTGAGCTCACTTTCATGACTGACTTCATTGACTTTGTTTTTGATATTCTGTTTTTACAGCTTCTCTGCTGACATGTCTGAGGATGCACAGAAGGGACTGCAGTGCCTGGTGTTTCAAACCAAACTGAACTTAAAAGTTGAGGACTGCTACAGGAGAATCCTCAGCCATCAACGCTTCTCAGGGGGGCTGCCCATCACGCCATCATCTCTCTCCAATGTCTGTGAGCCCTTGTATGTGTGTTCAGGGTTAAATGCCTGTAAAATAATAACTGAGTAAAAAACAGAATTTCCCCATTGAAGGATTAATAAAGTATCTCATAGAGTGTGATTGACTGAGTGTGATTGAGCTACAATCAATAAAATAATTGATAAAATCAAAAGTTCTCTGTTTAATGTGATTTTGACTTTTTAGGTAAAGGTCATTATCAACAGTTATTTAGGGGCAGAGGGGGAGGATGAGTTCTGGTCAAGACTTTGGATTAACGATATCTGGATGTCAGTAGGATTAATTGCTTTAATTAATAAACTGACTTAGCTTTAAATAATTCAGCTTATGATGTGAAATTGAAATGTTTTCTCATATTTTATGCAGATATATTTTTCTATTAAACACACTATAAGCACGAGGCAGCACACTCACAAGGTGAGTTTGATTCACTGTTTTGAACATAGGTCAGTGCTGATGTGCTTGAAGAAACAGTTCCTCAGAGAGGAAGCAGCTATGGAGAAATATGTCACCTGTGTGAAACTGTTTTAGGAATGATTTCATCACAAATATCCTCAGCCACATATTCCTGGAAATATAAAATCACGAGCAGCCTCATTTTTACAATCAGCAGCGATGACACACAAACAGAATGACACCTACATTCAGCAGATGACCCATAACATTAATTGAACATGCCAAATCAGTCCACAACACAGTGCCCTTCCCTCAGTGTAACCTGTACATGTAGTAAATGAAATCAAAATCCTGTACCATGAACGGCATGAAGGTGAGGTTGAAAGGGCTACGTCATGTTGCAGTGTACATAGTATCCTTTGTCAGACCTTCACAAACCTGTTTGACCTATCAAATGCTACATTTCTATGGCATTACATATAAAACCATCACACAAGATGTTAAACTCCTCAGATGATCTTATCTCTGCGGTCCTTTTAAATTATTGCAAGATTAATATTTGACTTTTTAAAATGTGAGAATACTTATATACAGCAAAACATTCCATTTTAATGTTCTGATTTCATTTTCTTGTCTGACACAGGAGAGACAAGAGAGACTCATATAAAGTATCTCACTGGGATGATATGATGATGATGATGATGATGATGATGATGATGATGATGATGGTATGATCAAATCAAATCAAATCAAATTTTATTTGTATAGCCCAAAGTCACAAACACATTTTGCCTCAGAGGGCTTTACAATCTGTACAGGGAGTGACACCCTCTGTCCTTAGACCCTCGGTTCGAGTGAGGAAAAACTTGCCCACAAAAAACCCTTTTAACAGGGAAAAAAAATGTGGAAGAAACCTCAGGAAGAGCCACAGAGGAGGGATCCCTCTTCCAGGACGGACAGACGTGCAATGGATGTCACATGTACAGAACAATCAACACAAACATATTGTACAATTACAATGAATTACAATAAATGGTGAGGTGATTGCAGTAGCAGTGGAACACAGATACACAGCAGCAATAAGTCATTAACCAACAAAGCTGTAGTGGGGATGGTAGCAATAATGACTATATATGGCATGTAATGCTAAATATGGTGGACGTCAGCAGCAGACCACGGCGGCAGCCACGATCCATGAGAACCTGCTGGACGAGAAAGCACAAAAACTCCGGGGAAGAGGTGTAGTTAGTAATATCCAAAGAAAAGGTGTAAGAGAGATAATGATTGACAGAACAATAAAACCTCAGGCCCCGTTTATGCAGACTCTAAGGGATATCGGACTGCCTTACATTGATAGAGAGAGAGAGAGAGAGAGAGAGAGAGAGAGAGAGAGAGAGAGAGAGAGAGAGAGATGATATGATGATGATGATGATGATGATGATGATGATGATGGTATGATGATGATATGATGATGATATGATGATGATGATGATGAGGATGATGATGATGGTATGATGATGATGATATAATAGGTTATATAGGTTATATCACTAATTAGCTCGTTGAAACATCCTGGTGTGTTGCACCATGTTGATCACATCCGTGAGTTCAGAAAGATGTTTTCAACTTTGTGACTATGCCCAACTAATGCATGGAGAGTTTACAAACAAATGCGAACTTTACATTATGCACTTGAAAGTTAAGAATCCTTAGGTGTTGATGCTAACCACCATTGGTTAAAGTTAACTTTGAAGTAATTGAACTTCAAAACGACAACCCAAACCGATATGTAACATTCGGTAATTAATGACTTATAACGACTACTACAATGGCACCTATATTGACGATGAACACAAGAAATCATGCATTTAATTCCTGTGGATAATTAAAATCAGAAACTCACCGCTATTTGGAGAATTTGTTCACCCTTCTTTTTTTTCGAGCATATGCGCTCTTGCTCGTCTCTCTCCAATTTAAAGGCAGGTGAAGGTGACCCTCTCAAAATGTCCTCCCCACCTCCCCACCCCACAAAAAACGTCATCACTTCCGGGCCTGACAGTGGAGGTAGGGGCCTGACAGTGGAGATAGGGGCCTGATAGTGGAGGTCTGCAGCCAGGTGCCTCTCAAATGCTGAGAAAAATACTTCCGGGCAGGGAGTCCTCTGTTCTCCAATCAGATTGTAGCTTGCAGTGTTATATATCGCCGTGAACGGGTTATTATTGGAGTGAATGGATGGCTCTAAGCGTCTCTCACAGCCTCGGACGGTTTGCATTGCAGTCATTTGAGAACCCAGATCGTTTCACGCAGACATGGAATGGCACCTTTTGCGTTGTATCAGACGCCTAGGGGCGTGACAATTCGTCAGTGGCCGAGGATTGTGGGTAATGTAGGCTTTTCTGCTATCCAAAACGTACAAATAAAACTTTATTTCTCAGAATCGAAGGAGAAAATAACTCCCAATTGTAGTTTCATAGGGGAGATTGTGTTGAATACTGAGCTACATGGAATGAACCTGAGATGGACAACCTCTGGAGCTACTTGCAGATAGAGTTCAAGACTTGCTACCTGCAGACCTCCAGTAATGGAGGTAAAGGTTGCTAAGCTTATGGCGTGACTAAGAGTGTGACTGGATCTGAATCTGCAGGGTTGATACTGGCTTGTCATGAGGTCAGCATCATGACAGTTTTGGTGTGTGTCTGTATGGTTAGGTCCTGTTATGTCCGTCTCTTACTTTGCCTCCCCCTTGCACTCTGTCACCTCCTCTGGATCCACCTACCTCCCACTCCACACCAGCCCTGCTGCTGCAATCAAGCCACCTGGTCTTCATCAACTCATTACTCAGTCAGCCTTTATTTATTCCGTGTGTGGAAAATATTTACCAATTTCCAATGGCTCACTCAGTGCTCCCTGATCATGCCGCTCCTTCCTCCGACTTGCTGCATTCTCCAGCCGGCCCCGGGCACAGTCAAAGGCCAGGTGAAGCCGCCGTTGATGCTCTGCTACCCAGTCACACACCTTCCCTGCTGACAGCTCAGGAAGATGACCCAACAGGAAATCATCAGGTCAGTGGGCTCTTGCCCAAACATGAGGAAGTGCGGGGACTCACCCGTTGACTGATGTGGGGTGGCGTTATAATTAAACACCAACTGGGGAAGGTGTTCGGGCCAGTGGCGTTTCTGGTCAGATGAAAGGGTGTGCAGCAGTTTATGCAGTGTTCGATTAAATCGCTCACACTGTCCATTGCCTTGTGGATGGTAAGGGGTGGTCCAGGTCTTCTGCACCCCATACAGTGTACACAGTTGCTGAACCAAGGCTCCTTCAAAGCTTCTGGTCAGAGTGGAGTCGCGCTGGGACACCATAATGATAAAACCACTCTCTCACCAATCCACTAACTTCTAAAAAGAAAGGCAGAGAGAAGTTAGCAAATGCCAGGGTCGGCACACTTACGAGGCAAGGCTTTAACTCCGTGAAGCTCCTCTCACAGTCCAGTGGCCATGCATCCCCGCCTGGTGTGCTCCATCCTTTCTGCGTCTTCCTCCCAGCCAACGACCTGCCTGTACAGTGGAGCAGCCAGCTTGGCGAAGCCTTCAACAAACCGTCGATAGCACCTGGCAAACCAAAGGAACGACCTCAACTCTGTGACAGTGGTGGGGCGTGGCCAATCAGCCACTGCAGAGACCTTACTGGGATCTGTAGACACACCCTCTTGGGAGATGACGTGGCCCAGGTACTGCACCTCCTTCTGGAAGAACCTACACTTCTCCAGTTTCACTTTGAGTCCCTCCTGATCCAGGCGGCTGAGCACAACATCCATTCGGCTAAGATACTCCTCTACAGACGAAGAAAAGACAATTCAACACAGAGTCGCAGGCTCCCATCCTTTTTCTTCACTAGGACAATGGGTGAGGCATAGGGACTACTACTCTCCCTAATTACCTGGGTGTCTAGCAGCTGATTTATGTGTAACTTTACTGCCTCGTACTCAGAAGGAGGGATACATCTATACCGCTGCCGCACAGGTGTATTGTCTAGAAGGGGGATGTCATGCAATATCAGTGTGGTACAACCAAGGTCACCTTCAAACGCAGAAAACACTGACTCATATTTCAATAACAATGCTCTAACCTTGCACTGCTCTGCCTCAGGGAGTACAGGTAGGTCAAGATCCCTGATCTTCTTCTGAACTGAGCTGACCCCTGCAGTCTGAGACATAATGGTTGCAGCCACATGCTCTTCCTTACCCCGTACCTCGCGGAGCCCTGGAGGGAGACTACCTCTACGGATGACAACCGACCTATGGGACAGCAGGGTTTAAGAGTAACTGCAGATGCTCCCACATTAACTACTGGGATGTAGGCAGTGCCTCGGACAACATGTACCAAGGCTGAAGGCACCAACAGGCCAGCTGGCATCTCATACCCCAAACTCAAGGGCTCTACCAAAATGGACCTGGAGATACCAGGTCCATTTTGGTTCTGTATTTGGTAGATACAGAACAAGTGGCAGCTACAATCTTAGTGGCGCCTCCAGGTATACTAACCCGCTTTCTACCTCTCAACCTAGCTAAAGAAGAGCATGAAGGAGAGGGCTGAACCTCCGCCTGCTGACAGAACTGAAAGGCTGGCAGCCAGGGACCAGATGGCTCCACCACCGCAGAAAGGTCAAACAGCTGAAGGCCGCAATGGTGGATGAGCTCCTGATAACATGCCTGGATAATGTTCATGCCTAAGATGCCTGGAACTTCAGGGTGGGTTACTCGCTCAGGTGGGTCTTTAACGACCAACACACCACGCCTGAGGATCACACAGCCGAGCGCCTTGACATCTGGTTCTAAATAACCCAGATAGGGGATTTCCAACCTATTAGCAGCTCTGAGCTCTAACCAGTGACATCCTGAAAGTTCTGTTTGAAGAATCTCTCTGAGATGGTGGAAACCATGGACCCTGTATCGAGAATACATTTAACATCCACACCAGACAACCTGATAACTACCTGAGGAGAGGGAGCAATGAGGTGTTCCTTTAACGCTGCATCAACTACACCAATGTCTGAGCCTTGCGTGTCCCCACCTAATGTCTGGCTCTGCACATTAGGGGGAACTAGTTTTCCATCTGTGATGAGCTGAGCTGGCTACCTGAGACGCGCTAACAGTGGGGGAAGGGCGAGGGCGGACACGCTCATTGTCACACTCACTAGCATAATGGCCTGGACGCTGACATCGTCGGCAGGTAATGTTTGGGCGATTGCGCTGGGAAGCTGGGGGTTGCTGCAGGGCTGCTAGTGTCTGGGTTATCTGGTCTAGCTGTTCCTGCTGCTTGTGTACTAAGGTACAGCTGCCAGCTGTGAAGCAGTGGAGCTAACCGGCAAAGCATCAAAACGAGGCTGCAGGCTGGTGGTCTGTGTGGTACAAAAAGCAGACATAGTATTACCCCCACTAGCTGGCCTTCCCTCCCGTTCCCACCTGATAGCTTCTGTCCTAATGTCAAGCAGAGTCAGGCCAGGGTCACGATGAACCAGTCTTTTTAACTCCCTACAAAGGTCAGAGTTATTCACATGTTCTACAAAATGGTCATGTAACAACAGGTCTGAATTAGAAACTCTTACTGGAGAACTTTTTCCATTAAACAGTACAATGCATGGGAAAATTCAGTGATTCACCTTCTAACTGTTCTGGAAAAAAAAAGTCTTGCTGTAAAGAAATATACGACTTGGGGCACCCATACATTTCTTTCAGAATTTCAAACACACGGTCAGGATCTTCCCGCTCAGCACGGGGCTGGTACTTTATTTCATCTTGAGCTTCACCCTCTAAATGATCAAAAACATGCTTGATCATTGAATCTTAAATGTCTAGCCCTCATGCTGACTTTGACTTTGTCGATCCACTCATCAATCCCAATCCCGTGACTGCCCCTGAAGACAGGACATCGTCTCTCACGTGGGAGATACACCACACGCTTAGTCCACACACAGTTCACTTGCACTTCGGCCTGCCTGGGCTGCATCCCGATCCCGTCGTAGGTGGTCATTTTCGGCTTGGAGCTGCTCCAACTGGCTCTGGAGGTTCTGGAGGTCTGGCGGTTCCTGCGACATCCTGACGAAGCCTCGGCTGTCGACCTGGGGGACAACCAGACGAGGGCAATCTGTAGCCCAAGCCACTGCCTTGCCTCCAAATAAAGAGAAAAAAAAACAAACAGACAAAAAAACTTTTGCCTGCTAAACCACTAAGCCCTGCTCTGCAACATGAAGCTCTGCTTTGCTAAAATAGAATTACAACAATAAAACTACACTGTGCCTGATTGTGATGATCCTGCCGACAATGCCAAGATTCGTGTGGCGAATATGAATATAAAGAGGCTGCGGGTAGCAACTGAACGATACCCACTGCTGGAACTACGAGGAGTAGTCGAAACGGAACGAAATGGAGTCAAGGAGAAAAGGAGATAAGGGGAAAAAAAAGGAGAAAAAGGGAAAAAAGAGACAGGGCAGGGCAACACAGCAGCTAACGCCAGGCAAGCTTCAAAGAAAAGGAGACAAAGCCAGATGTAAATCAATACATACTATATGAAACTAGGCAACATTGTGATACCGGTGGCACTGGTTACCTGCATGGCGGACTGCACCCATAAATAGGGTAGCCAATAAAAGTTACAGCACCAGCGGCGGACAAACAGCGGGACACACACACCCTCATGGCTCTACACGCCAACCTGCGACAGTCATCAACAATGGACTCAGCAATTGTCAGACTTCTAAGACTACACTACATACCTGAAGCAAGACACACAGCGCATACACCGGCAAACCACGGCTTGGCGGAGCTGCACGCCGGCCCACACCCACTCAGGCAGAGGAGAGAGAGAGAGCACAACTGCACACCACAGGGCCTATATAAACAGGTCCGCATTAGCAGCCAATGACGCGGCTGCACTACAGGTACCGGCAAGGGGCGTGACACACCTGCCGCAGTCACCAGACCTGCTATGACATAAGACTGGGGGGACACAGAGGGGAAATACAATATTATATGTACACACTAAATTACCACCACATTACACTTGTCCTTAGCTTCAGTCTCTGCTGGATTGTCACTCTGTGAACACGGTTTGTTGGAAGAAGACTTCTAACAAAGCTAAACCTTTAGAACGTACTCTGTTGCTCATCGGTGCAGAATTTAAACCTGTTTGTCTTTTGTTCAGTCTTTTCCTGCCTGCTGGCAGCCAGTCCAGCCATCACCTCAAGCCCTCCAGCAGTTATTCCCCTGGACCAGCTTGCAATTCATCACCCCCCTCGGACCTACACCCTTCTTTCCCCACACTCCCTCATCTCAAATAAACCTCTTCTTTACTTTTTTTTGTCAGTCACTCATATTTTTGGGTTCCTTTGCTAAGTCATGACATGGCTAAACTGTACTGCAATGATGTGAGCCAGAATATGACCTAAAATCATGAAAGAGAAACAGATGCAAGAATGTTTAGGCACACAACCAGGAAATCAAAGAGGTGGAGAAATCAGAGGTAGGTCAAACAGGTAGGGCAGGTACAAAAAAAGTTACAAGGTTACACAAAGTCATGTGTGGGCCTTGAGGTCCTCAGCAGTATTAATTGTCTTTGACTGGCAACAGTAGGTGCCAGTCTATCTCAGCACTGTGGGGGCCAGAGTCAAAGAACTCTGGTGCTGCCTGCTTAGACATTTCAATCTGTGTAAACAGACATCTGTGTCTCCAGACTAAAGTATGTTGAAGAAGACCCCATCCTTGGTAAAAGCATTAGTCAAGAAAAGTCAAGAAACTGTTTGACAATAAAAAACAGGTCATGTGAACACACACACACACACACACACACAATATAAAATGCAATGTCATTACCTTCAAATGTAATGGCATTTTTGAAGTGGGCCTCGAATGCTGCCGAACTCTGCCTTGTATGGTTGGTTTAAAGAGGTGTGTGGGACACGGGGCACTGGAACTGACTGCAGCATGTTGTGCAGTGTTCCAATGCAGGTATTCAATCAGATGAGATGACGGAAATATGCATCTAAAAAAAGCACATAAAATATATAATTTGTTTGAATTGTAGTACATGAACTTCAATTCAAATTAATGTATACAGACTGCAAACCTAGATTGTATTTGCTTACAGGTAAAATGGCCACTTGCATCAGGTAGTGTAAAGGAGGTCATACTTATGTAGAAGAAGTAATAATAACTATGAAAGTACTATCACAGAAGTCCAATTGAGAAGTTTGCTGTGATTGTGTGTTTATTAAGAAGCATGTTGGCACACTGGTAAACTGATGGTCCCAGAGGGTGTCTGAGCCAGTGACTTGACCATGGTTATACAATATGTAAATAGGGATGGAGCAAAAGGTGGGAAAAGTAAGGGAAAGGACTGGGTAACAAGGGTAGAGGGAAATGAGGTGTGGAAGTTGGAGCCAGACAGACAAAGGGCAAGAACAAAACAATGGGATTGGTTCCTAGACATTGATTACTCAATTAGCAAGTCTACACTGCCCCAATGTGTATTACCTTCATCAAGGGACCAGCCCAGGTTGGGCCCAGATGGACATTACTTCAAGTTTTCTATTTCATCTACCCTACATTCTGTTAATGCCCTGTTGCTGCCCTATGAAAAAAGAATTCAAAAAACTCATGTGCATCACACACAGAGTCTCAAATGACTGGATTCCCCAATCCCAACCTTCCAGACCGCAACAGTAAAGCACACAGAGCACACACCATAGAAAACGACCCCAGACACCCCATAACCCATTCTTTACACGGCTGTGTTGGTTATAGATACAGATCTCAGGCCTGGAAGTGGGTACACTATGGCAGGAGTTTTGTCCCTTCTGCCATGGATTCACAGGAGAAACTTGTATATAGTATAGTGGGGTATAGTGGGTGTGGTATGTTTGGATGTGTTTATATATGTGGATATGTCCAATAGGTGGCATATTAATAAGTGAAGCTTAGCTTTCCCAAAATCACCACTGAAAAAATAATGTACTTCACCAAAATGAATTCTACTTATTTTGTGCTGCTCTTGTGTAATGAGATTAAATATTTAAGCATTATATTGTTTATATAATTTATCAGATGATAACCAGTATGTACAAGCATTCAGAGTACAGCCCACCTGCGATGCTCCAGCAGGAAAGACAACGTGCAGAGGATCACGATTGAATGATGGTATAAGACTGCTTCTTACCACGTTAGTGTAATGCCAGTCAAATGTTTGTAAATGTCAGTGTGCCGACATGCTCTGCATTAATGCAAAATGTCATGTTTAGATATGTGTGCAGCCTGTCCTTTCACTAATGGCATTATTGTGGTGATAAAAAATAAACACAGTCAGGTTTAAATGTAGACTGTGGAGCCACAGCACTCAGATTTGTATGTGGGTGCAGTTAGCTGACTCCTTCCTTCAGTTGCATATGTTGCTCTGCATTAACTGTTCTGCTTTTACCTAGTATGCTCTAGACCTTTCCTATGAGTGCCCTTAATAAAGGCATACCATAATAATAATTATAACTTGAGGACTTTATGGCACTGACTGGCCATCGACAGCACTTCCATAACTCTTTATCCGGGATGGCAGGATATGCAAAGTTAAGGGAGTAATGATATGAGAATGTATGTGTCCATATTCCATGTTTGGTGTTAACTACTGAAACTACCAAAAAACAAAAAGAGGAGAAAAAAACAAACCCTGCTCTGTGCCTTGGCAGACATACAGGAAAATTGGATAACTGTGTGTCAGTAAGTTTTTATTCCTCTGTCTTTAACTGGATATGTCTTTGTGTACCCCCTCTTTGTGTAAATGAACACCTTCTTCTTCCATAATGACTTCTTAACTGCTGCTGTCTCATAGCCGTTTGGATGGCCTAATTGGCCCAAATCATCTATTCTCTGCTAGCTTTCATTCTCTGGGCGCTGCTAGGGAGACTCCCCACTGTTAAGGAGCTTGCCTTCTCCTGCCATGCAAATGAAGGCTAGCAGAAGAGAAAACACTGGCAGAATAAACTGTCCTAACAGCCCCCTCACCCCCACCCCCAGCTCCCCACTGCCGTACACCTCATTAACCCACAGAGTGCACAGGAAATGAAACCTCTGACAGGACGTTAGGGAGCAACTAATGGCCCAATCAGCAAGGTTGACACTGGTCAAATTAACATTAAGCAAGCGCTATAGGCGTGTATGTGAGTGTGTTTGTGTGGGTAGAAGGTTGAACGCGAGAGGCTTTATCAGAGTGGCTGATGGGAGCCCTCAAGGAAAGCTATCCATTTACTGGCACCCAAACTTCCATGACTCCACAGCAAAGAGAGGGAAATAAAAGTAGAAGAAGTTCTCCAAAGTTAAAAATGTTGTTAAAAGTTTCATATATACACTGTGTATTCATCTACAGAACATGTCGATGCAGTTATTTGTGTGAAGCCTCTCCTCATACGCTATATTTGCATACTAAATGAAGCCTTATAGGTGACTGTTTGATACTGGTTAATTCATCCAAATCCTACTGAACCCCAGGCTGCCCACTGCCTCTGCACTATGTGGGCCTGCTGGTGCACAACCTTGTCCCTCTCCACACACACACACATGCACACACTGATGCACACACATGTTGGCAAAAAGAAAACAATCAAATATCCTTCAAAATGCAAATAAGTATGTGTTTTCAGCAAATACTGCTGTGTGAATAATACAGTTACATGACTATAATATTACATCATAACATGATTTACTGTGTCATTTCCACTACACTCTAGGAAGAAGATCCAGCATTGAGAGGCGGGTTAGGGTTAGGGTTAGAGCTTCTACCATAGATGGACACTGCCTAAGGCTATTTATTCCTCATTACTATTGTTGTTGTATTATTATTAACAGTTACTAATTGCATCATGAATGTATAATAGGAGCTCATGAAAATACATTTGACTAGAACTGAATTGGTGGTTTTGTCTTTTGTTCTTTTATTTGTTAATCTTATGTCTTTCTGGTGCAGTCGAGGTATGGAACAGTGGGAAGCAGCAACATGCTGACGTACACTGTCAGAGAGACAGTCCTGCTACAGTGCTGTTTATTATGTTTCCATCAGCTTTCATTGCATCATCGCTTCATCTCCATATACATTATGTGACATGGGCACAAGCAAAATATTGTTTTGCACGAAAACATCAAATTTATTTTTATTTTTGGTTCACACTGTTGTTAAACAACCCTCTGGGTTTTTAAAGGTTACTTCATATTTATTCTTTCACTTACTGGGGGACAAACTGTGGATAGATGGTACAGTAGCTGGCTTACTGTATTATAATACATTTATGTGAATATGAGGCAAAAGTTTATATGCCAACAAACAATACTGGACTTCATAGCCCTGGCAAATAAAAAATAGCCCAGTAGCTCACCTGGTACACTCTAAGGTGAGTCTGCTGTCATCCCTTTCTCTCCCAGTTTCCTGTATATCTTCAGCTATCACTACAAATAAAGGCATAAGCCACCTACTCCCACCAAATAGAAAAAAAAATAGAAAGCTGTGGTAAACAATCTCAGCATATGTTTCCGTTCAGTAACTTGTGTCATTGCAGACATGCATGTGAGATACAGCCAGTGTCAGCAGCAGCTGTCTCTCCGGGAAGAATGCAATTTGGATAGCATAAAACGTTTCATAATGCTGAAATCACTTCAAGTGAATGGTCAGATTACCAGTCTTAGTAGAATACAAATATATTGCCAGTGAACAGTTTCTCTTTGTGTTAATAAAAACATAATTCTGCCAACAATAATGTTTCCCTCAAAACGTTTTTAAGTATATTTATTGTGAATAAACAATTTCTAGGAGACCGGCCTCTGCAACTAGAGGGGGGTTTCTATTGTGATAAAGATGCTGCTGCTCACTGAATCTAATCTGTTAAGCCTATATGAGTCACTGTGTCAGTGTTCTGTGTCCACATTATAGTTAGAGGATGGATCAGACATACTGCATGCCTACATAAAAATTGAAAATGAGGAATGGGTGCAGCAATAAAAGCTGAGAGAGACTTAATAATAATAAATATAGTAAATGAGCAACAGTTTGATGCATAAACAAAGGTTACACTGTAGCTCACCAGTGGTTCCTTCCAGCTAGACCAAACCGATTTTGTTAAAGGCTGCAATAATATAGGCAGACTGTTCAGTTTAATAAAATATTCATTTCTCAGAAACACAAACCAATGCAGTCTCCCTCAATGCACAAAAAGCATCTCATAAGGTAAACTGGAAAGTTCTATTTGTCACATGGAAGAAATTTGGCACTGGATTAAGACAGTATACACATCTTTTGCCAGTGTTATCACTAATGGGAAAACATCAGAACATTTCACACTGCACAGGGGGACGAGGCAAGGTCGCCCTCTCTATTCGCCCTGGTATTCGTCATGAGATCAGTCCTTATGCCGATGACATTTTGCTATATCATCATTACAAGAAATCATCAACCTAACTGAATCATTCTCCAAAATCTCCAATTACTCTATAAACTTGACTAAATCCACTTCCCTCCCACCAGGGATCAAAGGCTTTGATGTGGCAGCTCATACACTACCATTTCTATCTATGTGTTGTCTGACTGGGAATGACTGGCCCAGTTACAGTAAATGCGTGCTGGAGTTGGTTTTATAAGAAATAATGGAGAAAATATTGCTTGCTATTCCTTGGCTTTGGCGTTTCTGTTGTGTTGTCAATTCAAGGCTGACGGAGTCTAATGATTTAAACCAAGTGAGGGGGGTTGGAATTGGAATCATTGAGAAAACAGCATTTGATTTAAGGAGTATTGTCATTTTAATGGTTGCATTCTGCTCATAACAGATAGTGTTAAGTTCATCCAGTATCAGGGATCATTATTTATTGTTTTAGCTCTGACAGCCTAAGGGGAAACATTACTTCCAGATATGTCATGTGACCAGTGTACCAGGTAACTATTGTGAATTTCACATGAGGTTTTTTACAGGAAAAAAATAATCTGACAGCATCATCGAAAAATCCATCAAATCATGAATACTATATACTCTGTCATATACTGTCTGCCATCCTGTCTCAGGATTATACGGAACCCGTCTAGTGACATGGGTGAAAAAAGAAATTCCGTGGACACAAATTAATAACACATGACAACGAGATTATTGTTAGGTGGCCGTGAATAATAAAGTGTGGTAATTTTGCGTGGCCACGAGAAATATTAGTCATTTTATCAGTGAGACTGTTCAGTTTCTTCCTGGCATCAGTAGCTTCAGCATGGACAATTTTGATCTTATTTTGTTTTATTTTAACCTACAGATGAATTATAATGATATTCTTAAGTCACTTGCAGTTAGACATTTCCATTCATACAATATTGTCCTACAATTATCATCTAAAGTGGATACATATATCATTTTCTCCATTATTTCTTATAAAACCAACTCCAGTATGTATCTCAAGCCATCGGACACAAATTAAACTTCTGTCATAAAACTGCTTGTCATGTTAGGGGGAGTGGTGAAAAGAATTATTTTTTCACAGAACAAAATGGACGACTACTTAAATATCACTACTATTAATACTACTAATAAAGAGTTTTATTCAACGATGAAAAAGATACGAGCTGCAGGTTGTGAGTGAAGAAGAGCAACCCACACTAAACAGGCGTCATTTTGCACAATAACAGCAGCCTGATCTCACTTAAGAGAATAATAGTATTGGAGATCATTAAATCCTACTAGCTTCATTACACAGATAAAACGTGAGAGGTCGTACAATCAGGCACCATTTAGTTTATTAGAACCCATTTTCTTCTTCAAATGAGGAGAGCCAATAGTCTTTGAACATTTTGTATGTATTTGATCCATTTAGCCACTAACCTCATTCGCTATCACACTTGCTATTTCAACAAGCTTAATTGATCTTGAATGTTCTGAGCTTTGCAGTGTTTCCCCCAGTGTCACTGCATTTCAGTAAGATCATGCACTTTGCAAAGGCAATGACGTACATTTATAATTAGTTAGGTGTTTGTTTTTTAGACGGAAGATGCGCTGGGACCTTGAGGATTTTAGTGCAATAGATCCATGATTTTATTCACTTTAATTGCACATTACACATAATGAGATGTTGGTAATAGGTGGAGGTAAAAAAGAGAATTCAGTGTTGTCACCAAACAACAATACTGAACTGAAGAGAGCCAGAGAGCAGGATTTAACATCTCATCGAACATTTCAGACAATGTGAGGAAGGTGTCATCTCCCCTCTTCCTCTGCTTTGGGATGAAAGAAACAAGGATACATAGACATATATCAGGATTAGACAGAGTCAAATATATGCATGTTTGTATGAACATGCATGAACACAGTTAGAGCTCTGAACTGCTGTATTTTCAAAATTAAAAAATGTATCTAGGCTGATTAATTAATCTAAATGAATCACTTTTTTTTTCTGTGAAAAACATCCAAACATATTCAAACATTTTTCATATCAAATTGAATTTAGTAGCTGAATAAATCAATGAAAAATAGACATTTTAAACATGAAAGTTTAAAATGTTTTATATGAAAAACTAATAGTTTTCACTGTTCATGTTCAATATGATCATCTCAGCACAAACCTCTAACCTCACCCTGACAGCACAGTAACAGCCTCTGTGACATCAGGACTTTTTGCCAGGTCGAGGTCAGGTGTGGCTTGGCGAGACTAGCTGCTTATGCAAGCACCAGGTGTTGCCTCGATCATGTTTACAAAGCAGGTGTGGGCAGAGCGTTTTCCAAGTTAAAGGTGGCACCAACAGGAACCACACAGCCCAATTCTTCTTATTTTATTTAATGGCGAATGGCAATGAGCGTTTTAGAAGCATTACCTGCCACCAACTGTGCTGGAGAGTGGGCTGAAGTTTCCTAATTCTCCTAGTGGACACAGCCTGATAAGTCTGTGTTATTTTTTTCTATAATTAATTAATCCAAATGAATGCCAAGCACGCAAATTGATTCAAAATCCAGGCTTGGAACATTACTTAAGTGAGTATCTGACGGAGGTTTTGGTGGCTCTCCATGGAACATGAGGTCCGAGAGTATGTGGAAGCGTGTCCTGTGTGTGCTAGAAACCTCCTCCCATACCTTAATGGAACTCCTGCAACTCTCCCGGTACCAACACGACCATGGGCTGAGATTTTGTTGGACTTTGTCACAGGACTCCCAGTCTGCCAAGGTAACACCACTGTTCTTACAGTGGTGGACAGATTCTCTAAGATGACTCATTTTATTGCCTTTCTAAACTGTCCACCAAAGAGACAGCAGAAATCATATTAAATAATGTGTTTTGTATCCATAACTTTCCTAAAGACACTGTGTCAGACCGAGGATCCCAGTACATCTCTCAGTTCTGGAAGGAATTCTGCTGTTTGATTGGTGCCACCGTCAGCCTCTCGTCCGGATACAGGCCTGAGTCCAATGGACAAATAGAGTGGATCAACCAGGAACTGGAGACCTGTCTCTGTTGCCTGGTATCTCAGAACCCGGCATCCTGGAACAAGCACCTTACTTGGGTGGAATACACACACAATTCTCTTCCACACAGTGGCCACACAGCTTTCTACACGGGACTTGCCACTCCATGTCATCTCCTGGAAGTTGGCTCCCAGGATTGTGGGTCTATTCCCTGTGCCCAAAGTGATTAATCCTGTCTCTGTCCATCTGAGCCTTCCCAGGTCCCTCAGGGTGCATTGTACTTTTCATGTTGGCAAGCTCAAACCGGTTAAGGACAGTCCCATGGTTCCGACAGCTGTACGCTCGCTCCTCTACACAGCATTATTTTTTGGTTTTTGTGATGGGAACTGAACCGTCTCAAATTCATTCATGTCTAATGCTTTTGCTCATCGGGACTCAATGCTCAGTACCTTAAGATGGCTCAAACACTGATCTGCCTTTGTTGTTCGTAAATGATTTTTAATCAAACTTTGGGCTGAAAAGCTGCACTCACATGAAGCGCTCCTCACTGGTAGCCCAATGGCTATTTTTCTGAGCCTGAACATGAACCTCCTTGAATGGTTCTAGGAATACTACAAATTCTAGAAGTGTAGTATGCCCCTGCATCCCACTTTTTTCTTTCCTCCCCAAAACCCTCTGATACACCTCGTTAGCCAAATTATCAACATTTGAATCAAAAATCTTGACAAAGGAAAAAAGAGCCTCTTTTTGTAGAAAGGTGATGCTTTGAGGTGAAGTGCTTGCATTCCCTTCATGATAGTGCAGTTGGGTTTAGAGAAACATATTTGCCATCTCTGAATCAAGCACTGGATAGAAAGCATGTATTTTAAAGTTTTCATTGTCGTTTCCATCAACTCTATGCTCACCAGTTGATGTAGTAAATATGTAATCACAGAGCTCGTATTCATCTTAGGCTGTCTCCTCTCAGTCCTTTCCCAACGTAGATCACACTTTACAGTCATTTCCTCCAGAGTCTATCAAGCAGATTGTGACAGGCTGTGTACCTGCAAGCCCACCTAGTGTCACTTAGCTTAGAAAGTTCACAAGGTTGACCATCGTACTCTCTGAATGTCATGCCATTGTGTAGTTGTAATGTCGTTTTTGAAGAAGTGAGAAAAAGCAGCCTTAAAGACTGACTTCACACTATCAACAATCACAAGGTTCAAACAATGAGCATTACAAACAAACTTAAAACATATTTGGCAACTAATCCTTGTGTGCACACACCCGAGTGTTGGCTACTCCGCACTGACCAACCAGGTTGGTGCAATATTCTAGCCAATGTTTTTCAAGGAATTTTATGATCAAAGCAGTGAGCCCTGCTGCATCTAGGCTGTCAGCTTTCATGAAGTCAAGAAAGCCCTCATGTATGACCCCTCTGTAATAATATAATACTTGTTCTTTCTTCTGAAAGTCTTTGGTTTCGTCAGCTATTACACTGAACACCTCACTCTGTTTTACCCCCCTTATTATTTCCTCTTGAACCATTTCTGCCAGGAATTCCAACATTTCATTTTGAATGGTTTTGCTGGTGTATTTAGCATTAGCATTGTCTCCCTTCCCCCTCCCCTGTGTGTTATGTTTTTCCTCAGGTAATGGCTGCAGGGATGCTGTTCACCTGTGCGGAAAGGCTGTGCGACCTATTAGATAACTACCTCTTCAGCTGGCCTATCACAACAAAGGAGACGGCTTAAATGGAGGATGTCTCAGGCCTTCAGTCTCTTCTCTTGACTCTTGGTTTTGTTGCATGTGTTTTTTGCTACCCATGTCTCTTTGGAGACATGTTTGGTCAGGTATGTATGTGGGTGTCACACCGCAGTGAGGTCAAGTTGGGTTTTTGTCTTGTCTTGTCACTTCCTGTTTTATTTTGAAAGTTAACTCTCCTCTCGTTTCAGGTCACTTCCCCTTCCTCATGTGTCACCGGTCTGATTGTCTTCCCCGCCCTGATTGTTTCCACCTGTTCCCTATTACCTGGTGTATATATTGTCTGCGTCTCCCTTTGTCTTGTGCCGAAGTGTTTCGTCTCCTGTAGCGTACACCCAAGCCTTCTTGTCACAGTCCACAGTTCATGTTCCATAGCTCTTGTGTTTTGTTTTTTCCGTCCTCGTAAGAGTGATTTTGCGTTGTAATTTTGTAGTCTAGCTTTTGTTTCTTTCTGAATAGTATAGTGTTTTATTTTCAGCCTCGTTGGAGCGCTTTAAGTTAAAGTTTCATAGCCTTTGTTTTTCCTCCTTGAGAGTGATTTTGAGTTCGTTAACCTTATATAGAGAAGTTTAGTGTTTTTCCTCCTTAGGAGTGATTTTCTGTTTTTCTTAGTTCAGGCCTTTTTTATAGCCTCACTCAGACGAGGATTTTTTGTGTGAGCTAATAAAACCGCTCTCCGAACAACTCTGCATCTGAGTCCTCTTTTGAGTCCAGGCCTGACAGTGGGAGGTTTTTGGGACTAGGTAAGTTGGGGTACCCTTTACATTCTTGCACTCACGAAGATGGTAATTGTTATCCCACTAGGTTTATTAGTTTTGCCACCGATGTAATGTTTTGGAGAAAAAATTATTTTGTTAGACCAGCCAGTTAGCCATTTTTTTGTTCCTTTTCTTTCTTCAGAGGTAGCTCAGACAGGCCTCCTTCTGTTTATTAATTTCATTTTATTTGGCATAACTTTGTCCCACCTTCCCCCACCTTGGTATGTTTCTTTTGTTATAATAAAACACACTTGTTCACTTCCACTGAGACTTGATTGATTTACTGGTTGTCATGCTATGGTCTGCCACTTGTGGACGTAACAACCATGAGCTTTCATGCGCTTCTCTAGAAACAAATTGTGCTTAGCTATCTCTTCTAATATAGCCAAAAAGTTGCCTTGGTTATCAGGGTCCTTAGACTCTCTGTGAAAAGTTCTGTGCGGCAGTTAAAAGCAAGACTTCTGCAATAGTTTTAATATATGCCTGGTTCTCCATAATTTTTGACTATTTCGTGCTGCTTCCATGCAAACATGGCATTTTGGTGGTGCTCAGTAGTATGTGGAAGTCAGTGGTATAAGTGGGTACATAAGTGGAGATGTGTATGAGTGTGGTCTTGTAATAAGATGCAGCAACACAATCAAACCAATCCCCAAACCAGTTAGTTGTCTCAGGGAGGAGAGACAGTACTGAGCTCCCAGAGGGTTTTTAAAGGCACATGGCAAACAGTCCTCAAGTATGTCCCCTGCACCAGAAACAAGACAGGCCACAAAACCAAGAACCAGAAGAAAGGGTGGACTGGGTAGGTGTAAAGTGCAGGGAGAAGCAGAAATCCCAGATGGGCTTATATAAAGCCTCCACCTATAGTTAAAATTTCATAGTTATAAGAAACAGAAAATTGACATACAGAGAATATCACATACTACATAAAGTAATAACAAACTGATAATAGGAAAACAAACATATGTATAACATCAACAAGTTATAATAACAATAACAAAAATAGCAATATAAAAACAAATATGAACATGATATAAAAGTGTGTTTGTGTATGAATTAGAATTTCAAAACAGCAGTTAAATGGGCGTCTTTTGAAACATTTTATAGAGAAGGAGTTCTTTGCCAGATGGGAAAAGCTATTCCATAATTTGGTTCCCCTAAATTTGATAGTAAATTGACTTCTGCACATAAGAAACCTTGAGGCTGAAGATCTAAAGATTGTCAACTATTTCATTTCAGCATGTCAGTTGTTTGATAGTTGATTGTTAGGTACACATCATGTGGAGATGTAAATTGTGTGGTTTTCAAAAATACACATATTACAGACTGTACCATAGCCAGTATTCACAGTTTCACCTTTATCTTGACTGTGTAACAACTGTTGTGGAGAAACTGCTGGAGCCAAAGGTCAGTGGTGAGGTCAGGAAGAAAGAAAGTGTTCAGGAGCCTCTGATGTCTTATGCTGTATTATTTATTGACACTTGGCCAAGGAGAATTAGAGACATTCTCATAAAGCATCAGAAGTGCCTGAGTCGGTCTCACATTCTGCCCAACTCATGCTGGTGGATAGACTTTAAACCCCGAGATAACATCATAAACACTATACGCCCCGAATTGGGTAGAAGAGAATGCTTTTACCAGGAATGGTGTCTTCATCAACATGATTAAGTCTGGAGACACAGATGTCTGTTTACACAGATTGGAATGTCAGTGGCAAGCTGTCTATTATGTCTAAGCATGCAGCACCAGAGTCCTTCGACCCTGGCCACAACAGCGTTGAGATAGGACGACACCTGCTACTGCCAGCCACAGACAAACAGCTAATACTGCTGAGGACCTCAAGGCCCACATGTGACTTCATGTATATTCCATTTAAAAGTATGTATGTGTCACTCAGAACACCACAAGAATAGAAAATTCCATAAAAACAACTACATGTGTAATTTAGTACTTTTAATTCACTGAAAGTACATTTGTCAAGAATACATTATAAGGAAAGGGTGACAGGTAGAGGCGGGAGAGTCATAATTTCAACATTCATTGGGCATTTCATTGCCCTTTGTGTGAGTTTAAGCTGCCATTTGTTGAAAGAGACATTCATTCATCTAACCTTTAAGTCCATTCAGGGCATGCATGCTTAAAACAAATGTTTACTCCACAAAATAATGCACACAAATGCAGAAATCATAAAAATTCAACAGACTATGATTCAGCAGTCTCAAATGCGTTGAATATTTTATTTTGTTTTGCTCTTATTTTGTGAATGTTGGAGAATACTGTGTTGGTGTTGCATTCATGCATCCTAAAAAATGTGTGTTTCTTTTAAGTGATGATGTTTTGTGATTATTGTATCTTGATGAAAGATATCTGGGAACAGTACAACCCTGTAGTGAGGATGGTCTGATCCAGGTGTAGCATAAAGACAGGTGAGAGAGCATATAGTCAGTGGTCTTGGGGAAGCCTACGAGGAGAGAGTCCTGCATAGGACTAGTGCTGGTGATTTGATTGGGGATGAGTGGGTTTTTTATGTAAATATTTTGTTTGTTTGTTCACATTTTTTGGAAGCATTTACAATAAATGCCCACCAACGGGAACATTGAACACAACCTCTTCAGTCTGCCTCCTACTCTACGACTTACTCTGGCAAGAACTACCTTACATAGGTCTCTATAGGTCTCTTTGAGCCTGGCCCCCACAGTGTTGAGATAGACTGGCACCTACTGTTCTCAACCAAAGGCAAACAATTAATACTGCAGAGGACCTCAAGGGCCACACGTGACCTTGTGTAACCTAAGATAGAAAATTCCATAACAATATCTATGCTAGGTTTAGCTAACCAGCTGCTGCCTGTAATTTCATATTTACTGAAGAGACTTGAGTGATATCAGTCTTCTCATGTAACTCTTGGCAAAGGACCAAGAACAGGTGAATAAGCACATGTCTTTAAATGCTGTAGCTAATCTCTATCTGTGTGCAATGGTTACACTGAAGCTTTGTGTGTATCTTAGAAAGTTATGAAAAATATTATGAGCTGTACTATATGTACATTTTACTGCTGCTCCAAACCAGTAAGAAACTAGAACACACTCAGACTATGGTGTATAAGGTGTAGGTCTGTTAGTGAGCAGTTCATATACACATTTTTGTGGGTAGTCTAACGACAGCTAGGTGAAAAACAGAGAGCCGGCACCTGAAGTCACAGTGTAAATGGAAGCGAGGGTTGTTGATGATGCTAAAGCTGAGGGGATTATTTTGCCCTCTCGTCCCGAGACTGCCAATGCTATCATATTTGAGGCGAAATATTAGCTGAACATGGCCTGTGACTTTTGACTTCAAAATTAAGACCCAGAGTTTGACCCTCTGCAATTTATTTAACATAGAAGACCTATCATCCAGGGCAACTATTTAGTTCGATTTGTTGAGTCAGATCTGAGTTCAATGAGCACAGATGACACAGTGTTACCATGTGATAACAGATTCACAAGAGCGCTGTACCCTATGGCCAGATCTTTGTAGTTCCAACATTCTCATGAGGTAGAGCATGCTCTAAGAGACTATCAGGTTGACCAGAGATAAAAAACACAACATACTAAAACTGAAATATATAAGCATAAAGCATACCCTAGTACAGCAAGGCTGCAGAGTATCTGTGAGCAAACACCCCTGTCTGAAAGAAGATTAAAAGATGATCTGCTAAAAATGTGTGAAATAAGCATCATAGTCTCATCTCTTTCTGTCTGCACAGTTGGTTTGATAAGTCATGGCATATTTTTCTTTGTTCTTCTTTTGTTTGTTCTTCTAAACTCAGAAAGCTTTAACGTCCAGATCCTCATGAATATTCTAGGTTTGAAATTTTTAGTTTTATTTTGTCATAAGATATTAGCACAGGGTGATATCACAATGCAGAAATAATATATGGAATTATGGTCCAGCATTTCTTAGCTCTAACATTTGCCTTTTTTCATATCCCTTCTTCTTGCATATATAAATCTGGAAGTGATATATTTTTCTTTTTTCGTGATTAGCTTTTTCTAAACGTGATTTTTTTTGCTCAATTACACTCACACACACTGAACATGTTCTCCCTTTACAGGATGAGATGGAGGCAGTGTGGGGAGCAGTGGCACTGAATAAAGAGGAGGTGCCTGCAGCACTTCCTTTCGAAAGTCACCATGTGTCAATCATCCTCGGGGATCAGGTCGTCATGACGTACAGACCTTGGACAGACTGATCTATGCCTTCCTTTCGAGCTACCCTGAGAAGCTGAGCGGCAACTCAAAGCAACTCAAACCTCAGTTACAAGCTGTGAGAAATGAGCTGGAGGAAGTTGTCAACAGGTGTTGTTGTCGAAGGTTAGCATCTTTCAGCCTTAACCTTAATAGGTTTTGCATCCAGGAATACAGTGAACGATGGTAGCTCAGCTGTTCAGTTCAATTCAGTTCAGATTTTCTGTGTTTAAACATTACTCAACAAGGATTTGATTGATTCTAGTTCTAGATAATTTCATATTTTACTACAATGTGTTTCTGCATTGTCTTCAAACCTTTTGAATTACTACATGGAAATAATATGGATTTTATTTACTATAAGTGATTATTATTTTGATCTTATTTTCATATTTTTTCAACACAGATGTATATGACGTATTCACCTGATTGTATAACATTCTATAACATTACGGACACGGTAACTTAAAGGTGCAAAAAGATCTCAAAATTCAAAACAGAGTTTTAGCTGGATATGATCACAACAACCTGCTTGGATTGTTGCTTGCAGAAGAGGGAAACAGTTTGGGCGAGAGGCAATGATGAAGGCGATATCAGTCTTCAAAACTGCAGATCACAGGTGTGATTTTCTACTGGTATTGGGATCATTACTGTAGTTCAGTTAGCTATTAAAGCCGCATTTTAAATTAATGTAGATCATAGTTTATGAACTTGAACCAGCAGGTAGCATTTATACAATACAATATTTTCAAGACAATTATCAGTAAATTGGGGTTTAAACCTGGATAATAACAGGGACTATAGATCCTAATCTGAGATACTGACGCTAATGTGAGGGTGTGTGAAGTCCAACTGTCATTTTTTTTCCCATGAGAGATGAGAGGTGACAGAATCAGGAATAATTTAAACTCTTGATTGTCTGTGGCAGTAATTGTATTATGCCCACTTGTTGGTCCCTTTTCACTTGAGGAAAGGAATGTGAAGCTACTATCTTCATTCTGTGGTGCAGCAGTGAGGTTCAGTGGTCCAGTGATTGACTGAAGGAGACTGCCTAAAGCTCTTCTCATTCACACTCTGTAGTGTTCTTTCTGTGACTCCAGAAATCAGAATCAGAATAACTGAAACTGAATAGATTGTTTATTTGAACCTGCACATGTTTATGGAGTAAAAATTTAAATGCTTCAAAATAAAAGTCTTTACTGAAGCTTTTCCAACTTAGGCCTAACTTAGAGTGATCATTAATCGTGCTTTCTGTCAGAGACCCAGGTGACATCAGAAACCTCAAGACTCAAGACAGACTCAATTACACTGAAGACGAGGGCTTTTCTCGCTGTGAACTCCTCACATCGTGTTAATCTGTAGTTTGATCTGAAATCAGCTTCTTTTATCAATGACTTTCACTGTCAGACAGATTAATGTCTCCATCACCACTGTCTATCTTACTCAAAGCCAGCTTTAAAGCTTTAGCCTTTACCTAGCTGTTTGATGCACAGGTTAAACCATGACAACAGACTCAGAAGTGGAGATAAAGAAACATCATGCTGGATGAGGTTTTATTGTTTTATTTACTACGATCTGATCTATTGTTGAGACAATTGTTTATGTTCAGGATATTTGTTGGTCATGTTTACATATTCCCAAATCATCATTGCAAATCATGTGCAAAACTAACTTGCATAACTGAGTGTGTAAACTATCAGACTCATATTGTGTTTCTGAGATCAGTTGAATTATTGCTGCTAATGAAGTGATTAAGAAAAAACAGCCTTTTGTTTCCCATCTATTAAACCTACATGCACCACACTGTAGTGCCATCCCAAGCAAATGTTGCAACACTCTTTACATAATACATTAAAGTATCAAAATAAGTCCTTCCTTGGGACCATAGTGGTCAAAGGGTCCAAGTCATGTTCTGCACCTTTTAGACCAGACCACTGGTTGTTGTGTTTGTGTGTTTGCACAGCGTTTGTGTTTCAATTTTCTCCATAAAAGGACTAAAGTCAAAACAAATTCCAGGCAGATATATTTCTTTGACTTCATATCACTGGATAATTCCTTAAATGTGAGAGCAAAAAGAGAGGCAGCTTCCATGGGAATAAAATTAAAATAAAAATCTCAAACTCATAAACGTCCCAACTGAGCAGCACGTTTCTGGGGTAAGTGGTTTAAAATAGTTTGCAACTTTTTATGTAACTAAAAATAATTAGTGGGCTATTTTCCATTGGGAGCTAATAGGACAGACACTATTCACTTAAAGTACACTTTAATAACATGCATATGAATTTCAATATGTATATTCATACTAACATAATTAAAAGAAAAAGAAAATATACAAGAATCCAAGGTCCGTAAGGTAAGTCAAACATTACTTTGATGATTGCTGTTGTGTCCTGTCCTGTGACAAAATACTGTTTCATGACAGAAAGGAATTTTTGTGGGTCTCCAGGGATGTTTCATCAAATCTTCTCAAGCTCCGCTGCCAAAATAATTTGATATTATACTTTGTGAATTAGACAAAAAGAGCACAGACACAATATTCTCCAACCAAGCAGCACGCACTGAGCCAGAAAAGACAAGTCTGCTATGGAAAGCATTCTTCATTAATATGGCCTGGAAGAGCTGAGACTGGGTTGTCTGGTTCTTACACTGCCTCACTTTATTTCTGCCTCAATGTCTTTAGTTACAGTGTCATGTCACAAGGAGTGTGTCATCACCATTCAGTAGCTTAAGATCTCTAGACAGGACACACCTCCTGACAGGATGACTGGAGTGGTGTATGACATCATAATGACATCACACGACAGCTGTGGGGAACACAGCACTGAAACAGTAAGGATCCTGACTGAAGAGACTGAATGAACACCAGAAACAAATATCACCAGACCAAAACGCCTCACAGCACCCACTGGAAAGGTTAAAGGTCATCAGCCAAGAGTCAGTGGATGAAGACAACCTAAACCAAGACACAGAGGCAGACTCTTCATACTAATACAAGTATGACGTGGTCCCACATCTCAGTCAGCAGGTTAATGTTCGGTCCAACCAATTCACTCAGACAGTTGTGTTCTTGCGTGCAGCTCCTCTGGGTAATATCAAGGGAGGTTCAGGGCAGCAGTGTGACACTCAAGTGACACACAGACTGATTTGTCTCACTTGAACCGAGGGTCTAAGGACAGAGGGTGTCACTCCCTGTACAGATTGTAAAGCCCTCTGAGGAAAAATGTGTTTTGTGACTTTGGGCTATACAAATAAAATTTGATTTGATTTGATTTCTTGCCAATGAGTGTCACAATCCACCCCGGTCCCCTGCCTGCTTTTCCCTCTTACCTGCACCCACTAAGTTTCCACTCACCTGTCAGCGCCGCCTCCTCATCAGTCACCATGGTTTCTCCCGCCTCCCACACCTGCTCCTCATCAGTAATCAACCCTATATTTAAGCACCAACCTCCAGACACTCATTGCCAGATTGTTCTTCGCATTATGCAAGTCTTTCCAGCACTTTTCTCCAGACCGATCTCCCGTTGCCGACCCTGCCTGCCTTTCACCTGCTCGTCTGTCTCTGCCCCGGTAATCACCTCAGCCTTCCGTCCAAGACCACGAGTTCTGCCTCAGTGTTTCTGGTGTCTGTCTGCCTGTTTCCCTGGCTGTTTGGAGATTTCCCCGGGCATTCTGTCCCCCTGTTCCAGCTCGTTGCCACAGACTCTGCGACTGAACTGGACTTATTCCCTCTCTCTCACCTGCCATACTGCCTGCTGTGAGTTCCTCAATAAAGAACATTACAAAGTATCCCTTGCTGTTGTGCTGCATTTGGGTCCTACACAAGCCCGTTACAGTACAATCTGACCACAGCATGGATCCAGCACACACCGCTTCGCCACAGCTACGCCTGGAGAGGGTGGAGAACATTCTCCAGCAACATGAGGCGTTGCTTGCTTCCACCGCAGCAGAGGTACGCCAGGCTTCTGCCACTCAACAACAGGCTGCCACTAACCAGGAGCAGACGTTAGCGGCATTAGCTTCACAGATCCAGCAGCTCACTGCCGTGCTATCACAGACTATGGCCCAGAACCTACCTGCAGCAGCGCCTGCTGCCGTACCCCGACCAACGCCACCTGGTCCAGTTTCTGAACCCCGAGTTGGGGCTCCTGAACGTTATGCGGGGAACCCAGAGAACTGTAATCCGTTTATTACGAACTGCTCTATCCTGTTCGCCCTGCAGCCACACACATTCGCATCTGAGGAGGCCAAGGTGGCGTTCACAATTAATCACCTCACGGGGAGGGCCTGCCTGTGGGGGACCGCTGAATGGGAACGTCAAACTTTTGCTTACAGCTCCTTCAGAGACTTCGCTGCTGAGCTCCGGAAGGATTTTGGCCCACCTTCCCAGGGTCCAGATGCTATGGGAGGTCTCCTGAACCTCCACCAGGGGGACCGCTCTGTGGCTGACTATTCTATTGACTTTCGTACCAGGGCTCGCCAGAGTAAATGGAACGCCGAAGCCCAGTGCAACGCCTACCTACAGGGCCTTGAGGAGTATGTTAAGGACGAGCTAGTGTCATATGACTCCCTACCACATTGGATGAGCTCATCGAACTCACACGGCGGGTGGACCGACGCATCCAGGCCAGGCGGGAGGAAAGACGGCAAGGGCGGTTCGGGCATCCTCTTCTTAACCAGTTCCATCCAGTACCGGAGGTATCCACTTCCTGGCCTGAACCTCAGAGGGGAGATTCTGAACCTATGCAGTTTGGCAGAACCACTCTGTTATCAGAGGAACGTCAGCATCGTCAAAGTCTCAACCTATGCATGTACTGTGGACAAGACGGACACTTCGTCTCCAGGTGTCCAGCAAAAAGCCAGGTCTCACCAGTAGCGAGGGACGTACTGGTGAGTCCGACCTCTGAACTGTCCCTCAAGAAACGCCCCCTCTGCCATGGTTGCCTGTTGCTACCAGGGGGTTCCCACAGCAGGGGTTCCCACACCCTTGCTGTCTTCATTTATAATGGAGACGTCGGCGCCAGAGTCAATGAAGAGCTGGCCCAGCAGTTGGAGATAGAAAGGGTTCTGCTGCCTCAGCCTGTCCCCGCCAACGCCCTGGACGGTCACCTGCTGGGGACCGTCACTCATCAGACTGTTCCAGTGCAGATGCTTCTCTCCGGCAACCACTACGAGACCATCACGTTTCACATCTTGGACTCTTCTCGTATCCCACTCATTTTGGGATATCCCTGCTCCGGCGCCACAACCCCACATAGACTGGATGACGGGAGCCATTCTGGGCTGGAGCTCGGCCTGTCACCAAGTCTGTCTCAAGCAGACCTCCGCTCCTCTGTCCAGGCCCTGCATCGCTTTGGCTCCCGATCTGATGGGGGTCCCGCCGGAGTACCACGACTTCAGGGAGGTTTTCAGCAAGGCGAAGGCGACCTCTTTGCCTCCTCACCGTCCATATGACTGCGCCATTGATCTTTTACCCGGCACCAGTCCTCCCTGAGGTCGTCTATACTCCCTGTCCGCTCCAGAGAGGAAGGCCATGGAGGACTAGATAAACGACTCCCTGGCGGCTGGCATCATCCGTCCGTCATCCTCCCCTGCTGGAGCAGGGTTCTTTTTTGTCGAAAAGAAGGACAAATCATTGAGGCCCTGCATCGACTACCGAGGCCTCAACGACATAACAGTGAAGAAACGGTATCCCCTCCCCCTCATCTCGTCTGCCTTTGAGCTCCTGGAGGGGGCTACCACCTTCACCAAACTGGACCTCCGCAACGCCTACCACCTGGTGCGAATTCGGGAGGGCGACGAGTGGAAGACAGCGTTCAACACACCTACAGGACACTATGAGTACCTGGTGATGCCCATTGGCCTCACCAACGCCCCCGCCGTCTTCCAGGCTCTGGTCAATGACGTGCTCCGGGACATGCTTAATAAGCATGTCTTCGTCTACCTGGATGACATTCTGATTTTCTCCAAGACCAAGGAGGACCACATACACCATGTTCAGGGGGTTCTTCAACGACTCCTGGAGAACTCGCTGTTTGTAAAGGCAGAGAAATGCGAATTCCATGCTCCCTCAGTCTCCTTTCTTGGATACATTGTCAGCCAGGGGAGCATCCAGATGGATCCAGCCAAGGTCTCTGCCGTCGCCGCCTGGCCTGTTCCTGACTCCCAGAAGCAGCTGCAAAGGTTCCTGGGGTTCGCCAATTTTTACCGTCATTTTATTCGGGGATACAGCACGGTGGCAGCCCCTCTCACAGCTCTCACCTCCTCAAAAGTCCCCTTCAGCTGGTCCTCCGCCGCCACAGACGCCTTCCAGACTCTCAAGAACCGCTTCACCTCTGCGCCTATCCTGCGTATGCCCGACCCCAAGAGGCAGTTCATGGTGGAAGTAGACGCCTGATGTCGGGGTGGGGGCGGTCCTGTCTCAGCGGGCTACTGACGACCAGAAGCTCCACCCCTGCGCTTTTTTCTCTCTGTGCCTGACTCCCGCAGAAATGAACTATGACATTGGCAATTGGGAGCTTCTGGCGGTCAATTGGCGCTGGACGAGTGGCGTCATTGGCTGGAGGGGGGCCGAAGAACCATTTCTTGTGTGGACGGACCACAAAAACCTGGAGTACATCAGGTCAGCCAGAGGCAGGCCCGCTGGTCACTCTTCCTCACTAGATTCAATTTCACTCTCTCCTATCGCCCGGGGACCCGCAACGTTAAGCCTGACACCCTCTCCCGTCAGTTCCTGAAGGAAGAGGAAGAGGTTTCGACGGCAGCGGACACCATCCTTCCCTCTGCTTGCCTGGCCACCGCCATTACATGGGGGATTGAGGTAAGGGTTAGGACAGCACTGGAGGAGCAACCAGGTCCCAGCGCCTGTCCTCCAAACTGGCTCTTCGTCCTGGCCCACCTCTGTTCTGAGGTGCTTCAGTGGGCCCACAACACGCACCTCACCTGCCATCCAGGGATCCAGAGGACCAAGAAGGTTCTTAAGCACCAGTTCTGGTGGGACTCCCTGGACCAGGACACCCAGGGGTTTGTCAAGGCCTGCCCTGTCTGCAACCGGAACAAATCCTCCCACCAGGCTCCCGCTGGTCACCTGCTCCCGCTTCCAGTTCCCCATCGTCCCTGGTCCCACATATCTCTGGACTTTGTGACCGGTCTACCACCATCTCAAGGACACACCACCATCCTTACTGTGGTAGACCAGTTCAGCAAGATGGCCCTCTTCATCCCCCTGCCCAAGCTCCCTTCAGCCAAAGAGACTGCTGAACTGGTCCTCCAGCACATATTCCGGCTCCATGGCCTCCCAGTCGATGTGGTCTCTGACCGAGGACCGCAGTTCTCCTCGGTCTTTTGGAGAGAGTTCTTCTCTCTCTTCGGGGCCACGGCCAGCCTGTCATCCGAGTTTCATCCACAATCTAACGGCCAGACAGAGCGGAAAAACCAGGAGATGGAGGTGGCTCTCCGGTGTATGGTCTCCAGTCACCCCACGTCCTGGTCGCAGCAGTTGTTGTGGGTGGAATATGCCCATAGCACACTCCTCAGCTCCTCCACTGGTCTCTCCCCGTTCCAGTGTGCATATGGATACCAGCCACCCCTATTTCCGGCCCAGGAGAGGGAGGTTTTTTGCCCCTCTGTACAGGCTTTCATCTGCCGGTGTCGCCGCACCTGGTCCCAGGCCAGATCCACTCTCCTGCGGTCGGTGGGCCGTTACACAGCCTTGCCCAGCCGTCACCACACCTCGGCTCCCACTTACCAAGTGGGACAGAAGGTGTGGTTGTCAACCCGGGACCTACCACTCCGGGTCGACTCGAGGAAACTGGCACCCAAGTTCATCGGCCCCTTCGAAATTCAGAAGGTCATCAACCCTGCTGCAGTCCGCCTCAAGCTTCACAGGTCCATGCAAGTACACCCCACATTCCATGTCTCAAAAATCAAGCCGGTTCTGGAGAGCCCCTTGATTCCTGCTACCCCGACTCCTCCGCCACCTCGCCTTATCGATGGAGACCCGGCCTACACGGTGCGATGGCTCATCCGCTCTCGTCGCCGTGGGAGGGGCATCCAGTACCTGGTTGACTGGGAGCGTTATGGTCCAGAGGAGAGGTCCTGGGTCCCTGCCAGCTACATCCTTGACCCTCAGCTCATTACTGACTTCCACCGGCAGCACCCGGACCAGCCCTCCAGGATCCGCCTGTCAACTGATAACCCCCGCCTGAGCACCTCTGGTGCCCCGCCCATCCCCGGCCCAGGCGAGGTGGACCCGTCATCATCATCGATGGACTCTTCGTCTGAGGACGAGGGGTGATGAAGACACCATTCTTGGTAAAAGCATTCTCTTTAACTAATTCGGGGCGTATAGTGTTTGTGGTGTTATCTCTGGGTTTAAAGTCTATCCACCAGCATGAGTTGGGCAGAATGTGAGACTGACTCAGGCACTTCTGATGCTTTATGAGAATGTCTCTAATTCTCCTTGATCAAGCGTTTATAAATAATACAGCATAAGACATCAGAGGCTCCTGAACACTTTCTTTCTTCCTGATCTCATCACTGACTTTTGGCTTCAGCAATTTCTCCACAACATACAGGACCTCATCCATGCCAGGTCCTGTCCAGGAGAATAACAGAGAAAAGCTTTTTTTCTTCTTACCTTTCTTCTTCACTGTCTTTGTCATCCTGAGGCCTCAATTGCTGGAGTCTGTCAGCAAGTTGGTGGTAGATGAAACCAGCTTGCAGTGAGCTGTGCAGCTGAAAAAAAAGAGAAAATGTCAATGGTGAGTTTGATGGCATGATTTCCCACAGGGTGCTGCAGTACTGCTCAGGTATATTTCTTGTTGATCCACAGCAGCAGGGAGGTAATCCAGAGGCTACAATACAGTCAGTACAGTGTGGATACTGCACATCAAACCAATGCACAGACAGGACACACAACACCCAGCTGAGCAGGCTGGCACAGCATGGTGAAATAAAGTTTCCTAATATGCAGCAAACACAAGGTGGAGACAGATAGTGCAGGTTCTGTAGAGTATCAATTTTTACTGCATTCATTTATTCTGCATATCTGTCTTAAGAAAAATCACACAGGATGGGTGCATTTGTTAACACTCAGAGGTCTGAGAAAACCAGCAAAGAAAAAAGTATTGTAAAACATTTGAAGGATTTATTCAAATTTGTAACGTGTTTCATTTGCATCCAAAACCTTGGTGACTTTCATGTTTTGGACCCAAACACCTCAGAAACTCTTTCCGGAGACTTGGCCACCTTAGACGGGATCACCCTGGCCTCCAGCTCCACCGTAAAGAATCTTGGAGTTATTTTTGATCAGGATTTGTCCTTTAATGCCCACATAAAACAAATTTTGAAGACTGCATTCTTCCACTTACGCAACATTACCAAAATCAGACGCATCGTGTCCCAAGTGGATACAGAAAAACTAGTCCATGCATTTGTTACTTCTAGGCTGGACTACTGTAAGTCTTTGTTATCAGGCTTCAATAAATCTCTTAGGACTTTGCAGCTAATTCAGAATGCTGCTGCACGTATTCTGACAGGAACCAAGATCAGAGATCACATCTCTCCCATTTTGGCTTCCTTGCACTGGCTACCTGTTAAATCTAGAATAGAGTTTAAAATCCTTCTGCTTACCAGATATGATGATAAGCATATGATGGTATCAGGTATGACCGTGAGGAGTTTGTGACTGTAACGCTTTATGGCAATAAAGCGTTACAGTCACACACCACCAACTATTTAACTGATTTTGGTGAAACTGGATCATATTTTATGGAGAAAACGTTTTCTGGTTTTCCCTCTGATGTCTTCCAGCTGCTCTGCTTCAACTCTCTGTGTTTTACAGTGTAGTAAACTGCTGACAACTGTAGCTGCTATTAGCTAATGTTAGCTCAGTTTGTTAGCAAGGATTTCACAGACTGTGAGCTCAGAGCACAGGGTAGAGGAGAATTTCAGGCAAGGGAAGGGGAATGCAGATGGTATGCTTGTGTGTTGACCTTGTTGATGTTTGGCTGTTAGCAAAGTTGTCAACTCACTAGTTTTTGAGTAATGTAATCAGTACAAATACTCAAGTACAGCTGAACATATTTACTAGAGTGATTACACTTTATACAATTTATATGTGATGTTGTTCTAAATAACCAAAGTACCCAATGACCCTCCTTGAACACTCTCAGAATGTCTTTAGCAATTAGGCTCCTCTTCTGTGATACCAGTTTTCAGTTCTGGTTTATGAGACACCCTTTGCACATCTTAGTTTAGGCTTGACCCCCAAATTCCACTGGGCGCTGCAGCTGCCAGAGCTACACACAGCCATTCTAGTCAATATTTCAAACTCCACCGGCTCCGCCACAGCCCAGTTCAGAAGTGTCCCAGAGGCAGTCCTCCATTCAGCACTGCAGTGAATAAGCAGCTATTTCTGCCGGATGCTGCAAGCAACCTGCATCAATCTGCAAAGAGCAGCTCGAGCTGGCAACACAGAAACACAGCACAGACAATCTGGTCTATTTTCAATATAAAACACGCCGTGTCGAGTGCCAGTCGTAAAAACAGACATAAGGGAAACAAATGAACAATGTAGCATATTGTAACATATGTAGCTTATTTATACATTCAGAAGCACATAAACCAGGAAAAAGACCAAATCTGAGCAAGCAAACAAAGTCTGGCAGGCTAAACACATCTAAAACGCTCTATGGACGGACCAAAACAGCACCACGGCTGTGACTTGACAGAGACATGCCTTGTGTCTCTGTACATTTCAACTGCTCACTCATTGTAGGAAATATTGGATCTTTTTAAATAATATAATTAAAATTTAATTAAAATATTTAAATAATATAATACAGTAATATAACATAGTACTGTTACATTTATTATTATTATTAGTTCAGAAATACTTGTTTGCATTACAAAGGAGTTATATAGCTTATATAACTTCTGTCATTTCCAGTTATTGGTGTTACTGCCACAGTGCTCCCTGTTCCGCTCACCTAAACAGATTTTCGTATATTTTTCACATCAGTGATTCTCTACATATCTCTACACTATCTTTTAGACTGTTTGAACAGGTCTCTTAACTCTAGTAACCACAATCCGATAGTTTTACCAGTTTCTGTTAGTCACACTAACTAGTCTAGCTATAGCAATGGCTTCTCTCTGCCCTCCTCCTCCTCTCCTCTCCTCCCCTGCCCAATGTGCCACATGTTTAGCTACTCCTCATTCTACTTTAGCGATAATGGTACTTGTAATAAATGTAGTTTATTTGTAGCTTTGGAGGTGAGGCTCAGTGATTTAGAGGCACAGTACCGCACCACCGAACAGTAGCTACTATAGTTAGCCAGTTCCCTGTAGCCAGTACGGTACCACTGAAGGTAACTTCAGCTAGCCCAGCTAGACGATGGGTGATGTCTGAAAGAGGCATAGCCCCAAACTGAAGCCCACGGTACACCACTAACCGCTCCACATTTCTAACAAATATTCCCCACTCAGCGACACACCCACTGAAAAGCCAACTCTGGTCAATGGCAGCTCCATTTTACAACACCGGGGCCATAGTTAAATGCAGAGCAGGTGACATCAAGTTAAATTTGAAAACTGCTGGCTAAAGATAAACGTAGATATAGTAAGATTGCTATTCATGTCAGTGGTAATGACACCCAGTTACGCCAATCAAAGGTCACTAAAATTTATGTTCTATTGGTGGGTGCATACACCAAAATGATGTAGTAGTTTTCCGTAGTTTTCTCTGGACCCCTGCCCAATGTGACCAGTGATGACTAGCATGTATAGCCGCATGTCGTCATTCCACCGCTGGCTGTTGAGGTGGTGTCCAGCAAACGATGTGGGCTTCATAGACAATTGGTCACCTTTCTGGGGAAAACCTGGTCTGATTAGGAGAGACGGCATCCATCCCACTTTGGATGGAGCAGCTCTCATATCTAGAAATATGGCCAAGTTTATTAGTCGACCAAAACTGTGACAACCCAGAGCTGAGACCAGGAAGCAGAGCTGCAGTCTTACACACTTCTCTGTGCCTCCATTAGAGCAGCTGCCACCCAGTACTTTAGTATAGAGACTGTGTCTGTCCCCCGCCCACCTACATTATTTAAAGATAAAACAAACAGAAGAGGAGTTCATCATAAAAACGTAATAAAAATTAAAGCAACATCTCCAACAGTCCAAAGTAAGAGAATTAAATGCGGACTCAGGTCCTTGTCCTCTAAAGCTCTTTTAGTCAATGAATTAATATCTGATTATGATATTGATTTATTTTGTCTCACTGAAACCTGGCTGCAGGAGGATGAATATGTTAGCTTAAATGAATCCACTCCTCCCAGTCATTGTAATACTCATATTCCTCGAAGTAATGGTCGAGGTGGCAGAGTTGGAGCCATATTTGACTCAAGTCTATTAATAAATCCTAAACCTAAACTTAATTATAATTCATTTGAAAGTCTTGTTCTTAGCCTCACTTACCCAACATGGAAAACATTACAGCCAGTCCTATTTGTTATAATACACTATATTACCAAAAGTATTCGCTCACCCATTCAAATGATCAGAATCAGGTGTCCTAATCACTTGGCCTGGCCACAGGTCTATAAAATCAAGCACTCAGGCATGCAGACTGTGAAACAAGACATTTGTGAAAGAATGGGCTGCTCTCAGGAGCTCAGTGAATTCCAGCGTGGAACTGTCATAGGATGCCACCTGTGCAACAAATCCAGTCGTGAAATTTCCTCGCTCCTAAATATTCCACAGTCAACTGTCAGCTCTATTATAACAAAATGGAAGTGTTTGGGAACAACAGCAACTCAGCCACGAAGTGGTAGGCCACGTAAAGTGACGGAGAGGGGTCAGCGGATGCTGAAGCGCATAGTGCGAAGAGGTCGCCGACTTTCTTCACAGTCAATTGCTACAGAGCTACAAACTTCATGTGACCTTCAGATTAGCCCAAGTACAGTACGCAGAGAGCTTCATGGAATGGGTTTCCATGGCCGAGCAGCTGCAGCCAAGCCACACATCACCAAGTGCAATGCAAAGCGTCGGATGCAATGGTGTAAAGCACGCCGCCACTGGCCTCTAGAGCAGTGGAGACACGTTCTCTGGAGTGATGAATCACGCTTTTCCATCTGGCAATCTGATGGACGAGTTTGGGTTTGGAGGTTGCCAGGAGAACGGTACATTTCAGACTACATTGTGCCAACTGTGAAATTTGGTGGAGGAGGAATTATGGCGTGGGGTTGTTTTTCAGGAGCTGGGCTTGGCCCCTTAGTTCCAGTGAAAGGAACTTTGAATGCTTCAGGATACCAAAACATTTTGGACAATTCCATGCTCCCAACCTTGTGGGAACAGTTTGGAGCAGGCCCCTTCCTCTTCCAACATGACTGTGCACCAGTGCACAAAGCAAGGTCCATAAAGACATGGATGACAGAGTCTGGTGTGGATGAATTTGACTGGCCTGCACAGAGTCCTGACCTGAACCCAATAGAACACCTTTGGGATGAATTAGAGCGGAGACTGAGAGCCAGGCCTTCTCGACCAACATCAGTGTGTGACCTCACCAATGCGCTTTTGGAAGAATGGTCAAAAATTCCTATAAACACTCTCCTCAACCTTGTGGACAGTCTTCCCAGAAGAGTTGAAGCTGTAATAGCTGCAAAAAGTGGACCGACATCATATTGAACTCTATGGGTTAGGAATGGGATGGCAGTTCAGTTCATAGTATCAAGGCAGGTGAGCGAATACTTTTGGTAATATAGTGTATATCGTGCTCCTGGCCCTTACTCTGATTTTTTTTTATCTGAATTTGCAGAATTTGCCTCAGGCTTGATCCTTAAAACAGATAAAGTAATCATTGTAGGTGACTTTAATATTCATGTGGACAACCACAATGATAGTCTTAGTACTGCATTTATCTCCTTATTAGATTCAATCCTCTTCTTTATGACCATTTTTTAATAACCTTCAAGTTCATATTACTGGACTATAAGCCTTTTTGTAGAAACTCTTACAGCAGATGTTTATCTCACAGTGCTGTAGCCAAATTTAAGGAAGTGATTCCTTCAGTATTGAATTCAATGCAGTACGACCTTACAGTGTAAAAAAAAATGTAATTTTTACGGTAAAATACTGGCTGTGGTTGCCAGAACTTAACCATTAAAATTACAGTAAGAAATTCTTCTATGGTAATACATGGTGTTTGATTTCACATTTTACTGTAAGAATTAGTTTTTAAATTGAAAAACATTACGTTTTGTCATAAAATTTACATTAAAATTATATATAGTTTGTGCCATGGCATATGAAAATATTTTACTGTAAAATTAACAGTCTAAATTATAAACTACATATTCACGATGTAAACATGTCCCTAAATTACTGTATAAATACAGATTTTGTCTGTATTTTTAAACGGTAAAAAACTGACAGCTGCAGTTGCCAGAACTTTACTGTGAAAATGTTAGGTATATGTTCTATACTCCAACGGAGTAAAGAGCGCCAGTATTGCTGATAGCTTTGCTTAAAAATGAATATTAAAACATTGAAGGGAATTAAAGTTTGTGCCATGAAATATGAAAGGATTAACTGTAAATTTAGAAGTTAGTACTTGGTAAAATTGTCAATCGATTAGAGCAAAAAAAATAATGTGTTACCAGTTTTGTCTAATGGTGAAAACGTGGAAAACTAGTACACTGTACATAAAACATTCCAAAACCAAACTTTTTCATTGTAATATTTCATTTAATGAAAATTTGTGCGGCTGTACAAACTTCTCACAACACTGTGTACACTCCGAATACACAGAACTCGGAAAACATGCTTCCAAATGCTACATTTAGCATTTATACCAGTGCAAAGGTTGGAACAAATGTGACAATATTATCATTTCTTCTCCGGTGCTCTGTGTGTGTATGTGTCAAATTAATATTCCACATGTTACATGAAATTGACATAAATACACAGTCATAAGAACATTCTAATGGATGTGCTGAGCACCACTGTATCTTTTCTGAAATAGCAAGTCAAAGCTAAAATGCTACTGGCTGTTCTTGCTGTTCAGATCTTTTGACTTATAACAGTAAAATCACCACAGGTTCATTGCTTTTTGTATTTATCAGTGTTATCTGCTATTTATATATACATATAAAAATAAGTCCCCAACATAATTAACCATTCACCTCATTTGCAAGGCTGGGCATGAATGAGGAAAAAAAGGTACACATCTTACACTGTGTACACGCAATACCAATAAAATGCAGTTTTTAACATACTGCAACATTACAACAACATTACACCTCACATCACATGACTCATGAAGTATGGTCTAAGTCCACTCACAGCCAGACCTTTCTCCTCTTGCTGTGCGCAACTTTCGTTCCTCTCTCTGGATTTATTGAAAAGAAACACCTTGAAGAAAAAAAGAAAGGATCAATATTATGGCATCTAATATGTTAAGTTTTAATATGTTATAGTTTTAAATATCTTAACAGAAGGATACCACAAGATCTTTGTGGTGGACACAGAGCTGGACTCTGTGGCAGAGAGGACGGCTGTTTACACAGAATGTTCACCAGATAGAGGAGTGTGTTCAGTGACAGGCTTTTATCCCTATCCTACTGCACAAACACACTGAAGAACTCTTCTGTCCCCATGGCCATAAAAAATATTAGGGATGAGCGAGTACAGCATTATCTGTATCTGTATCTGTTAACCATATGAATTATCTGTATCCATATCCGCACTCGGAGTGGGTGGTGCCTAACCCGTGTGGGTGGGTCGAGTTGTCTTGAAATGGGCAGTGTATTTTAGGCATGCAATTGATAAGGGCTGATCAGAAATTGTTATATTTATTGCTGATTTACAGGACAGCATCAGCATTGAGCTTCAGATCAATGGTTTTGATCACGATAGTAAACAAACTATTTACACATTTAACTTATTCTTTTATGATCAGTGTGATTTTTAATTTTGATTATGGTGATTTTTTTTTATGGTTCTTTTTTAAATTTTTTATTTCCACACCATTTGTGTGTGTCTGTATGTGAGTGTTTGAGTGAGTAAGAGAGAGAGACAGAGACACTGAGAGAGAGACAGAGAGAAAGAGAGAGAGAGAGAGAGAGTGCCGACAGGTAGAGACGCAACACAAGTTGCATTCTACCAATGTACACCACGTCTGAACGAACCCACATTTAGCAGAACTCTGCTGGTTAATAAGTAAGACAAACTGAAGTAAAAACAAACCTGAAGCTGAAGAAACCCTAAACGTTAGCAGAAAAGACCTGCGAACCTGAGTGACTGAGGGAGAGACAGAGAGCTGTTCTGTGTGTGACTGACAGAGGGACACAGCAACACAATACATCTATATGTGTGTAGGAGAGGGGCGCTGTGACTAGCCTATCACAGAACGCAGACACAGTCAGCTACACAATGAGGATTTTCAGTCAATCCAAGCACAGATATTTACTTGTACTCTGCAAAAGTGCTTTATCAGATATTTGTTTCAGCCGAATATCTGGCTCAACTCTAAAAAAAAGATAGATAGACTATAACACTGCTCAGTTACAGCATAGAAACAATAACACAAAACATTTTCAAAGTTTCTATTGGCACTCTTTCAATTATGTACATTTATATTTGGCACAGTTTTTATTCCTATTTCAATTGTCTTTTGTATATATTCTATTTCGGTATCTAATAACATTAGAATCTACATGGTGAATATTTTCTTTATCTTGCTGGTGAATATAGTATGAATGTAAGTAGCCCATTAAAGAGTGTATAAGAACCAACTGTTAGAGCTCCATAGCGAGCCTTTTTCTCTCTAACCCTTTTTGAGTGTTGCACTGCTAAACCCTCCTTCTTGTACAAGAAGTACAAGAAATTCAACTTAACTTGATTCCAGTCCTTATTGAAGGGTCAATTGAAAATTCGTATAACATTAACAAGTTCTTTAACATCTTCTGGAGCGTAATTTTTGTCTTTGGACATCTTCTTTGTCCCTTCTTTTTTCTTAAGCTGACTCTCTACAGTCTCAGGAAGGGGCAAAAACTTTGGCTCCCAGTTGACACAGCCATACATGTCTTGGATACTTTCTATTCAGCAGGTATCTCATCAGTGTTGTTATCTGATTTTACCTTATTTTGTTATCTTTGATGTGTCTGCTCATCTGACATTTTCAATTCTTGAGTGGAGTTGCTTTACCAGGAAGTGATATCCAAGTCCAATAACATCACCAGCAATTACATCCTTAAGTGTATTTCAGTAGTGTTGCTTTTGGTTGGATTCTTGCAAATCTTCATTATTTCAGAATTAATAATCCTCACAATTTCTTTTCATAGTCGTGAAGTTGGCCTTTTCTATCTTTCCAAAGTCTGCATTAACTCTTCCCTGAGCTTCTGTCATGGTATCTGAAACTACCCAGGTAGGCAAAAACAGGGAGCAGCTCTGTGAAGGTGATAAGGTAGCTGTGAAAGAGAGGCTGCAGACTGAGAGGACTGAATGGACTGTAGGGAAGAGGATGCCATGCCTGAAGTTGAAGTTGAGTCTGGAAAGGTACAACAAATGAAATTGAAAAGCATTAAGTATAAAATGTTTTGGTACTTCTAAAAAAAAAAAAAAAATGTAGTTAATCAAAACAAGATATTATACACAATATGCAATTATCTTGAAAGATTTAATCTTACTGATTGGCCATATCATCTTAATCAAGTTCTTGTTGTACATAAATATATGCAATGCAATATATACATGTACTTTTTAACTGCTACAATTTTGAATCTTTTAAATTGTATTACTGATATCAAATTTACCGGTGTACTGTTGTCTGTCCCATGCCCAGGAACTACACTACACATTTACACTACCAGATGTAAATGAGAAGATGTACATTGTGCACCTTGCCAAATAAACAAACACACACATGAAATATGATTGAAGATTGTCCTTGTTGCATCATACATTTCACTTCCAGTCTGATTTATAGTTTGATCTAAAGCACATATTTTTATGCAAAAGTTGCACAAGAATTTATTTCAAAATACTATTTTGGGCCCACACATGACCCAGTCTTCTGGCCTGTATGGGCTTCAGTACCGGCAATAAGTCTCCTTCATTGATATACTGTAAATCATTTGTGGTTGTAGTGCCGAGTTTCTCCAAAGCATCCTCTACAGCAGCCACAACTTTATGTGAAAGACCTGGAAGCGCTGCTCCTATGGCATCATGGAAATCCTTTTGTGTATTCATCATATCTGCTGAAATACAGAAAACTCAAAGGTTGCTCTCTGAAGCATCAATATCCAACATTTACACTGACAAAACACTATGCTTTAATGGGACAAACTGGTATCCATCTTTTATGTAAGATCATAATGGCCACCTTAGTTTACTAATGTGTCTGCATTCTAATCTTCTTGTTCCATATTTTACAAAGCACATGTGGTAGTGTGGAAGAAATATACATTCCCATCAGAAAATGAAGTGCAAAATCATCCTTCACAAAAGTGAGGATGAGTTTGCCAAACTCCAGTGACTCATCATTCAGCCCTTCTTGTAAGTTATTCCTTTATACTGCACATCAACAGGAATCATTGTATTTTTTTCAGTGAACCCAAAATGAAGGACTGTACCTTTAACTTCCTCACTGTAACGTTCTGAGTAAAATGGTGAGCCATCTTTTATTTACACAATTGGGGGACTCACTGTTCCAGCAGAAAGAAAGGCCTGAAACATTTGATGCCTCTCTGAAAGAGTCAAACACAGATTTTTGAAGTTCTTCAGATGTCTGACACATCTTTTGAAGTAAGTAAGTAATGTCTGCTCTCAAACTGCATAGTCCACAGCCTGATGAGTGGAACAAATTTCAGGGTCAGTCCTGGATAATGCCGTAAATAATGATGCTGTCCCTGTAGTTTTAGGAAAAACATACATTTCTAAGACACAAGTCACTGAAATTTGGTCTGTCTGTGACTGTGTTTTCTGCATCTGGCACACTGGAATCTTGTGGAATCTCCTCTGAGCATCTTCATTACTTTTTTTTTTCTTTTACAAATCACATTTTCCAAACATTTTTTTAATGTTTTCTGGACATGTGAAAGGTAAAGGAAGATTTTACACTGAACACATGGATGCTCAAAGGGCAAGTTACTTGGCGCCCCTGTACTATATGCTCCTTCAAGTAAACAACCAAAGCTCACACTGCTCTTCAAAGTGAAACATTCATTTTAATCTTGTTGTGTCCAGAGTAACTGTTGGCATGCTATTATGATGATGATAGAAGTGTGCATTTAATGCTGCAAGTCAGTCGGTCAGCCGACAGAACCCAGCACCAAGCAGGTGAAGCGGCGGAAGCAGCCGAGCAGCAGCAGCAGAATGGCAGCAGGAGGAGCGGCAGCGAAGCAGTAGCAGCGGTAGCAGTATAGCCGTGGCTATATAGCCGCAGTTAATCAGTGCTCGTCTTACTCAGTTTCAGCGTTCAAAAGAAAGTCCGGTTGGTGGACGGGCCGAAGAGGCAGGAAGCGAGAGGTCAAGAGGAGGGGCATGACCTATTTTTATCCCATCTGTTCAAGCAACGATTGGCAAATAAGCCAGGGAGGGCGTGATGCAGCAAAACCTATGTTCAATGTGGCAATGATGCCTCATACCACTACACTTAACATGGCATTTCTAAAGCAATACAAAACCTGAGCTGCCTGTCTCTCAATACTCTTAAAACCTGAGCATTTACATCCAAATAGATGCTGAAACACAAAATTACTCAATCACAGTATCAAATCAAATATTTTCTTCCTTTCTCCTAGAATGTCTCTCAGTCTTAATAAAGGCTGTGATGAGCAAAATTATAAATCCAACCTGCTCAGTCGCACCACATCTCTCCCAGAACTGGTTCTCAGGGTAGGAGTAGATGGTTGTTCAGGAACATTCTGCTATGGCGGTGCTGCACAGCAGCGCCAGTGAGTAACCTACTGCTGCTTTATCTCCCGGGGATTGTGCCACTTTACTTCCTGGGGATTGCGTTGCTTTGCCCTTTCGCACTGCTTGCTTGCTGCCCACTATTATTTTTTTCGCGCTGCCTCGCAGAGAGCTGGAGCTTAGCCCTTGGCTGGTTGTCGGCTGGCTAAGTGGTCGAGCTGCTGTCTGGGCGAGACTGTTTCAGCCACGTCTTAATGTGTGTTTGTGTGTGTGTGCGTTTGTGAGAGAACAGTGTGGAATTTAATTTTGTTTAGTAGTGTTTTATTTGTCCTTTGCTTTCCTTTTGGGTTTCTTTGCAGCAATTGGTTTTGTTGCACCCCTAAGTAGGATTATTTTGTTAGTTTATATTATCTGGTTATTTTTGATTTCTTTCTTTGTGAGTTGGTTAATTTGTTGTTTCCTTATTATGGACTTTGGTAGTTTTAAGTTTTGATTTCTTTCTTTGATTATATAGATTTTGGTTGATTTGTTTTTCCTTATAGAGTTTTGGTATCTTTAATTTCTTTCTTTGTGATTAAGTAAAACTGTTAAGTCTTTTTATTCCTAATCTGTTGCTCTCTGGTCCTCCCCATCCAGGTGCTGAGCCTACGGTGGTGGATTGGTGTCCCCTTTTATATAGTTTGCACTAGTTTGATTTCTTTGTTTGACTTTTTCTTATTTGCTTCACGTGTGGTGTGCCTGGGATCCCCGTTCTTTTGGACCCATTCGTCACAGTAGGTCTCAGCCATGGTGGGCTCCTTTTTATCTCCATAGTGAGAGCAATTTTAGCACCAGAGTTTGCGGACCTGAGTGCTTTCCTTTTGTAACCATCACTCCACTTTAAATCTCTGGGTGAAATTCCCAGGATGGCGTTGTCCGGCAATTCAATTGTTAAAGTTGTGGAAGATTCCATACTCGTGCCGCCACACATGCCACATGTGATATGGCGTAGGAATAATGCATCAGACGCATTCTGAAGCATTAAATCTGAGGAGGTAGAGCATCCATTACTTGAGACCCCAGGAGGCTTACAAGAGGCTTGTGATCCGTCTCCAGCTGGAAGTGTCTTCCAATCAGGAAGTTGCAGAACCAGCAGAACAGGCCCAGGTAAGTCCTAATGCGTCCTTTTCCACTTGCGCGTATCTCTGCTTGGTCAGTGTGAGAGACAGCGACATGTAGGCTATTGGCCTCTTATCTTCATCCCATTTCTGGAGCAGTACCCCTCCCAGCCCATATGATGACGTGTCTGCTGAGACTTTGCACTCTCTGTTGGGATCATACATTGCAAGCACAGGTTGTGACGTCAGTGTATCCTTCAGATCCTGAAAGGCTCTTGCCTGCTCAATGCCCCACATCCAACAGTTCTTTTTCGACAGGAGATCACACAGGGGTTTGTCTCTCTCAGCCAGCTGTAGAATAAACTTGCCCACCTGGATTAACATCCCAAGGAAGGACCTTAGTTCGCTCACTGTTGTCGGCTCCTGCATCCTCTTCACAGCCCCTGTCTTTCTAGGGCCTGGGCTGATACCCCTGGCAGAGACCACATGACCTAGAAAGCTCACTTCCGACTTTGGCAGGTCGCATTTCCCCATGTTTAGTGTGATACCTGCCTTTTGGATCTTTTCCAGTACAGCAGGCAGGCGAGCGTCATGCTTCTCTTGCATATGACCCCACATCAGCACACCATCCATGTGGCACACCGCGCCCTCGAGCCCCTCTGTGACCTCTGTCACCATTCTGTTTTGAAAGTGCTCGGCTACTGACGATATGCCGAAGGGCAGACACTTGAAGAAAAAGTGCCTGAAGTGTGTGATGAAGGTAGTTAGTTTCGCTGATTCTTCTGTCAGAGGAATCTGCCAAAGCCCCATATTTGCATCCAGCTTACTAAAATTTTTTCCTCCAGCCAGCGTCCCGTCTCCTCCACTGATGGCAGGATGAACTTTTCCCAACACGCTGACTCACAGGTGGGTTTCCCATAAACATCCTGGAATGAAGCGTGTGGCAGGACTGCAACGTCGGCCTGTGTCCGTTTTAAACGGCACACTGGTGTCATTTATGTCGATATTAACCATCCAGGGATCGCCATCTGTCGCGATGCTGAAGAGGAAGATTGTGTCCTCCTCCTCCTCTTTGACTTCATGCAGTTTTTTGCACCCTGCACACACCACGTGTGACATTTACTTTTATTTGCTGGACAGTCACATTTAGGATGTGATGGAGAACTGCCATATTTATGACAACTGTATATATATATATATATATATATATATATCTTAGAATATAGAATATCTTATATATCTTAAGATATATATATCTTACTACAGCACTTCTGACACCATGTTGTGCTGTGTGAGTCGACTGAAGTTTTAACATGGTTTTATTAACTGTTGTCGTCTGCCATGCTTCCCCTGCACCCTCTGCTAACAGACACAGTAGTGGCTTCAACTCCAGTTACACCACAAGGTGCAGGGGGCCCCTTGATGGGCTATTAATTAATTAAGACTGGCTGCTGGCTGCCAGGGGCATGTGTGGGGCACAACAGTATGTGCTTCTCAACTCTTTCAGGTCTACTTACTTGAAACTTGAATGCGAGTGACTTTTATTAAACAAAATAAATTATATTACAGTAGTAATATGAACATCTCTATAATCTTTTTCAGTACTGAGTAAATTAAATTTAATTTAATTTTATCAATTAAAATATAGCATGTGTGGCAGAACAAAACATGCTAATGTGCTGTGCTGATAAAGTTAGAAAACCATTGTGATGCTTTCTATGAAAAGACATGATATTTACAGGAGAGGAGAACCCTCTAGTGATAGTGCCAGGCCAGGTTTGGAAATGTATACGCATCTCAGTGCTACGTGACACACATAGCCTGGCACAGTGACCGGGTAAATCTTGTGCTGAATATGAATAAAGACTAGAGATGTAGGGAAGCCAGAGGCTACTAAACCACCCGAAAAAAAAATCAATACAAGTCAGAGTGAGACTCTTCATCAAAAAAAAAAAAACATGAGAAATGAGCTCATGCAGACCAGCCGTGTCCAATAAACTGAAGAAGAATGATCACACCTGAGAGATGACACACATGATAAAGTTTAGATGACAAAAGAAGCAACTGCAACTGTTCTGTGATTTTTTTCAGAAATCCAAAAAGGCTTAGTTATGTCACTAATGAATGCAATTTATCAGTTTGAAGGGATGCTTTTATTTCAGTAGTAATTTATTGCAATTGTATGTGTCGATTGTTCTGTACATGTGACATCCATTGCACGTCTGTCCGTCCTGGAAGAGGGATCCCTCCTCTGTGGCTCTTCCTGAGGTTTCTTCCACATTTTTTCCCTGTTAAAGGTTTTTTTGTGGGCAAGTTTTTCCTCACTGGAACCGAGGGTCTAAGGACAGAGGGTGTCACTCCCTGTACAGATTGTAAAGCCCTCTGAGGCAAAATGTGTTTTGTGACTTTGGGCTATACAAATAAAATTTGATTTGATTTGAATACAGTGTGATGCTGATGCTGAGGAACCAGGTGTGTGTCTGAACCATTTTTTGGGATCTGACAGGATGACCCAGAGAGCATAAAAACAATGTTTTGATAGAAAGAAGCCTGAGCTGTCATGTGGGGGATCTATCAAAAAGAAATCATCTGGCAGATGAACAACCAAAGGAATCATGTTTAACATAATCCTGCAAAGCACTTTGGGAAACTAAATTGAATATGCTTGCGCTGCTCCTGCAGCCAAATGTCAGGCACATCGCAGTAATATTTTTTTCTCCCAGATGATGTCATAAAGACATCACTGAGAGGAGTGAAGGGAACCATTTTGAAAGCATCTGTAGTTTCTGCTTTGGAAAGCCAAGTGTCTGCTAGCTTTACTAATTTAATGGTGTTGTCAACAGAGGCATGAAGCAAGATAGGTTAAGGTCTAATGAACAGATCTGTGATTAATCTTCCGTCTCATTAATATAACAAAAGAGAAATCGTTCTGCTGCTAAAGAATAAAGATGAAGAAACATTTCTTGGTGTGGAAGGATGATTGTTCAGAATGTTCTTGAACCACATTTGTTCTCTGTCGTGAAGGGAGCGAGGATGGAATGAGGAGGCAGATGCACTAAAGGCTAGCGTCTAAAAATGGCTCTTGGGGAACAACAAACATTTTTGTTAAAATTGTTGCAATGTGACTGTAAAAGATGCAACCATCAGCCATGAGTTTCAGTGGTGTGTTGGCTCGTTGGCTGTGGAGAGGCTGTGAAACAGCAAAGTTGCAGAGGGTGGAGGCTAAAAGACTGTGTGGCAGAGGAAAGCAGAGTGACCTTGATTCAAGCAGGTGATGCAGGAAATGCTTTGATTTAATGATCATCACTAATAATTCAATATCCAAGGCATAGCAGTACAAGTGAGTGTGCGAGCAATATAAAGAGCAGCTTTTCTGGAGGAGGATTTGTGGTATTGATAGATAATATTCCTCCCATAATTCAGATTGAAGTTGCTAAACAGAGTCAGATAAGAATCAAGCAGTCTCTCATGGTAGATGGATTACCGACACAGGAACAGACCATTTCTGTTTAACCAGGGACCTGCAGGCTTGACTTGAGAGCAGTAGCACAGGAAGAAGTGGGAACTCGCAGCTGATTGCCTCTTCTGTAGGGGAAGCCACCTCATAGAACTATACAGGACATCTGATGTGAGCAATCTCTGGCAGTATATCTGTATTTAAGGCTGGATCCTCTTGGAGACAATCCTGGTCAGAATCAGAAATCAGCTTTAAAGTCAATATGGGATGCAGAAAAGGGTGAGTAGACTTGGTTGAACTTGCACTAAGCTTAATTATCATTATTTGCCACCTGAACATCTCTTTACAGTTCTCAGTCGATACATCATCACTATCATTCATCATCATCATCATCATTGATACACATTGATACATAAGACATGAGACAGAGCAGTGAGATATTGAGCTGAATGGTGTTTGGGTGTTGTGAGATGGATCAATATAGTGAACACACATGGAGAGCAATTAATAGCATGTCAGATAAGACATTTAATTTAAAAAATGACTCAGACACACTCCAGCTAAAGTATTTCTATGCTTGGATTTCACATTTAATTCAGCTATGCAAAATGACCACAAATATGCAATGCAAGCGAGAAGCCTTTGTGCAGCCATGTATACAAATGCTGAATTGACTTGATATTTCCACTTGACAAGGAGCTCACATCTGAGATTAACTTCAATGGCACTGAAAAGAATGAATGTTTTACAGCAGTGTCAGCGAAAGGAGGGCTAGTGTAATGGGACTGCTGGAAGACCCAAGCCAAATGAGAGTGCTGCTGGAGGAGCAATGATACACACACTTCTCAACATATGACGGTCAGGAATGCTTCCCCTTTTTCACATGTTGACAAGAAACTTAAGTAACAAGAGGGCCTATGGAAACACCAGCGGTCTGGTATGTCACAAAGTGACCAGGAGAGACTTTTTTGTGTGTGGTTATTTGCACTGGGTTGCTTTATTGCGTTTTTTATTTTTATTATTATGTAATAATGTTTGAAGTGTTTCTCTCCTGAGTGTCTGAAGGACTTCCATTTGCAGTAAATTGGCACACCTGTAGCCAGGTAGCAATCACATTCCCACACAGACAAAAGAGGAATCAGAGCAGGACTGGAGAGAACTTATTCTTTTCATCACTCACTTAGCAAAGCCTCTCAATTACTTTTTTTTATTGCTGTATAAGATATTTGTCCCATTGCTGCTGTATACCATTTCAGAGCTTCCTTTCAAAGTGTTTTTTTTAATGTTCCCCAGGCTTGAAGTGTCTGCCCGCTCCCTGGCCTCATTCCTCCACAGAGCTACATTGAAAGGTAATGTGGGTGCTGCCTGACACCTCTAATAGAAGTGCCACACAGTAGAGGGACTGATGGAAGGAGGGAGATCAACCTGTCAGGATAGTAAGTAAAGACAAAATTTCACACAGACTGACGGTCTGATGAGTGAGTATGTAAAGGTTACCCAACACTCTGCTTTTGTACAGCCCTCAAAGTGCTCAAAGTGTTGTGCGGTAGGTTTGACATATTGATTTTACTGTAGAACAGAGTAGATTTCTCTCTCTGCGAGTGTCTTTGGTGTTTCATTATTCATTATCTTCAAGGCTTGTCACTAAAGTCGGTATTATTATCATTACTTACGCAGAAGATTTGCTTAGTCCTTGTCTGACTCTTACCAAAAGAATCCATTGCCATGGTGGAGCCAAACGTGCAAATGGTAAACCTTCAATGTCAAGGTGTGTTTTATTGTTGGAAGGATGTATGGGTCTTTCTGTCTTTCTTTCTATTCAATTCAGTTACAATTCCTCTGATGGTTTGTAAAACTTATTACAAATCTGATGTTAGGTTAAGTAGCAGCCCAGTCTCCCTAACACTATGTTTAGAATGGATTATCTACAGGGCATCTAATGTCAATATTGAGTGCCAGTACATGAAATACTATATTCTTTGTGTTATTTATTCTGCAGATACTCCTATTCAAACTGACTCCATTGGAATAATAGCTAGATGTCATCAAAAAGTGCAACCCTCCAAACAGCCGGGCCACTGATACAGTACAAGAGTTTACAGGCAGTGTGTGGAAAAACTGGCAGGCAGGGGATAAGCACATAGAGACAAACATTCATTCACACTCACATATGCAGACTATTTAGTCACTAACTAACATGCATGTCTTTGGACTGTGGGAAGAACATGGAGTACAAACCCAGGACCTTCTTGCTGAGAAATAACGGTCCGATCATTTTTATTTTTCTATAAATCATAGATGGAGGTGGTCTCATTGACAGTGTGAGTCAAGGGAACAGTAAAGTATCTATTCTATTCTACCCTATGTTTGTTTGTTAACCTAGAAGTGGAGCTCTGTGTAGTGGATGAATGAATTGTTTAAGAGTTGCCATTCATCTGATGAATATTTTCCTGTTGTACTGCATTTATCCTGTGGTGATTTAACAGCCAGTGATGGAAATAACGGTGCTATAAATAATGGCGTTACTTTTTTCAGCAACAAGTAATCTATTTGATTATTCTTCACATCATAACAACGTTACCACCAAAAAATGAGCCTTCTTACTATGATTGAAGACAGCTGTTTCATCAGACCAACTAGATCTCTAAGCCGAGTGGCAAACATTTGTCTTGTTCCTCCTTCCTTGGTGTGGGTGGGGGAGAGACAGTCGCATAAACGATGAGAATTGGCTGAGGTTGAGTAAAATTCCATGGTAGCCAATCAGAGGTGGAGTTGGGCAGGTGTTGCTATAATCCATGACATTTCATTGGATGCTAGTCTCAGTTTCCCACAGCAACATTAAAATAGTTTAGATGTGTGTACTGTGGATTTCTGTTATGTATTGTGTTATGTTTTACATTAAGTGTCCATTTCATTATAATATTCAGATTTATCATAAATAATTGAACACACATGTATTTTACATTCCGTCAAAGAGGGATGGAGGTGGGCTCCAAATTCTTTGATACATTTGAAACAAAATAAAAAAAAATACTTGAAAGTAACACAGTAGTTACTTTCCAAAGTAACTAGTTACTTTCATAATTTGTAACTCAGTAAGTACTTTAGTTACTTTCTGGGAGAAATAACAAGTAACTGTTACTAGTTGCTTTTTTAGAGTAACTTGCCCAACACTATTAACAGCTGTGTTTTCATTTTTCATTACATTTCATTACATTTTGAAACGTATTTTTGAAAATTTCATGTAGGCCTTCTTGTTGTCATTCCAACATAAAAAATACTACATGCTCAAAACAGAACTAGAACATAGCTCACATCTAAGACACAGCTCAGGGTCTATTGTGTGGGGGGCCTCATGAAATTAATGACTTCCCCTCCAAAGTCTGTTTCGTATCATGATCAATTTCACTCAGATCATTGACTGAGGGAAGCATTTAAAACACCGGAGAGCTGAATTCTATTAATGTCTCTCTCTGTCAAGGACAATATGACTCACACCTCAACAAGAAGAGGCAGGCTGAGGAAAAAAGTTATGTTTTAAATTATGAAGAGTTTCTTTCTTCATTATCATCAGTCATGTCCTCCTCCAGAAACACACATTTCATTGCATGAGGTTAAAACTTCCAGTGATCTAGATCATTCTTGCAAATCCTTTCTTGGACTTGTGAGGTGCTTCAGGTATCACACTCACTACAGACTGTTTTATAATACTGATGGACAAGTTCAGCTGCCATCAATCCTGCTGTGAAAGAAACACACACACACACACACACACACACACACAGTTCTGCTTGTATTTCTTCCTTGATTTATTCAGACTTTCTGCTTTCTGCTTTCAATTTCAAACACAATGTTGCTTCAATATGTAACCAATTTCTTGGTGCAGGCCCCGTGCATGATTTCCCTCTGCTCTGCACTCTTAAGTAAATGTCTGTGCCCTTAAATCATCAGCATACATATGGAAAAGGCTTAATGTGAATCTGTTCTTTGACCTACATTTGGCTTTGTCCCCTCCAGCACTTGGACAATTTAAATGCTCCTGTTTGGATATTTACAACAATCTCACAATTATTTATGAAGCAAAGATGAAAGGGCTTTACGTGTGAAGTTCAGTGATATTAGTTGTGTCGAAGAGAAGAATGAGGAGACAGATGCTGAGAGGGAATGAGACTGCTTCATCAGCATGCAGATTCAGATTTAGTGGTTAAAGAAATTATCAAAATCATAAATGAATAAAAGTATCAATTTAAATGATTTAGGCCAAAACTGCAGCTGAGTAATCTACATTGTTTCCTTTGATCCTGTCCACATGTCCAAGTGTTCGTGTGTGTTTGTTTACCTTTTAATATTCTGTATTTTTATGACCAGTTAAAAACAGCTTATCCTCCTCCCGTCATTGATATCATGGGGCGCCGCCTTGTAAAACACTTCATCACACACTTCAGCACCGGTAAAACTTGAGAACATGGGGTGTCGATTAGCTCAGTTGGTAGAGCATCTGCCCCATGTACGAATGCTCAGCAGCAGCTCAGTTCGAATCCGACCTGTAGCCCTTTGCTGCATGTCATTGCCCACATCTCTCTTTCCTCATTCCTGTCACTCTCTTGCTGTCTCTGTCAAAAATAAATCTTCATTCAACAGGATCAAGTTGACAGTCAACACTCCCCCAAGCTATGGTTTTGTGCTCCTTTATTCTGCTAATGTGAGCAAAGTAGTAGTAAGTCAAGGTGAACATATTTGTGGACCTGATACACTCAGTTCAGTTCAATTTTATTTTTTTAATTTATACATCACCAATTCAGAACAGAAGTTATCTCATGACATTTTCCAATTACAGCAGGTCACATGACACAGTACACAAAGTTAATTGGCTAGCATGGAGTGCTGTAGTGTTAGCTTACTGTAAATACTCATTTGTTATTTTCATGGAGTGTAATGCTAGTTATTATTCTTAAAAACTTAAACCAACAGAATGTGTCAAATGTTAAATACCTTTTGCTTTTAATGCACTTTAGTCAATTAAACATTTTCAGGGTTATATTTCTGATGTGATGTGAAGTGTAATATAAACTGCTGTTTGATGGCATAAGAGGCAAGTTTTAATTCTTTGATCTGAACATGTATGTTATTATACAGACAGCTTTCTGCTAATCAGCTAATACACAGCCTACAATATTGTAGGCTGTTGTATTAGCTGATTAGCTTTTATTCTAGCCAGTTATACTTAATAAACTGGCAAAATGTAGTATTGACCAAAGGACATTTTCAACCCAAAGATGGACGCATAGATTACTTTTCACTTCACGTTATAACCGAGGCAGAAGGGAGGAGGCAACAAATCCCCAGTAAGAGGCAACTGTCACACCGCAGTGAGGTTTGTCCTGTCTTGGGGTTTTTGTCTCGTTACTTCCTGTTTAATTTTGAAATCTAACTCTCCTCTCGTTTCAGGTCACTTGTCCTTCCTCGTGTGTCACCGGTCTGATTGTCTCACCTGATCCCTGATCGTTTCCACCTGTTACCCATTTCCCTCATGTGTATTTAGTCGGCGTCTTCCCTTTGTCTTGTGCCAAAGTGTTTCGTCTTGTCCGTTCACCTAAGCCCTCATAGTCACAGTCCGTTTGCCGAAAGAAAGAAAGAAATTGTTTTGCCACGTAAGTTGTTGTCTTCCTCCTCTTAAGAGTGATTTTTTGTTGATTAATCTTTTCTAAGTTTAGTGTTCTATTTTGTTTTCTGTTGTTACAGTTTTTTGTCCTCCCGCTTGTGGAGTGATTTTTTTGTTAGAGAGTATTAGATATTAGTAGAGCCCCTGTTTAGGTGAGCCTTTTTCTTTTGATCCCATTTGTTTAGATTTGGTTTTCCTCCTTCGGGAGCGTTTTATGTTTATCTAGTGTTTTATTTTCCTCCTCGTGAGAGTTTCATTTCTAGAAGAGTCTTCGGTTTTCCTTGTATATAATCTTGTTCCCTCCCTTTAATGTGTTTTTCCCTCTTTTGGGAAGTGTTTATGCCCTGTCATTTTAGCCAGGTCTCTTAAGGATAGACAGAGTTTCATAGCCCTTTCATTTCATCACTCTTCCAAGAAGAACCTGACTTCAATAAAGTGTGCTTAATTGTTATATCCTCTGCGTCTGAGTCCTCATTCCTGTCCAGGTCTGACAGCAACATACTCATGCATAGCGGGAAAAAATAATAATAATAATAAAAATCTGACTGAAAGCTGCCACGACTCTCTAGAAAAGATCTCTTCATAGTCCCAGCATGGGACAGGTGTTGAGACTACCCTCTTTCTCCTAAATCATTCACAGTGGTGTCAATACTACCATCAGTCTGGAAGTCTGTAGGCTTATACCTTCTGCCAAAATTAATCTGTCCACTTAAGTTATGATGGTACAATGGTCTGCAGGTTTAAATGAACGTTTCTTTCTAGGAATTTCTGGCCTGTCTGATTCATAATGTTTTCAGACACTATGCATTTGTTCCCCAGGACAAGCTCTGTTGTCTGCTGTCATTGCCGTTTGTTTGTCAAATATGTCACATCTAACTTTGTGATGCTGTGACGCCCAGTCTCTACAGAAGGCCTGGATCCTACATTTCACATCATCCAACAGACAGTGTCTCTCTTTACCTCTACATGCCTGCTATGTGCTTAGTCATAAGGAGTGGATCACAAGAATGCTAAATCATACACTACTAAATCAACCATTGAAAATACATCAGTCAGCACTTACCTTAAGGCAGGGGTGTCCAAACTACCATGAAAACCCTCTCACTGTTTCGTGATCATTACTGGCCATAAAGACCTGGGCTCAAACACAGGGCCAACAGATTGACTACCCGCTGATAAGAGTAATCCAATTTATTATTCGCTCCATTTAACCAGCTTTCCTGTGGGAGAATAAGGAAAACAAGGACCTATGCCTTAGGGACTCCTGAGCTTGTTCTCTGATTTTTTTATTATTATTAATTTGTCTGTTTAATTAAAGTCATAATTTCTTACTGCCACTCCTGCAGATGTTGGTTTCTCTAAATTTGCAGGTTAAAGCCTGTGAGTTGTCATTACAAAGTCTCATTTATAAAATGTAGTCACATCTTCTGTTGGAGGACAAGGCTTTCACACAGATAAACACTGGCATACACAAACATGCAAACAGTGTTTTGTAAAAGCAAGTTTTTAACAATATTGTTGCAATCAGCAGCTATTCAGTGTTCCTGCAGAACTCGAAAAAACAGAGCAGTCACTAATGTAAAGCACCTGCACCTGTGCTTTTCCTACTATGGCAAGTCAAAATGTTCCCCTCTCCAAATGTTTGTTGTGAAAAGGGACTATAAGTCATGTCGTATGCAATGGATGGTAGAGATAGTAAAAGATTCCCATGTTTGCTGTTAGCTGTTTTGGTCCGTCCTACGCAACTTCAAACCCCACCGGGCGTTTTTCAGAAGTGGAACGGTTAGCCTCCCAGACTTTGTTTACTAGCCCAGATTTGGTAGTTTTCTTTGGGTTAGGAGTTTCTAAATGTGTAAATATGTGATATACTTAATTTGTTTTGCTTTCTGTTTTTATAACCAGATTCTCCACGCTGTTTCTGTGTCTGGCTTCCGGCCAGCTGGGGCTGCTCAGTGTGGATTGAGGCGGACTGCTCACAGCGTCTGTCAAAAGTAGAACAGCTGTGTATTCCCCAGTGGAACCGAGTGGAGGCGTGCTTCTAGGATGCTTCTGAAATGGACAGCGGTGGGTGGTGTGGTTTAAAACATTGACTTGAACGGCCTACGCAGCAACTATAATATGCACATATATTTTTACATATTTATTCACAAATTATTATGCACTGACAATATATCATATATCCATTCAATTCAGGTGCAATCATCTTATATATTGGATAACTGGAGATATTAAATCTTTATCAGTCAACAGTTTACCACAGTAAACCTCACATATTGTACAGCTGACATTGTTAAGAACCTTTTTTGATTTGCTATACTTGCTACATTTTGGTAGTCAGACTACAACACTCAGGACCAGCATGTAGGATTTAGTGGAATCTTAATATCTTATTTTGAAGTGATTATACACCAATAAAAAACATAGCTATCCTTTCATATTTCTGCCCTATTCTGTAAATAGAGCTCCCCAAATCGGACACTCTGGAACTTTAAATAGTACATTTCTAATTTCATGTATCACTCAAAATGATTTTCATGTTCAAGATTCAACACTATTTTCTAAAGCATTTGTATACCAGTCCAACAGCCTGATCCCCACTGCCTCATATCACACTTCCTTAAAGCACAAGAGGGAAATGAAGGTCAAGGTTCAGGCAGAATTACATCACAAAACCTTAAGATCACGATCCATCCTGCCAGCCTTCAAGCAATGCACTTGTGTCTGAAGCATGGTGGTTACAGACCTATCAGTGTCTTTTGAGGAACTACTCAGCTCTGAGTTATGAGCAATGACAAAAATCAACCTTTATTCTCTTATTTTCCCTCACTGATTAATGAGAAAGATCTGAAAATAGATGAGTAAACTCAGCCTCATTTCAACGAAGTGGATAAACTGAGTTTACACACCACAATACACCTGGTTCCTGGCATGATTTAACAATAGGTGTGATGACTTGTGTGATTGTCTGTTTGCGTTTAACCATAAACATGTAAACACACCTGTCTCATTAATGCATGTTACTAACTAAACTTCTTCCCTGGAGTTTCTGTGCTGTCTTGTCCAGCAGGTTCTCATGGATCGTGGCTGCTGCTGTGGTCCTGCATGACGTCCGCTACATATATTATTACTGTTATTATTGTTACCATATCTCCACTACAGTTTATAGTTAGTTAATGATTTACTGCTGCTGTGCATCTGTGTCTCTCTACCAAAACCTGCAGTGGCTTTTCCCCAAGTATGTAAACAACTAAGGCAGGTCAATAATGAGTGAAGATAGCAATTAACCTATAAGTCCAATTAACCTATAGTGTTGGTTAGTGGAACTTAACTTAAACGACACATTAAATGATGCTTCACTTGTCAGCCTCTTATAAACAAGGCAGGAAAAATACTTCCCCACTCCACCGCGGTGTCCCGGACCCGAATATATTCTTCTGCCGATTTGCTGTGCTTTTGCACTCTGAGGTAAAAATGAGCCCTTTCAGGGATAATGTTCACCTTCGGTATGAAGTAAGTACCATAGTCATCATCATCATCATCATCTTTGTCTTCTTGCTTGCTCAGGCTCCTTGCGAAGCGCATAGAGCAGTGTGCTAACTTGCACATCCCCAGCTTCAAGGTTAAGTTTCGTAGCCACGCGGTACCGTTGAAACTACTGACGCCACTCCAGCAACTGCTCCAGTCAGGTGAAGTCTAGATTTTCGGGAGGATTAAACTTAGCCATGATCCACGTCTGTTTCTTCTCTACTCTTCTGCCCAGAACTACTTTTAGAACGGTTCCCCTGTAACATGTCCAAAAAAACTCAAATCAGTGTGCATGCACATACAGTGGTGGTCAAAAGTTTATATACACTTAATATATATAATGTCATGGCTGTCTAGAGTTTCCAGTTATTTCTACAACTCTGATATTTCTCTGATAGAGTGATTGAAACAGATACTTCTTTGTCACAAAAAACATTCATGAAGTTTGGTTCTTTTATGACTTTTTTATGGGTCAACTGAAAATGTGACCAAATCTGCGGGGTCAAAAATATACATACAGCAATGCTAATATTTGGTTATATGTCCCTTGGCCATTTTCACTTGAATTAGGCGCAGAATTTTCCACATGTTTTCAATGGGGTTTAGGTCAGGACTTTGGGGAGGCCATTCTAAAACCTTAATTCTAGCCTGATTTAGCCATTCCATTACCACTTTTGATGTGTGTTTGGGGTCATTGTCCTGTTGGAACACCCAACTGCGCCCAAGACCCAACCTTCGGGCTGATGATTTTAGGTTATCTTGAAGAATTTGAAGGTAATCTTCCTTCTTCATTATCTCATTTACTCTCTGTAAAGCACCAGTTCCTTTGACAGCAAAACAGGCCCAGAGTATAATACTACCACCACCGTGCTTGACGGTAGGTATGGTGTTCTTGGGGTTAAAGGCCTCACCTTTTCTCCTCCAAACATATTGCTGGGCATTGTGGCCAAACAGCTCAATTTTTGTTTCGTCTGACCACAGAACTTTCCTCCAGAAGATCTTATCTTTGTCCATGTGATCAGCAGCAAACTTCAGTCGAGCCGTAAGATGCCACTTCTGGAGCAAGGGCTTCCTTCTTGCACGGCAGTCAGTCCATGGTGGTGCAAAATAAAGCTTGTACTGTGGACACTGTGGACACTGACACCTGTGTTCCAGCAGCTTCCAATTCTTGGCAGATCTGCTTTTTGGTGGTTCTCGATTGACTCTTCACCCTCCTGACCAATTTTCTGACAGCAGCAGGTGATAGCTTGCATTTTCTTCCTGATCGTGGCAGTGACAAAACAGTGCCATACACTTTATACTTACAAACAATTGTTTGCACTGTTGCTCTTGGGACCTGCAGCTGCTTTGAAATGGTTCCAAGTGACTTTCCTGACTTGTTCAAGTCAATTATTCGCTTTTTCTGATCTGTGCTGAGCTCCTTTGACTTTCCCATTGTAGCGTCTGTGGGTGTTTGAAGGTGTTTGTATCCAGTGGGCCCTATTTGAATGGCCTCAGAGAAGTCACCAACTGTAGTCACTCATAATCACTCACAAGAAGTTAAGAGGCCATGCTATAAAGCTCATTTCATTGACAAGACTTTCTAAGTCACTGTACACAAAACAGTCCGTGAATACTACACTTATATGACACTTCCATGTAAAGAAGGCTACTTTTGGACTATTTGGACTCACTATTACTGTTTCTCTTTGACTTGCGTGAATGTCCTGTGCCGTCTTTGTGTGTCTGACAAGCAACACCCGCCCAACTCCACCTCTGATTGGCTTACCTTGGCATTTTACCCACCCTCAGCCAGTTGTCATCATTTATGCAATTGTCTCTGCCCTCACCAAGGAAGGAGGAACAAGAAAAATGTTTGCCGCTCAGCTTTGGTCTAATGGAAAACAGCTGCCTAACGGTAACAGCGTTATAATGATGGGAAGAGTAATCAAATAGATTACTCGTTGTTGTTACTTATAGCGCTCTTATTCCCATCACTGATTATTACTTATGGAGGGTATTTCCTTGCTAAGTACTTGCTCATAGTAGGATTTGTTGGGTCTCTGTAAATTTCCACAGTGTGGAATCAATGACAATGACAGCAACAGCTTTCCAGATAGTTCTGTATAACAACTCATCTGTGGCAAATATGATTAACATACATACTCTGTGTTATTATTCCAATTCTATTCTTAATGTATTTGCAGATTTTTTTTTTTTTTTACAAATTTGTTTGGGAGATGACACAGATGACAGCGTTCCTTTAAAGTTTCTGAGATCGATTTTGTTCAGGAGGCCATGGAGAAGGACTTTGGTTGGCCTCAAGTAAGTTCTGTGGAAGGGAAAAGCTGTGTTTAGCTGGACTGGAGACCTGCTGATCTGAAATGTTTTGTTAAGTTGTGAAAAGTGTGGGGTGTAAAGGAGGCAGACTCAGGGAAAGCCGTGGCCATGTCTCCGGCAGAGGTTGCCAAGGTAGTCAACAAGCATCTTGGTGGCAGAAGGTGTTGAGATGATTATGAGGTGATTCCACCAGAGATGCTTAAGACTTTGTTGGGACTTTGACACGTGCCTCTTTAATGTCATACCACAATTGAATGCCTTGTAGGGGTGTTCAGGAGGTCATGGGAGTTTGACCATCCACTCTACATGTGGAAAATATCCCTGCCTCAAGGTAGCCCTTTGTCTCTGGTTCATCCGGGGTAATGAGAGTATCCAGTTCGGGAACATCAGAATTCAGAAATCTGTGCTTTTTGCAAATGACGTAGTTCTGTCAGCTTCATCAGACCATGTCTCACATTTAACTGTCAGCATGTACTTCCAGAGTGCACCAGAGTGCGAAGCAGCTATGATAAGAGTCAGCAACTGGCAAGAGACCCACACCCATCTGGCCTGGAAATGTCTCAGAATAACCCAGAAGAAGCTGGAATGTTACTGTGCAGAGGGACTTCTGAAACCCCATGCTAAACCTGCTTCTGTCCTGACCTCTTGGTGAATTTTTCAGCAGGAGTTTGGGTTTGCTTGGGGAAGGCAGGCCTTGTAACCAAGGTTGAAGGAACTGACTGCTGTCTTCCAAGACATTCACAGAAAGCTAGTTGCTAATGTTCCATAGCAATAATCAGACAACAGTGTCTCCAGACTAGAATGTGCTGGCAGTAACACTAACATGGGTAAAAAACATTCTCTTTGACTAATTCTGACCATATAGTATTTGTGGTGTTATCTGTAGCGTTTAGAGTCTGACCACCAGCATGAGTTGTTAAAATGTGAGACAGACTCAGGCACATTTGATCTACTTTGAATGAGCCTTTCATAACTACAGAGTATCTTCTACCAGTCCAGTCCACGGTGTTGCCATGTTGCCGGTGTTTCTTTAGTAGCCCAAAACATACCAAAAACATAGGTAGGCGGTTAGTGCCACTGGAGGGTGTAATACAACAGTTTTAACTGTAGATAGTATGACTCCATCCAAAGTTCATAAATTCACCTACCTGTTACCTTTCAATGAAGGCAACCTAGAGTAAGCACATTCTTATTGTAACTCTCTACTTAACACAAAACATGACCTTTATATTCATCTTCCTTTTTCATCCAGACCTGACACTGGCCAATGCCAAATGAAAGAACACAATATCAGTGTTATGTAAATACACACATATTCTGTAACCATGTTGAAGTGATGGATTATCAAGTGGATAATTAGAACAGAATCTGTTATTTCCTTCCATAAAAGAAAAAGTTTAATATTTACGCAGAAATAGAGCAATATTTATTCAGAACCGAGCCCTGCTTAACTGTAGAATTGATTGCAAATGGAGCAGCTCTGTGCCAACTTAGAAGTCAGCCTTCACACCTGTTACTGAATCTCTTTATGACCTCATTTTTTTAAGCATTTCACCTTTGCAGATAAAATTAAAGCAAAAGGGGAGGGAGGGGGGAGGGCACATTTTGAATTCAGCCGTTAATTCTACTGATGCATGCACAGTCATTTAGCTGGCCAGCACTGGCCTCACAGTCTATTCATTTTGGATTCAGTGTTACAGCTCTCTGGGAATCGCATGCCCAGCTTGACTGCAGTAGCTGCAGTGGTGCCAATGGGCTGTTCTGAGGTGTGAGACAGACAGTAGAGACTAATACAGGAGACAAGCAGCCAAGATTCTGAGATGGGATGGCACAGAGGGCCAGGAATGTGAGATGACCAAACAAAGTGGGAGGTCTCAGTCTCTGAGCTCAGGAGCAACTTAGCTGAGTGATGTGGTGGAGATCTATAGCAGTGTTGACTGTATCTCTTTTCACTCATCTAGTGTTTCCCCTAGATTTGTTTTCAGCAGCAGTGCTGTTGTTGTGACGATGTGACGTGAACCCATATTCATGCGTGTGAGAATAGTTTAAATAACTTTGGAATCCTTATAGACAGGATTATAAATGTTTGTATTTGTATCATTTTACAGCTTTTGACATTTATCTGTAGAAACTATTGAAAAAAAATGAAATTTACTCACACCTTTTGTTTACAAGTCATCAGACTTAATAACACAAGATCAGTTTTATAATGTGGTGACACGTGGTTGCTGTGAAAGTTGTTGTCTGAGAGGAGGAGGATATATTTACATATTTAATTTGAAATATGAGACAAATACCACAGAATCCTTCAACAGCCATGCAACTGTCTGACAGAGACAGTTGTGGCCCAATTTTCAGCTGTTCTTAAAAGAAACTTCTACATCACACTATTTCATTTGACTCCTTGCTACTATTATTTCGTGATATGAAAAAATAAGCCTGTTAATTGAACTGAATATCAAAACATGTATAATAATAATAATAATAATAATAATAATAATAATAATAATAATAATAACAACAATAATAATAATAATAATAATACTTTCCTAAGCCTCCCCTCCTCTGACCAGAGGGGTATTGCACGAAACTAGAATAAAGAAATCCAGGATAATTAAGCAAACCCAGCTTGACCTAGCCTCCTCGGCGAATCCTGGCTTAATTGGTTGCACGTATGCTGAGCCAGGATGAAAAGGTGCGGCTATGTTCAGCCAGGTGAAGATAGCTACAGACCTTGCGATCGCTCATGGAATCACAGATTGAAACATGGATAAAAGTCACGCTTCGTACTTCACGGCTGCTGAACAACAGCTCCTGATGAAGTTGTGTGAAGAGGTGAACGATATTATGAGAAAAAAAGACAATCCCTATGCCATAATTAAAAAACGAGAGAAAGCTAGGCAGACTAGACTGCTTAATGCGGAAGTAGTCCAAAACTGTATAATTAATAAACAGTGCTCCACTGGAACTGTTATAGTTAGGCTACAATTAAAGGAGTTACCTTTCAAGTCCACTAACTGTTGTACACTTTACTTTAAAAGTGGCAAGCAGGTGCATGTTACTCAGGAAATGTAGAGTATGAGTATAGGTGCAAACAGTTATCCACAATGTGTCATTTAATCTGTTTTTTCTCATGTTACGCTTTTATCTATTTTATCTTTCTGTCCTTCATAAAGAACAAACCTGTCTGACCATAAAAGGACCTGGCAGAAAGTTAAAATTACATAGAAGAACATCTCTCACACTTGGCCTCAGTAAATCAATATCAATATAGACTGTTGCAATTGCAAACTGATTTTAATGAGATGAGAAATGACTATATGTCATATTTTAATACAGGATCATTAAAATGATGCAGCATACTTAGAAAGACCATGGACATGCTGTAAAACACATTAATTCCTCACAGGACTGACGGTGGAAATACAGGTGAATCACCAGGATTAAGCTTAGCCTGGCTGTTAGCCTGGTCTGGAGCAGGCTAGCTGCAGAGAATAAAACATTTTGGTGAAGCAACTTACATTACATTAGAAATTGCATTCACAACAACAACAACAACAACAACAACAAAAAAAAAACTCTTTTCAGTGGACCTAGTCAAGGTGGCTGCCTTAATTATAAAGTGCTGGGAGAAACCCTGATCCCAATTACATGCATTGACTTTATGCTGTAGCCAGAGTCACATTGCTACACACCTTTCCATTAAAACCCACCTCCATTCATGGCGTCCTCCGTCATCCACCCACATTCAGCTCCTACTCCAATGGAAATAAACCACCGCACCCGCGCACTTTGAATGATTGTGACTCGATTGGGTCAGCTGTTCCCAGAGCTGAGAGGTGCCGGTTCCGGTGGAATGAAGTCCGACTCTGACTGACTGACGTACTTACTTTAAATCTTCGGTACCGTGAGTACCCGGTGTGCATGTTTGTTTATCTGTGTGTGTGTATTGCTGCACCGCGGTGAGAGACGCTGGTTATTTTGAGTGCATTTCCTTATTTTGTGTAGGTGTGCGCGGTAAAACCCGCCGCAGAGTTTTGAGTTGCTGTTTTGTGGTGGCGCATGCCCTGGACTGAACTGTGGTATGGTGAAATCCGGAAACGGACTCTTCCAAATGGAATGAGCTGAACTTTTTTGCACTGTGGTTGATAATTGGGACACTATATATTGGGAAAATCGCCTTGCTGGTGTGTTTTGATTCCTTTTGGTTTATTATTGCTGTGTTGATCTGCCAGGTTACTATTTTATGTGGGCTGACTGAACTAATTTTGTTCTGTTTTACTTTGTCATACTTGACTGACTGGCACCCCAAACGTTATTCTAGTCAGCCCACTACAAAAAGTCACCAAGAGGTCCTGGCTGCAGACCTCCACCGTCAGGCCCCTCCACTGTCAGGCCCCTCCACTGTCCACTGTTCCGTTTGAATCGTTTTCCCCACAAATGAATTAATTAGTAAACAATGACATAAAATCTATCAATTGCATAGTGAATGCCATAGTCTATTGTATATATTGTTTTTATTTGCATAGTAAACTTTTGTTTGGTCAGCGCACACATTTTCTCTTAATCTATTACTCGGATTCATAAGCCAACATCTCATAAGATGTCATAGAGCTATACATTTTATTGTGTACTATACAGAGAACTTCACTGCCTTTTCATTATCATTTCATTTCGACTTTATTGCACTGCTCTTTTTTCTATATATTTGTTTCAATTCTGTTGTATTATTCTGTATTTTTAAATTCTTAACCACCATAAATTTCATGTTTGGTTCTATGTCTATGATAAGTATGTTCTTGTGCTGCCTAAGTACCACTAAATACTACCCTAACTCTTGATATCTGCAGTATAATCCAAGTCAAATTATTAAGTGATCAATGAGAAAACACACACAGACAGTCACAACATGATCAAACATGTCACTCAGTGTGACATTCATAATATGCCAAGTAATTTCTTTTGTCCATTATTTCCTCACAAAAAATGCAAAAATGCACATGTCATCAGGGTTGTAAAAAGTAAACTTGAAGGGCTCCAGGATTGCTTCTATTGTCATTGTCATATTGCAGAGCAGCCTCTGCCTGTTCCTCCTCCCCCATGTCAGGCAGGTCCACTTTAGCTGAGAACAGTGGATTGTTGGCCTCAACCCACTCTGCTGCATGTTTGCAATTATGAAGAACGCGATCTTCGACCAAATCCTATGGAAAAGAGAGAAAGAAAGATGTCTGTACCATAGCTGCCACACCAACAGTATCTGACCAATAGATACTGTGAAAAAGCTTATGCCTTCCACTGGTGTGTTCACATCGGCAGGTCTGACGGCAGGTGAGACCTCCGACAGCTGCTCTTCTTCATGGAATTATATAGATAAGCAAAATGATCAGTTGTAATGTTCAAAACACAAGCTCCAAAAAAGAAAAAGAAAAGTGTGGGTGGGGGTGTGTGGTTTACGAAACCAATTTTCAGGTTTACTTGCCAGCAGTACAAGACCATTCGGGTTACAGAACCAATTTTGATGATCTTGTGAACATAAAACTTTATAATGTTATAATTATTGCATATTAATTGTATTAGTTATTATTAATATTTGTGTGATTACATAGTTTGTACTGTTATCAGTTAATATAGTTGTTGTACTATTATGGCCCAACCCCTGCCTTTCTGACGTTCATACATATTGGTCTCACATACCAGGATGGGTTTCTGAGACCAAAATGTGTGTAAGACGTGTGTGTCCAACAGCGCCACCAGAGGCTGCAAGAGACATTGCAATTTATACACATTTCCGGGAAAATATACACAATGACCCGCCAATTTTACACACAAGGTGGGAACTTCAGCGGGCTTGCGGTGTGGACCAGCCGGGACCAGCGAGAAGATCATTCATGAACTTAAAATAAGACTTTTTTTATATATTTTATACATATTTGACTGACAGCCTTGACTGACATAAAGAAGCTTTAGTTTATATTAATAATTAACTCGTGTAAATTTTCTAAATAATATAATGCCACAACTATTTTACTACATATTTCTTACTATAACTAATTGCTATTGTTATTGACTAATAAAGGAATATCTTGTCTCTTATCTTCTATAAGCTAGCTGAACAGCGGTAGCTTCTGAATGAATAAAATCCATTTTGTTTAGCGATGAAGAGACTGACGGTGTTATGTGGATATCAGGGATCGTGCTGCTTAGAAAAATCTTCGGCCTTGCAGCCTCTGTGTGTGTTTCTGTGTGAACGCAGATTTTTTGACCGTCAAAAGAAAATAACAAGCGTTAACGTGATTGAGATAGAAATAGCCTTCAAATCCTGTCTGTGTTTTAAACTGTGTAACAAGACGATCTTGAATGCAGTGTTTGACTTCAGTGGTTCCCTCTCCTAGCCTGAACACTCCGCTGTGGGAGAGGTTTTTTGTTTTTAAGAAAACAAATGCAGTGTCATTTTGTGTCGTGCAGAACGTCTCTCGCGTTGTTTGCCCCACGTCTGTTACAGCTGGACCGGATCTCTGTCAGGCTTCAGCACTGTAGCTAGCTGGTAAGCTAATTCTGTGTCGGGCTTCAAGCTTCGTTTTTTGTGGCGGTTTGGCTGCCGGCTGTCAGACGCGTTGTTGCAGGTGGCTTTGCTCAGTAGCGATGGAAGCTGCAGAGGCTCTGCTTTCATTTTGAGGGGTCGGTTGTTTTGTTTGCATAAAATATTGTTGCTCTATAATCCCAAATTATCGTTTAGGAGTTGCTTCATAAAGTTTGATATGAAGTTATGGTTTTTAGTTATAGGCATATCAATGAGCTTTGTATTGTGTTTTTTTTTTTTTTTTTTTTTTTGACTACGATTCAGTATGGCTTGTGTGTTTTTTTGTGTTTGCATGATCATGGTGTTTGAGGCCAGGGTTTGGCATATGAGGACAACAGTGAGACAGTGTGAACCAATACTTTAGTACAAAGACTTGTGTGTGTTTGTGTATGGCCCAGTAATGGTTTATAAGAACAGAGTGAAGCATACAAGGTCATACAGTAAAATACAGTATGTCACATCAGTTTTGCATGATTTTAAATATTGGCTTATGACAAAAGCAGTTTTAGGATCCGATTCACAATGTTTTCATCAAATTATGCCTTCTCATTGAGGAAAAACAGTAAATATTGTGAATCCCTCCAGTAATGTTGAGATGATATTTGATGAGTGAGTTAACAGATCTTGTCATCTTTCTTCCTCATGTCAATCATGAGGAAGAAAGATGACATTTTTTATCATAATTTACATTTTTCATCTAATAATTCCATCTTTTTTTACGCTTGTTTTCATTAACCATTATTTATTGATTTGATAGGAAGAGGTGTGTTTGCATTGGCGCCAATTCGTAAAGGCGTGAGAGCTGTAGAGACCACTTCTGTCTCCTCTCTCTCTCTCTCTCTGCCCGTTATAACTCCATCTGACAAAGTTCAGCATCTGTACCTGTATTGCACTTCATAAAGGTTTCCCTTTGGCTCTGTGGTTATGCTTTCATCACTTGTTTCATAGACACGTTAACGTTGTCTATTCGAGTATGTAAACACCATGAAACAGCTGATGGAAAGGTGCACAGCTCTCAACAGGTGGCAGCGTGCAGTGATGGGACACCGGTTTTGTGACGCAAATGTGTTACTCTTTTGGACACACTGTTTTGTGAAGCCAAACGCTTTCTTTGTGACACCAGCAAACTACCCTGAATTACCTACTTCAACACCAAAACCAGGACAGGACTCTGCTCACAGGACGCAGTGGGGGAAAAGTCACTGTTGATGACATGAGGATGTCATACAAATTCATGTCAAAAAATGAGATGGTTTTGATTCCTGTCTAAATAAGGCCTTATAGCTCATAGGGCATGTCAGAGCAAACATGAGATCCATGTGGTCAAAAGAACTGCCCCAAGAGCTCAGAGACAGAGATGTAGAAAAGCACAGATATGGACAAGGCTAGAAAAAAATCTTCTGTGTTTCTAAGTACTCAGTGGTGTCCATGATTCTGATATGGAGGAAGTTCAGGTCAACCAGGACTGGCTGTCCAGCCAAACTGAACAGTTGGGTGAGAAGAACCTTGAAGAGAGACGTAACTAAGAACCTAAAGATGACTGTGACTGAGCTCCAGAGATCCTGTGTGGAGATGGTCAAAGGTCCAGGCCGACAACCACTGCTGCAGGTCTGCAACAAAACTGGGCTCTATGGCAGAATAGACCAATGAAAGCTTCTGCTCGGTGAAAAACAAATAAAAAAGCTGCACAGAGTTACTCACAATCTGGGAGTCCTTAAGGTGTGTTTTTGAAAACCCTGTTCCACCTTTCATGTGGTCTGAATCTTTCTCCATCGCCACACAGGATCTCTGGAACTCAGAGTGATCTTTGGGTTCTTAGTTACTTTTCTCACCAAGGTTCTTCTGAGGTCTGACTTTTTTTTTCGGCTACATTAGTGGACAGGCGAACAGGGTGAATAATTAAAAATGTCAATAAAATGTCCACAGTATCAGTATCCTCATGACATGGCAACATCGACTTTACAAATGTTTTTGGTCTTCCCAATGTTTAACCCAAGTTTAACCCAACCAGTGAGAATAAAAATAGCCAAAAAGGAGGACTGGAGTGGGTATTTAAAAGGGTTTTTAAGAGATTTAATATTGTATTGTATTCTTGTAGACCTTGTAATGTCTGTCAGTCCTCCTATACCATTACCTGGTTTGTGTTTGTGTGTTACACGTAAACAGGGCTCATAAACACTGCTGGTTTCACAAACCAGCATTTGGTCACTGTGGTGGCCAGGATCAAAGCACTCTGGTGCTGCATGCTTAGACATAATAGACAGCTTGCCATTGACATTCCAGTCTGCATGAACAGACATCTGTGTCTCCAGACTTAATCATGTTGACGAAGACACCATTCTTGGTAAAAGCATTCTCTTCTACCTAATTCGGGGCGTATAGTGTTTGTGATGTTATCTCGGGGTTTAAAGTCTATCCACCAGCATGAGTTGGGCAGAATGTGAGACCGACTCAGGCACTTCTGATGCTTTATGAGAATGTCTCTAATTCTCCTTGGCCAAGTGTCAATAAATACTACAGCATAAGACATCAGAGGCTCCTGAACACTTTCTTCCTTCCTGACCTCACCATTGACCTTTGACTTCAGCAATTTTTCCACAACAGTTTGGGGGTGCTTTTTTGGTGTACCGGTGCTGGTTTCTTCTGTTCTGAACATATCCCAGTGGCAGGTTGGCTTCACTAAAAAACTACAAGTGCACCATTTCTGTTAACATATCTTCTCTGAAGAATTCTTCTGTGGCTATATCTGTGCAGTATTAAAGCCATGCCCTCCTTTTTGGACTGCGGAAACGCCATTTTTGGCATCCACACAGACATTCTTCAAATGATCGGTTTGGGTTACATCCTTTTAATTTTTGGGGTGCTTCCTCTGCATATGTTTGGCCAAATTTTTCAGATTTACTGAACAGAGGGGACATGCAACTTTTTTCACTTTCTCAGTTTCAACAGAAGAGAAAATCAAAGGAGATGACGATGACAATTATGTGTCTGCTGAGGAGTGGATGATAGATGTTTGAATTGACTGTTGCACGAGAGGGTCTAGAAATGCGGATGCAGATGGACTGGGTTGCAGGGAGAGGAAGGATGAATCCTGACTCGTATTGGACTGGGCAGCAGCAGAGGTGGATTCTTGTTGTATGACACAAGACTTGACATGCATTTCCATGTCTGTCTTTCTAATTGTTTTGTCACAGATGGGACAATGATAATGTCCCCCATTCCTGCAAGTTAAATTGCAGCAGCAGATCTTCTGCAAGTCAAGAAACTGTCAATGAAAAACAGGTCATGTGAACACACACACACACACACACAATATAAAATGCAATGTCACTACCTTCAAATGTAATGGCATTTTTGATGTGGACCTCCAAATGCTGCCGAACTCTGCCTTGTATGGTTGGTTTAAAGAGGTGTGTGGGACACGGGGCAGTGGAACTGTCTGCAGCATGTTGTGCAGTGTTCCAATGCAGGTATTCCATCAGATGAGATGGCGGAAATATGCATCTAAAAAGTACATAAAATATATAATTTGTTTGAATTGTAGTACATGAACTTCAATTCAAATTAATGTATACAGACTGCAAACTTGGATTGTCTTTGCTTACAGGTAAAATGGCCACTTGCATCAGGTAGTGTAAAGGAGGTCATACTTATGTAGAAGAAGTAATAATAACTATGAAAGTACTATCACAGAAGTCCAATTGAGAAGTTTGCTGTGATTGTGTGTTTATTAAGAAGCATGTTGGCACACTGGTAAACTGATGGTCCCAGAGGGTGTCTGAGCCAGTGAGTTGACCAGGAGCAAATGAAGAGGAACTCTTTTATACAGAAAATAGCCATGGTTATACAATATGTAAATAGGGATGGAGCAAAAGGTGGGAAAAGTAAGGGAAAGGACAAGGGTAGAGGGAAAGGAGGGGGATAGGTAACAAAGGGTAGGCATTTACATGAGGTGTGAAAGTTGGAGCCAGAGAGACAAAGGGCAAGAACAAAACAATGGGATTGGTTCCTAGACACTGATTACTCAATTAGCAAGTCTACACTGCCCCTATGTGTATTACCTTCATCAAGGGACCAGCCCAGGGTGGTCCCAAGTTTTCTATACGTCAGGATGTGTTTTTCTTCATCAAACATAACGTGTTAAATCACTTAAATATCTTGTTTTATCCAGTGTCACTTAAGTTAGTACTGACAGAAACCTCTCAACTGGACTTGATGATTTCTGCGACAGTTACAAGCTAAATATACTCAAGTATCAAAAATAAAAGTACTGATGGTAAAGAAGCATTTCAGTTACTATTCGTTTTGTTTATATACTGTCGTATACAACAGAGGTGGAAAAATGAAGTAAAAATGTGCCATGTAGTTCTGCCACATTTTGATTCCACTTGTGCACTTAAATAGGTTATATCACTAATTAGCTCGTTGAAACATCCTGGTGTGTTGCACCATGTTGATCACATCCGTGAGTTCAGAAAGATGTTTTCAACTTTGTGACTATGCCCAACTAATGCATGGAGAGTTTACAAAAATGGTTCATAATGTTACATACAAACAAATGTGAACTTTACGTCATGCACTAAAAAGTTAAGAATCCTTAGGTGTTGATGCTAACCACCATTGGTGAAAGTTAACTTTGAAGTAATCAAACTTAGCTTCAAAACAACAACCCAAACCGACATGTGACATTCGGTAATTAATGACCAAAATGTCCTCCCCACCACCAAAAAAACGTCATCACTTCCGGGCCTGACAGTGGAGGGGCCTGACAATGAAGGTCTGCAGCCAGGTACCTCTCCAAAAACTGTCCCCCCAGATATGTGGATTAACTAAAACCCTGGCTTTGTGAAGGAAAAAAAAGTGCCACCCTCTTCAACCATCGCCTGTGGAAATGGCCGCTGCACAGCAAGACTGCAATCCAATTCAGCCATCTGCAGAGAAAAGGACCACATATTCCTTGTTGGAACCTGGATCTGTCTCAACCCCTCACTCCTCTGGCAGTGGCATCTCAGGGTGAAGGTGGAAATCAGGATGGTTGTTCATCTTTATGGACGAATGATTTAAGGAGGAGGAACCCACGGACACTGATAAAACAATAAAAGCAACTTTGGAGGAAAAATTTAAAATGCTAATGGAAACCCAAAAACAACACAAGGAGGAGCTTGAAAAAACAGTTACAACAGCAAAATATGAACAACACTTTCAGCACTTACATGAAACTCTGGACAAACAATCAACATTTCTGAATCAGTTTTCAGCAAACCTTAACTGGCGCTGAACTCACCATCATACAGAGATTTTAAAGGGATAGTTTGGGATTTTTGACATGAATCTGTATGGCATCCCCGTCAGTAGTGTCGCACATCCACACCGACTTACCCCCGACTGTGTCCCGTGGGCCGAGTTCTGTCCAGGTTTGGTCAGCAACGAAAGTAGTCCGGCAGGTTTCCTGGGACACTTGCAAGATGACAGACGAGGGCTGGGCTGCCCGGAGAGAGCGTGGTGGGGCCGAAAGAGCCGGAAAGCGCCCCATTCCGACGAGGCACGTCCGCAAACAAAACTAAACAGTAGCGGCTACTTGCAGCAGCGCAGAGATACAAAAAGAGAGAAAGTAGGGCCAAGTGATTACGACGTGGGACTTTTTCGTCAACATCGGTTTTGCGATGCAAATAAATCACTCTTTTGAACACATGCTGTTTTGAGAAGAAAAACTTTCTATTTAAGTGTCCCAGGAAACCTGCCGGACTACTTTCGTTGCTCACCAAACCTGGGCAGAACTCGGCCCACGGGACACAGTTGGGGGTAAGTCGGTGTGGATGTGCGACACTACTGACGGGGATGCCATACAGATTCATGTCAAAAATCCCGAACTATCCCTTTAAAGGACATCAAAGAGTTCATGGCCCCAGTTGCACATTCAGTTGAAGACGTGCGGGATGATATGTGGAAATTGTGCCAAAATATGGATTCCATGTCCCAGGAATTGGATACAATGAAACAAACGTTGAATGTATCTGCACTTACAACAGCCCCTGTGCAAGCAGCATAGAAAAATGTTCGGTTGGAGGAGGCTCAGAGTCAGTGCCTTCAATCTACTGTTCTGTCTGCCAGGGCATGGATAACAGGAAAATGTCTTGTAAAACTGCAGTTTCCATCATTTGGAAAGATGGAGGATGAACCAGATCCCCTCTTGTACTTGGAGAAATGTTGTGATTTTCTTGCTTTAAATCCACTGATGGCTGTGGAGTTGATGGCAACATTGAGAAATGTTCTACATGAAACAGCGAGAGACTGGTGGGATGTGGTACGTTTAAACACACAGACTTGTTTAAACGTACTGGACAGACTTTCAAGAAAAATTCTGTGCTGCCTTTCTGTCAGAAGACTACGAAGATGAACTGCCAGAGAGAGTGAGGACAAGAATTCAGGGCGAAGGTGAAAGCATTAGAGCTTTTGCTTTCAGTTACTGCTCCTTGTGTCAGAGGTGGAATTCAGGAAGATTGAAGTCTTGAAGATGATTTTCAGGAACCTCAATCCCATATGGCAAGCCAGCTCTGAGGCAGAGTAATGACAGTGGATGAATTGGTGAGGCTTGGACAACAACTGGAAAGGACAGGGCAAGTCAGACAAACTATGAGCAACGGACAAAAAAAATTGTGAAACAAAAAGAGAGACAAAGTGAAGACGTTTACTGGTATTGACCCACCACCGCAGAAAGACAACATCACCCCTGTGGTTTACTGCTGGAAATGTAAAGGCAGCCATTTCCCATATTTATGCCCAAATTATAATCATTTGAAGAAATCAGGGCTCCTGGACAATCCCACCCACAACAGTCCAACCATCAATCATTCTGCCAATTTTCTTCTGCATGGGCCTTGCCTGTAGTCCTGATTCCCAAAAAAGAAGGAAACCGAGGTTTTGTGTCGACTACCAAAAAGTCAGTGAAAACACAGTAACTGATGCTTATCCCATTCCCACAATTCAGGAGATATTTGATCTCTTTGACAGACTCTCAGGTGCTGTTGTTTTCTCTTCACTAGACCTAAATAGTGGCTACTGGCAAGTGGAGATGGATCCAGATGTGAGGGAAATCACAACCATTATATGCCTGTGTGGTGGCACGAGTATGGGATCTTCCACAACTTTAATATTGAACCAAATTGCCGGACAATGCCACCTTGCGAATTTCACCCAGAGATTTAAATTTGATGATTACAAAAGAAAGTACTCAGATCCATTTTACAAGGGAGGACAGAGACCATGGTTTGAGATTACAAAATGTTTATTACAAATTAATTTTCTTTTTAAAACTCTGGTACTACAATCGCTCTCACTATGGAGATAAAAGGAGCCAACCAGGAAGGAAGACAGGAAGATGGCGCCTGTGGTGGCAAGCCGTCAGCCTCAACTCTCTCGTCTGTTCAGCATATTATTTGCAGTTACCGTACTTCTACATACGTCTGTTTTGTCAAGATGTTTCCACTCTGTTTGTCTACAATCGCCAGGCTCTTCTTAACATTAAGGCTCTCAGTGAGTCGCTGTTGTTACCAAAGTCCACACTTGGAAAGCGACCCACCAGTCTCCCGCCTGTGCTTACTGAAATCCCCGCGCACCTCCTGCGGCTCCCCTACACTCTTCCTCGGAAAAAGTGCTTTAGAAAACGTGGAAAACGAGGTGGCGTGTATGTGAAGTTCAAGGCCTACCTGGCGGCCTCTTTTGGAGGGCCCAATGCTAACCTTATCCATGAAGGACGGTATTTCCCCGTGGTGAAGCGCGTACTTCACATGAGGGGCTGTTGGATCCGTCCTATCCTCCCTGAGCCGCTGACTGCCCTGACCGTCGGCATCACGATGATTCCCAACCTGTCCCCGCTGGAGCTTTCTGGTACTCGCTCTGGCAGTGGAGGTTCCACACCGGCGATAATCATACTTCCAAGACTGAACATTTTTTAAGCAGTTTTAATTCTGCCTGCATGGATATCCTTGATTCTGTTACCTTTTAGAACAATGCACTTAAAAGCAAGTACAGAACCGTGACTTAACGACTCCACACGCGCTCTCAGGTGCTCATGTTGGCGCGCTGAGAGAAAGTGGAAAAAAGATAAGCACCGTGTCTCTAAAGAAGCTCTTCAAGAAATCATGTCTGTCTACCAAAGTGCTGTTAAGGCTGCTAAAATGGATTATTTTTCTAGCCTTGTTTCTTGCAACCGTCACAAACCCCAAGTTCTTTTTAACATTTTTAACTCTCTTGTAAACCCTTGTGATATCTCTCCGGTTGTACCCTCGCTGGCCCTTTGTGAGAATTTTCTCAAATTTTTTTATCGAAAAAATCTCTGCTCTCAGGACACCTGCCCTCTCTTCTGTAGACCCTAGTTGCGACCTTATCGTTCCTCCTTTACATGCTGTGTTCGATCAGTTTGAACCTGTATCCCTCCCTGCACTGGCCAATGTAGTTCAGCATTTGCGACCTACAAACTGTTCATCAGACAGCATCCCTTTTTAAAGAGGTATTCAATACAGTGGGCTCTGATATACTTTTATTTATTAACTCCTGCCTTAGCACCAGATGTGTTCCAGCTGCTCTCAAACATGCTGTTATGCAGCCTCTTATTAAGAAGAAGAATCTGGATCCCTCTGTGCTGTCTAACTTTAGGCCTATCTCTAAGTTGCCATTTCTGTCAAAAATCTTAGAGAAAGTGGTTTTTAATCAGATCCAATCATTCCTAGTGGTCAACAAGATCTATGATAAGTTTCAGTCTGGTTTTAAACCATCACATACCACAGAGACAGCACTACTGAGAGTTTTTAATGATATAATGGTACCTGTTGACTCAGGAAACCCTGTTATGCTAGTGCTCCTTGATTTGACAGCTGCTTTTGACACTGTGGATCATGGGATTCCTTTAACACGATTAGAGCACTGGGTGGGCATCACTGGCTCAGCTCTCTCTTGGTTCCAGTCTTACTTGACTGATCGGAGTTTGTCTGTGGAGCTAGGTGAATTCTCTTCATCCTCAGCTCCCCTTACTTCCAGGGTTCCCCAAGGCTCCATCCTCGGGCCAATTCTCTTCTTGCTGTATCTGTTACCATTAGGGTCAGTTTTCAAGAAGTACAATCTCTCTTTCCATTTTTATGCTGATGATGTCCAGATCTATTTGCCTTTGACATCTAAATCGAATGGTTCTGTACAGACATTGCTTGATTGTATAAACAATGTAAAATCCTGGATGACATCAAACTTTCTACACCTAAATGCAAATAAGACTGAAATTATAATGTTTGGATGTAGTCCTGCAGACTTTCCTGCTGACTTTCTGGGCCCCCTTAAACCAAACATTCAGTCTTCTGTTAGAAATCTTGGCGTAATATTTGATGACAGGCTGAAATTTGACCACGAGATTAGTTTGATCGTGAAAAACAGCTTTTATCACTTGAGGATTTTATCAAAAGTTAAAGGATACTTGCTACATAGAGACCTGGAGACTATAATCCATGCTTTCATTAATTCAAGATTGGATTACTGTAACTCACTCTATTCTGGCCTGGACCGCTCACTCTTGCACCGCCTGCAGTTGGTGCAAAATGCTGCTGCCCGCCTCCTTACCGGCACACGCAAGCGTGACCACATATCCCCTGTCTTGGCATCCCTACACTGGCTCCCAGTTGCTTTTAGAATAGATTTTAAAATTTTACTGTTTGTTTTTAAAGCTCTTAACGGCCTAGCCCCACAGTATTTGGTCGAGCTTCTTAATATCCACACCCCTGCCAGAACACTGAGATCCAGTTGCTATTGGTCGCCCCTAAAACTAAACTAAAGACTAAAGGTGATCAAGCCTTTGTGGCGGCAGCCCCTAGGCTCTGGAATAACTTGCCCTGGCACATCCGGTCTGCTGAATCCGTTGAGGTTTTTAAATCTTGCCTAAAAACACACTTTTTCTCCCTGGCTTTTAACCAAGTCTGAGGACCTTTGACTTTCTGATTGTGCATTGTATGTATTTTATTAACTTGTACAGCACTTTGGTCAACCTTGGTTGTGTTTAAAGTGCTTTATAAATAAAGTTTGAGTTGAGTTGAACCAGGGCTGAGACCTACTGTGACAAATGGGTCCAAAAAAATGGGGATCCCAAGGGCAACACACGTGAAGCAAACAAGAAAAATCAAACAAAACAAAAAAACAAACTAGTGCAAACTATATAAAAGGGGACACCATCACCACCGGGACAGCAATCCACCGGGACACCAATCCACCACCGTAGGCTCAGCACCTGGTTGGGCAGGACCAGAGAGCAGCAAATTAGGAATGAAGAGAATTAACAATTTTACTTAATCACAAAGAAAGAAATTAAAAATACCAAAACTTGATAATGAAAAACAAATCAACCAAAATCTATGTAATCACTGAAAGAAATCAAAATTTAAAGCTACCAAAATCCATAGTAAGGAAACAACAAATTAACCAAATCACAAAGAAAGAAATCAAAAATAACCAGATAATATAAACTAACAAAATAATCCTACTTAGGGGTGCAACAAAACCAATTGCTGCAAAGAAACCCAAAAGGAAAGCAAAGGACAAATAAAACACAACTAAACAAAATTAAATTCCGCACTGTTCTCTCACACACGTAAACACACATTAAGACGTGGCTGAGACAGTCTCGCCCAGACAGCAGGACTACTGCTTTGCCAGCTGACAACCAGCCAAGGGCCAAAGTCCAGTTCTCGGCAAGGCAGCGCAAATATAATATATAAAAATATAGTAACAGTGGAAGCAAGAAAGTGATGCGATGGGGCAATGCAACGCAATCCCCAGGAAGAAAAGCGGCACAATCCCCAGGAGACAAAGCAGCAGTATGAGTTTTAAATGGTGTAACGGTTCTACTCTGAGCTCCCCGCGGATGGCTGAGTCACCCTATCTCTAAGGGAGAGCCCAGCCACTCCACGAAGGGAACTCATTTCGGCCGCTTGTATCCGCGATCTCATTCTTTCGGTCACTACCCAAAGCTCGTGACCATAGGTGAGGGTAGGAACATAGATTGACTGGTAAATCAAGAACTTCACCTTTCGGCTCAGCTCCCTCTTCCCACGTGACGGACCGGTGCAGAGTCTGCATCACTGCAGAAGCCACTTCAGAGAGAGCTGAAGGTCACGCTCTGATGAAGCCAACAAGACCAGATCATCCGCAAAAAGCTGTGACCAAATCCTGAGGCCACCGAACCGTAGCCCCTTAACGCCCTGACTGCACCTAGAAATTCTATCCATAAAAGTTATGAACAGAATCGGTTACAAAGGGCAGCTCTGGTGGAGTCCAACTCTCACTGGAAACAAGTCAGACTTACTGCCGGCAATGTGGACCAAGCTCTGGCTCTTGGTCTGACTGGAGTACAGGGACTGGACAGCCAGGTATTACTGGGTCCGGAACCCCATACTCCTGGAGCACCCCCCACAGGGATCCCCGAGGGACATGGTCGAATGCCTTCTCCACATCCACAAAGCACATGTAGACTGGTTGGGCGAACTCCCATGCACCCTCCAGGACTGCACTAAGGATATAGAGCTGGTCCACAGTTCCACGACCAGGATGAAAACCACACTGCTCCTCCTGAATCTGAGGTTCGACAATCTTGCGGACCCTCCTCTCCAGGACCCCCGAAAAGACCTTCCCGGGGAGGCTGAGAAGTGTGATCCCCCTACGGTTGGAGCACACCTTCCGGTCCTCCTTTTTGAAGAGAGGAACCACCACCCCAGTCTGCCAGTCCAGAGGCACTGCCCCCGATGTCCACACAGTGTTGCTGAGACATGTCAACCAAGACAGCACCACAAGCCTTGAGGAACTCCAGGCGGCCCTCATCCACCCCTGGGGCCTTGCCACCGAGGATCTTTTTGTCTACCTCAGCGACTTCATCCCCAGAGATTGGCGAGCCCACCACGGGGTCCCCAGACTCTGCTTCCTCAGTGGAAGATGTGCTGGTGGGATTGAGGAGGTCTTAGAAGTATTCCCTCCACTGACCCAGGACATCCCCAGTCGAGGTCAGCAGCACACCGCCCCCACTGGACACAGTGTTGACAGTGCACTGCTTCCCCCACCTGAGCCGCCGGATGGTGGTCCAGAACCTTCTCGAAGCCGTTTGAAAGTCATTCTCCATGGTCTCACCGAACTCCTGCCATGCCCGAGTTTTTGCATCCGCAACCACAGAAGCTGCGTTCCGCTTGGCATGTCAATACCCATCAGCAAAGAACGTTTGGGGCTGCCAGGTCTGACCGCCATCCTCCCCCACCATCGGAGCCAACTCACCACCAGGTGGTGATCAGTTGACAGCTCCACCCCTCTCTTCACCCGAGTGTCCAAAACACATGGCCGCAAATCCGACGACACAACCACAAAGTTGATCGAACTGCGGCCAAGGGTGTCCTGGTGCCATGTGCACATACGGACACCCTTGTGTTTGAACATGGTGTTTGTTATGGACAATCCATGGCGAGCACAGAAGTCCAATAACAGAACACCACTTGGGTTCAGATCAAGGGGGCCGTTCCTCCCAATCACGCCACTCCAGGTCTCACTGTCGCTGCCCATGTGAGCATTGAAGTCACCCAGAAGGACGAGGGAGTCCCCAGAGGGAGCGCCCTCCAGCACCCCCTCCAAGGACTCCAAAAAGGGTGGGTACTCTGAACTGCTGTTCGGTGCATAGGCACAGAGGACAGTCAGGACCCATCCCCCCACCCGAAGGGAGGCTACCCTCTCGTCCACTGGGGTGAACCCCAATGTACAGGCGCCAAGCCGGGGGGAAACAAGCATTCTCACCCCCACTCTGTGCCTCTCACCGGGGGCAACTCCAGAGTTGCAGAGCATCCAACCACTCTTGAGGAAACTGGTTCCAGAGCCCAAGCTGTGCGTCGAGGTGAGCCCGACTATATCTAGCCGGTACCTCTCAACCTTGCTCACCAGCTCAGGCTCCTTCCCCGCCAGAGAGGTGACGTTCCACCAGCTTCTGCAGCCGGGGGTCAGACCGCCAGGGTCCCTGCCTCCAACTGCTACCCAACTCTCTTTGCACCCACCCCCTGTGACCCCTCCCACAGGTGGTGGGCCCATGGCAAGAACTTGAATACTTGATCATGTAAATTTGCACATTGTTAAAACAACATTCACAATGATATCGCAGACAATATATATGTCCCACCCCCACTTGTCGGTGTGTTTTGGCACCCCACACATTATTCTAGTCAACCCACTACAATGTGTTGTGATTTGATTAATACATTACATTACATTGCATTGCCTTGTTCCCAGGCTAGAATTGGCAGTGTCAGTCTGACAGCAGTCTCTGGTTGCAACCATTTTGAAATATTTATTTCAAAATTGCACAGTCTGTACAAAGCTTTACGACTACGACTACTACTCAGAGTCGTAATAATAATAATAATAATAATAATAATAATAATAATAATACATTTTATTTCTATTGCCGTTTTGTGCAGGGGATATTGATGAATACATGGACATCTTCCTTGACACACAGGCTTGGATGGAGTGGATGCAGTGATTCAAGTTGGTATAGCCATCTTTCAGTGCATTTACTATGCACCAGGTACCAGTTTGGGTTCAGTTCGATACAGCATGTTCTCACAGAAAGCGGCAGCTGGGGTGATCAAACCAGAGACTCCAACAGAGGGCACAGCACACTCTCCATGCATATATACAAACCCAGGACTGGATCCTTCTTAAGAGCATGTCTTTGGACCCTAGTGACTATGGATGGACATTAGGTGTTCAGGGATATGAGCCAGCTCCAACACTAGACCCCATGGCTCCTGAGGAGCTTCTTCAGTTCAGTCTGCAATTGCAATGGAGATTGCAGTGACCGCCGGTGCAGCTGCAAAAAGAATGGTGTCAAGTGGATCTCGGCATGTGGAGTTTGCAAAGGCATTACGTGCAAGAATTGTGTTCATGATGATGTTTGTCATGAGATTTTTTTAAGAAAAACCCATCAGTAAGAAAGACTGGATTCAGAGTATCAAAGTTTAAGTTAAATTTATTATTATTGTACAAGAAGGAGCATTACACAGTGCAACACACAAAAGGGGTTGCAGAGAAAAGGAGAAAAAGAGGAGCTCTAACAGTTGGTTTTTAACGAGCTGTCCCGGACACCTCCCCACTAATACGGATAATATAATATCCTTGGTTTCCTGGTCAGTAATGAGCAGGGCATTCCTTATCCAAATGATACTTTCCTAATCTGTCTCTCCTGTCCTTATACTATTACTTTATAGTTATCTGTCCCTGCCGGGTTCAGCAAAACACACAGCAAATATGGGAAGTGCTCAATGCAAAAAACAAGATACACACACTATATGAGTTAAAACATCTGAAACCCCAGTATAATCCTAATTTTTATAACAATGTTCAGTTTGGAGAAGACTCAGACATTGACACATGAAGCATGTGGCAGAGTGGATCAGTATTATGCAAGATACTGAAATAAACGAATAACACTACTTTTCAAATTCAAATGTCTTTTTTTCCACTCAGGAGCAGTTTTGGTGAAAAACTAATGCTGCCCTAACAATTATTACCTTATATCAGGCTATTGCTTTAGACAAATAGAAAAAAGATAGAATTTTTAATGATGTTAACTGCTATTTTTATTGTTTTTTTGGGCCGTGGGCCGGTTTGGAACCCTTTATTCGTGAATAATGGCTGAAAATGCAGTGAGAGGGAAAAGTGGGGGTGCCTGTTTTTGCACCAAGGAGTGGTTTTGGTGAAAAACTAATGCGATGCAATCAACTCATAATCATGAAAAACTCCTAGTTTGACTCCTCACAAGTTACTTAAAGCCAAATTTAACATTTTCGATTTTTCAAAAATCAGTTACAAGTACCCCAACATTGAGCATTTTTTTAGGAGGTTTCCCACGGGAGTTGAATTTCAACATTTTAAGAGATGGTATTATACACCTTCCTAAACACAATTGTGAAGAAATTTCTTGATAAGGATTTAGTTCCCAGATTTTCATATGTTGCCCTCACTACAAGGCTGAACAATGCATATCTGCAGGATTGTTCAAAGGTGTCAGTCTCATTGGGGAAGGTGTGGGGATGATTAACATGCCACAGTTTGTTCAAGCTGTTGTAGACAATTTAAACTCCCCATGCCCAGTGATGACCTGGTGAAGATGCTGCAGCCCCTTGACAGATCACACTTGGCCAAAATCTTGCAAACAAGATGTACCAGGAAACCTCTGCTGAGAGAGGGTTTTCAGCTATGAATGACACATACAGGAAAGCATGCAACAAACTCCCAGGAAATAGTCTGGCAGCTCTCCTCTTTGTGGACCTTACTGGGCCACCCCTAGCTAGGTTTGACCTCAAACCATTTGTAGAGTCTTGGGTAAAGGCTGGGCATAAACTTTCTAGATCATGGGTACAAGGGAGAAAGGGCAAAGAATGCCAACCATGGCATGTGTGGTCAATCTTTTGAATTCTTACTCATAACACCATTGATATAGGCCTATTGATTGATAATTGTTCAAGGTAACGTGTTTAGTTTGGTAAAAAGTTGAATTCATTCATTGGTACAAGCAACTTTTATATACTATTTATATACTATCTTACAAGATTTATATGTTATATGTATATATGGTACAAGATTTATTATTTATTTATTATTATTTATTATATTATTCTTGCACAACATTGTTTCTTTTGCAAATGAACCTGTTTGGAATTTTAATGGCATAACTGAATGGCATTTCAACCATTCAACACGTACCACTGATTTCAAATCAAATCAAATCAAATCAAATTTTATTTGTATAGCCCAAAGTCACAAAACACATTTTGCCTCAGTGGGCTTCACAATCTGTACAGGGAGTGACACCCTCTGTCCTTAGACCCTCGGTTCGAGTGAGGAAAAAAAAAACCTTTTAACAGGGAAAAAATGTGGAAGAAACCTCAGGAAGAGCCACAGAGGAGGGATCCCTCTCCCAGGACGGACAGACGTGCAATGGATGTCACATGTACAGAACAATCAACACAAACATATTGTACAATTACAATGAATGATGAAATGACAATGAATTACAATGAATGATAGAATGATTACAGAAGCAGTGGAACCTGTGATAGAGATAGAGAGACACAGATGCACAGCAGCAGTAAGTCATTAACTAACTAAGCTGTAGTGGAGATGGTAGCAATAATGACTATATATGGCATGTAATGCTAAATATGGTGGACGTCAGCAGCAGACCACGGCGGCAGCCACGATCCATGAGAACCTGCTGGACGAAAAAGCACAAAAACTCCGGGGAAGAAGTGTAGTTAGTAATATCCAAAGAAAAGGTGTAAGAGAGATAATGATAGACAGAACAATAAAACCTCAGGCCCCGTTTATGCAGACTCTAAGGGATATCGAACTGCCTTACATTGATAGAGAGAGAGAGAGAGGGAGAGAGAGAGAGAGAGAGGGTTTACAGTAAAGGGACGTCAAGTGGACATCAGCAGCAGACCACAGCAGCGACCACGATCCATGAGGACCTGCTGGGCGAGAAAGCACAGAAACTAAGGGGGAAAAAGTTTAGTTAGTGTGTGTGTGTGTGGGGGGGGGGGTTCTTTTAAATATGATGGTGCCTGGCCATGAAGAGCTTTGTATGTAAGGAGAAGAATTTCAAATTCTATTCTAGATTTAACAGGTAGCCAGTGCAAGGAAGCCAAAATGGGTGAGATGTGATCTCTGATCTTGGTTCCTGTCAGAACACGTGCAGCAGCATTCTGAATTAGCTGCAAAGTCCTAAGAGACTTATTGGGGCAGCCTGATAATAGAGAGTTACAGTAGTCCAGCCTAGAAGTAACAAATGCATGGACTAGTTTTTCTGCATCCGCTTGGGACAGGATGTGTCTGATTTTGGTAATGTTGCGTAAGTGGAAGAATGCAGTCTTTGAAATTTGTTTTATGTGGGCATTAAAGGACAAATCCTGATCAAAAATAACTCCAAGGTTCTTTACGGTGGAGCTGGAGGCCAGGGTGGTCCCGTCTAAGGTGGCCAAGTCTCCGGAAAGAGAGTTTCTGAGGTGTTTGGGTCCAATTACAAGAACTTCAGTTTTATCTGAGTTCAACATCAAAAAATTGTAGGTCATATGCAGCACTAAGATCTAACAGGACGAGTACAGAGATGAGTCCTTTGTCTGATGCCATTAGGAGATCATTTGTGACTTTGATTTATCATCGTTTGACTCAGACTCTGGTTGGACTATCTGTCTACTGCTCCCTCCTGGTCATTTGTAGTATTGCACCCAATAATCTATATACTGTGCGCAATGGGAAATAAAGTGGAGCATTTTGACCATAGTAGTTTGCGAGAGTGTTTTTGAATCATTTTGGCTTTCCATGAATTATTTTATGATAAAACGTAAAACGTATTAACATTTTAGATATTTCAATAAAACAAAAATAATTGAATGGCATAAGAATGAATTCTCTTATATTTCATGTTGTAATGAATTCATTTTTGAGTAATCATGTGACACTATGACATAAGGGTTTACCTCTTGTTTAGCATCCATCCATTCATCCCAATCAGCTGGCTGCCAGTTATTGAAAGCTAAATGGATATTTAGCAGATTTGAAATGTTATACATGACTGATACTAACAAAATGAGGCGAGGCACCAAACCAGTTAAGTGGGAGCGGAAAAGAGAGAAGAAAGATGAAGAGAGCACTTGTCTGAAGGTGAAATTCTGGATTTACGGTTTCAATGCACCAACTTCAACTCGGACTAATACTAGCAACTGGTTAACTGCATGACGGTAAGACACATGATTTTTAAGATGAAGCGGCTGGCTCAGACAATCTATTCATGGTTTATTGGGGTTGTGCAATGTTACATCCATGTATTCATGTAATTGCTTAAAGCATGGGAGTTTAAATACACCTTCATTGGAGCTATCAAAAATGCTGTTTTTTCCTTGCTTGAAAAGTTGTATTTGCCTCTCCAAGTTGGCCACTTGGATGGAAATGCCAGGGCTGTAAGTAAGACAGGTTATTTAACATGTGCAGGCCAATACTGTATTTAAAACCATAGTGTAACAATTGTTATTGAGCGTCACCTAATTGTGATAACAGAGTTGAACTTTATGGTTGGCTGCCAGTGTGTGCCATCATATATGATGTGCAGGATGGTTGGTTGGCATTGTGTACACACCCGCCTTCTAGTGCATTCCTTTTGTATGCAATTTAACACGGAATTTGTTCGCCACTCTGAGCACAAGGGGAGAGCTGGGCTGTGGATATGGACACATCTCCTGAGGAGATGTGGTTCCTCTGGGTGGTGGAGATGGAAACATGACAGGCTACTATTAAATTTGGCATGGTGCTACCCAACAGAAGGCTACACTGACCAACAGATAGACAGCAGCTATGTGGAGTGCAGGTTGGATGAATTTCATCTTTATCCTGAAAACAAGACACTGAACAGAACTTTGTGTTAGATTTGGATTTGAATGTAGGTTCTGGAATTGTTTTCTTTTTTGCTCACTTGACATGCTATACACAAATAATGCATGTGGACTTGTTTTGAGTTGTCAGTTTTATAACAATTAGACATGCATTACAATCAGAAGCCAAAGAATGGCAAAGAGAGGAACAGAGGGAAACTGTTGAATGGCTTTGTTGCTCTCAGCTCTGTCATTAATCATCAGTTCAGTTGCTTTTATTGTCCCCCAAGGGAAACTTGGCTTGCAGACATTTAAAAATATAAATATAAATATAAGTACAGATAATAAAAATAAAAAAAATAGAGATAAGCATAAACATAGAACCACGGTGAGTGGTTGGTAATTGAGAAACAGGAACAGAAAGTACAAACAAGATCAGGTGTTGTAGAGTAGAGAACTGCGCAGGACTCATCCCGCTGAATTTGTGACCATTACCGCCCACCCCCGCAATGTGTGTATCCACTCCTGCCTGCAAAACTCTGAAACTTTATGCCTGCACCGTAATAGAGATACAGTGATTTTGTGTCTTCTCCGGTCCCGCAAGATAAACATTATATTAATAAAGAGATTCATGGGGTTGTTTGTTTCGTTTGTCATCGTACCACCCCAGCATACATGTCTTTTGACGCATGGGAATAGCATTTCTTTTTTGTTTTCATTCTTTTCTTTTTTTTTTAAAAAAATGAAATAACGACAGAGGGCCACTAGAATGACCTGCTAATCTATCATTTTAATGAGAACATGACAATGCAACTAAAACTATAACTTTGTTTAATAGCTAGCCTGCTAGCCTGCATTTCGATCCCACACAACCCGACTGTGTTGTCGTTCCGCCACCCACTCCCACCCGTAGCTTTGTTTAAAAAATGCCTGTTCCCGCAAGATTTGCGTCCCGCAAGACCAAATCCCAATGCAGATCTCTACTGTGCAGTCTGACAGCAGCAGGCATGAAAGACCTGCAGAGCCTCTCCTTCTTACACCTTGGGTGTATCAGTCTGCTGATGATGGAGCTGCTCAGGGACCCTGCAGCGTCATGTAGGGGGTGAGAGGTGAGAATCTCTAGACCATGCTCTGGTTAAAGAAGTGCTGGCAGCCAAAATGAAGCCATTTCCATTACAACCAAACAAACTCATCTGCAGATAAAAACCTCAAGGTACAGTTTAAAGTTTCAAATAAAAACAGAACTGGATTTATTTTTTTAGCAGTGATTTGTGTTAACTGGTCAGATTGGCATGCGTTTGACCACTTTACTGAAAATTTTTGAAGAGTTGGATAAAATGAATTAATGGCTATACATTTCTAGAAGGACTGATTAACCTTGTTCTTTAGTCTCCACAGCTCATGAATATGTAAAAGTTAGTTATTATTTCATGTTGAAAACTCCAAATACAACTGAGGAAGGAAGTAGGGAGTGTGTGTAAAAGTGAAAGTGTGAGTGTTAAATGTATACTACATTTTCATCTTGCATCTTTCTCTATTCATTAATATACATATTTAGAAAAGGAACATTATGCAAATTCTGCTCCAGATTAGATAGCAGAGCTGGTAATTTGATCTGAAATATAATTCTGTACATATTAACGAGTCACCTAAGGCAATGATATTTCAACTTGGTTTAATCTAATTATAGAGCAAACATTAAACCCCCCTTTGGGTCGCCGTGCCTGTTTCCTGCAGGCTGCATCATGGCCTGTGGTGAATGCTGAAACTTGTTTAGCTCACTTATAGATGATTGCTCTTTCATTTGTTCCTCTGCTGTGTGAAGACAGAGTGAGATCTCCACACTATAAGATATTGTGAACAACAAATAATTACCCCAAATCTGATCTGCATTCAGAGGATTTATGAAGACTCATGATTTAAACATGATGCTCCAAACAAGGTGGTGTTTTTGACCCTGCTAAAGACACAGTGGAGCCAGTATGGTAAAATATTCATGTGTCTTCATTTTCATTTGAATTGTAGCTGCTCTCACATCTTAGCAGAGAAGGCTGGAGGAGGAAGTTAGGGGGATAACAACTGGGGGATGGTGGATAGAAAGCGGCTGTCACAGCTGATCCTGTCTGGGATTCACTGTGCTCAAACCCAAACAATGACTCCTTCCCTCTGCAGAGAGATATTAAATACAGTAATTGCCTGTCACAGTTGCTTCATTCAGCCATCCCACCTGATGCCAGCTGAAGGGGAAACTCTATGAGGGAGGCAGGAGACGTTTCTGAGGCCACCTTTGATAACCAGAAGCCTGACAGTGCATCCATTCCATTTCCTTGTGTCAATGCTGGCTGTTTAATAAGGGTTTAAGCTGATTCAGAGTAAGTCGAGCTTTGAGAGGATACAGTGTTTTTCTGGAGATCTCTGAAGGTTTTCAGCAGAATTCTGACTTGAACATAGAATAAATTAGCAGACAGTGCTTTGTAATTGAAATGTCAATTAGCGAGAATGAATTGACTGACTTCACTTTTCCATTTTTTCCACAGAACTGAACATTCCAACATTCCACATTCCAGGATGTGATTAAGTTTACAGCACACAGCGCTGTAGAAACTATGAGACTGACTTTGCAATTAAAAATGGAATATACATTAATTGATTGGTTGTGTTTAATTAACTTTATTTTGAAACATGAAATACAGATGCAGGGGTTCATTTCTAAATCACATGAGATTCTCTGGTCATACTAGCGCCATGTGTTATTACAGCTGAACTGCATTTCTTCCTGTCCACAGATCAGTGTGGTCAGAACAACTGATGTTCCGTGAAGCAAAACGATATTCAAATGCTTTGAGGTATGAGGTAAACGATGGGGAAAGATCTCCTATTTAGATTGTTCTAAAATTTCCAGATTTTCAAAGCGGCTCTTAATTCGGCATAATGTAAAGTCTTAATATAATGTGAACAGCTGAGTTCTATAAAAATTCACCCTCAGTACAGTTGTCATAAACGGGGGCAGGGCTTATGGAGACTGACTCCTTTTGTAGCCAGCTTCAAATGTACAATGCAGTTTTCAGCTTTTCTGTGTTGGCTTCATTGCATAGTCACAAATTTCAAATTGTGTTGTACAGATATTATGTTTAAGTATAATCTGAATTGGATTACATAACTTTAATTAATTAAAGCTATTAAATAAATAATTTAATTTATTTGTATATATACTTAATATCTTTCAATGCAATACTGTTCATTGTTTTATTGCTGCTGTATGTTGTTCAAGGAACAAGTTGTCTGTTACTTCTTATTAAGAAACAGTATGTGTTACAGTTAACTCAATTTTAATTCAACCCATTCTCCTTTACTGTGTAAATTCAACTCATCCTTCATTCTGCTCCCATCTAGTTGCAGTTACAGGTCCGTGGTCTGTAAGTGAGCACGCTATGGCACGAGTTTAGTCTCCTCTGCCATAGCATGTCTCAACAAAGCACCACAGTAAATGCCATGTGTGATGTTGTGGAGAAATTGCTGAGGTCAAAGGTCAGTGGTGAGGTCAGGAAGAAAGAAAGTGTTCAGGAGCCTCTTATGTCTTATGCTGTATTATTTATTGACACTTGGCCAAGGAGAATTAGAGACATTCTCATAAAGCATCAGAAGTGCCTGAGTCGGTCTCACATTCTGCCCAACTCATGTTGGTGGATAGACTTTAAACCCCGAGATAACACCTATCACCAACACCACATAATCCTAATCCAATAAATAACTCTGTGAACGTAAAACATACCCCCTACCCCCGCTCTGTGAAATCACCTGTCTTTGCGTGCTGATTCGGAGCACGTCCTCGCTTTCTGCCTGATCAACGCCTGAGACGCACAGAGAAAAGACTACAGTATAGTGACCCTTTGTCACTATCCGCGCATGCTGCTGGTTTAAAGGGCTTGTACGCGTGCCACTTTAGGTGCATGCAGGTGTAAATGCACAACACAGCCAAACACAAACATGTCCAAACACTACTGAGTTTGTTCCAGGTTTATTAGGCTACATACAGCCGACTCAAAAGTACTCAATTTCACCATAACGCGAAATTTCCTGACCTGTGAAGTTACACACCATGGCACGGTCAAAGACCGTATGGCTTCCCCAGTGTGTGCCACCACTCTGATTAACCCACCTCCCCATATAGACTCAACCTGTGGCTAAAAAGATACTGCCACCTACTGGCAAAAAATGTATACAACACAGAAAAAGACAAATTTGGCTCCTACATACAGGATAACAATATATTGTTGATTGATTGATTGATTGAAAGAAGGAAAAACAAAGAAAACAAGCCTGAAGTAGTTATAATCTTGCTGCTATTAGCTGAAAGAAAAAATCTTGGTGAGTTTTATATGATATAAATTGGTTCAAACCTTACCAAATTTAAGATTGAAGTCTTGACTGAAGTTGCTTGCTGCTTGGTGCCCATTTCTCCTGAGCGAACTAGATCTTCTGAGACACTGGTCCTTATTAATTGGTTCTTATTTGTATCGAAATTTATATATCTGATAATAACCCAATAGTTCCGGGTGTTACACATTCACTTCTGGATTCAAGAAAAAATCAGCATACTTTACTGCCTGAGTTTTTCGTTTCATGAGTCCACTATGAGAAACACTACCTGTACCTTTAGCTTTGGCTACAATTAGTGAATTTATGGAAGAAAATTGACCAATATATAGATTTGTCCTTATCAGTTTCACCATAGATCTTACTGCTCTGCACCTCCCCTGGAACATCTTGATAATAAACACCCCACAGTTTACAATAAGGATGACTTTTCAATGGCTGTTTAGTGAAACACCACAGCTCCAGAGGCTCAGTCAAAGGTACAGCTGCTGTGGATGTTACCTTCATTAGCTGGGTGCACTCAGAGAAGTTTTGTTTAGTGTCAGAGGTTGACTACTACTTGGTGTGCTTTGGGTGGAGTACAGCACAATAGGCAGTGCATCAGGCCATTTCAGACCTTTTGTCATTACAGTTTTGGTCAACTGTTCTTTGATAATTGCATTTATTCTTTCAACTTGACAAGAACTTTGTGGGTGGTACAGAACATGCAACTGCAACCCTAAAACTTCTGACAGATCCTGCATGATTTTTATACAAAAACTGGATTTTTTATCACTATTATATTCTGTGCACATAATCAACAGTACAAACAGTCTGTAGTGGTTAAACTTAAACAGTAAACAGTTTTTTTTTTGTATTTTTGTATAGAGTAGTTTTTACAGTAGATACAGAGATATTTGCTCCACTATCTACCAAAATTTCGACGGTACGTCCATTAAACTGAATGTGCATTACTGGATCTTTGGTGGGATTATCAGAAAGTTGAATAGTTGTAGCTTGAATATGAAATGGCTCTGGTCCCACCCCTCTATGTCTTCTTTATGGTTGGTCATAATATGTGGGCTGCATAACAGCAGCTGGTGGAGGAGGGGCTGGAAGAGCAGGAAGAGAATTAGCTATTTGTTCCTGGCTTTGGTTATTGGGTCTGTTCGGCGACGACAGTTTCTATTGACAATTACCACATTTTTGTTCGTCATTGTTTCTGTCATTGTGTTGACCACCTTCCTGTGGGGCATACTGCATCATCTGTTTTGGGCTGAAAGCAGGTTTACTGAGAGTGAAACCCTTGTTTCTGTGCAAAGCCATTGCTTTGTTCATAGTTGCCTTCCAGTCTTGGGTGTGTCAGTCAGAGGCTGACAGTTTATAAGCAGCTGCCACATTTGGTTTTAGATTCTACAGAAACTCTCCACAGCAAATCTTTTTCTGGTATTCCTCCATGAATTCAGAGGTCCATGGTTTTCAAACTGCTGCATTGTCAATCATTACTTTTACGAGCATTTATTGAAGATGTTTGTGACTCTTCAGAGGCAAAGTTTTGTTTTCCTGTGTGCCTCTGTGTTTTTGGCTCGCCTAATTGGAGTGTAACATCTAATTTAGGCATTTATGTAGTAGTGTAAACAAAGTGTGATTTTAAGTAGTGCCAGTTTAATTTTTAGCTTGACATATATGGTTTGAATTAAGTGATAAACGGTAATAAGAGAGTGGCTGTATCCTATGAAAATGTAAGTTAAAGGGTTACTTTAAAAAATGAAGTTGAACAGAGCTAACTTTAACAGTATAATCCTTGAAGAGGGAGAACAGAGCTTTGTTTTGTTTTTGTCTTTACTATCTGCACTTACTCGTCACTAAGGTTTGTTTGAGGCTCCTCTTCTCCTCTCCTGTCTGTGCATAAGCTTGACTTTCCTTTCTAATTCACTACTGTAGCTGTTAGTAGGAGACATTCTTCATAATTTGTTACTCAGAGCTCACCTGCTCGGCTATGTTAGCTTTGCAAAAAGGGATTTGTACTTGACAGCTGTGGACAGACAGAGAGTGCTTTTCTACTTTTTTGTTCTAAAAATGTTATCTGTAGAGGCCTCTCCTACATGTTGTCTTGGCTAAAATCTGCAGCAGATCGCAGAAAGAGGAAATCCTAGCTTGGTGCTTTGCTCAGCCATCATAGTTTTTGCACATTTCTACAAATCAAACATGCCTTTGTTTTATCTTAGTTATTTTTAAAGCTCTAGTCTGAATTCCTCATGGTTCTCTAGTGAGTGAGTATGTGGCAGCAGGATGCATGAGTAACTCAGTCAAAATACACTCTGTTGGTAATGTTCAGTTGGCTCACAGTGTGGATCATTCATGGGACATTGCAAATGTGGGACACATTTTTAATATGTTTGTAATTTGTAATTGTTGGTTTTGCACAAAGGGTTTGATGACCATAAAAAATGGATGGAAATGGATGGAACTATAATCCATATGCCTTCTTCATGCTTGTGAAGGCAGTGAATGTATCTGTGGCTACAAAAGATGTGATGAGCCTGGATGCTGTCACATCATTCCTCCTCAGAGCCCCCAGTGTTTAGGCTCAGTCACTTCCCATCTGCTTCTTTGTCACACTCAGCCGACAGGTGGAGGAGACGATTCATTGAGCTTCCCTCAACCAGTGAGGCTCCGATGAGGGGAAGTGATTTAATCCATGTAACTCCAAGCAATTAGGAACCTAACAAGCTTCAAGCATGCTGTAGATGAAAGTGGTGATGACAGGAGCAAAATTTTAATTTCTGAAGTGATAGGGCAGATATCATATTTGTTTCAATTACTTTGGATGTAAAATGGCTGAAGGATCAGCATTAATTTGGGATATTTTTGTTTGGCCAAGGAGAAAAAAAGAAGTTGTGACTTCTGACATAAGTCTTCTCCACTGTATAAAACAAACATGACACATCCAATGCACTTTTCCAAAGAGCTGTTTCTGTTCACCTACAGGCTAAAATCAGACATAGTGGAGGCAAAGCAAACACCTTCCTGTGGTGCTCCTGACTCCGGGGCAGATCCTGTATTTGATCATCATGGGTCAATCACTGGGCTGTGTCAAGTTTACACTTGATTATCGAACTACATAACTAACTGTAGTGGAAACAGTGGGCAACATGACAGAGGTTAGTGTGATACAAGAGGAATAAATACAAAGTCACTGCTACACACCATTGCAGCAATCTGGCAACATGAACAAGTATAAAGGCATCAGCCTACAGAGTAAGCATTAAAGGAGGCAAAAAGAGACCACAGGAAGAAAGTGGAACAACAATTCCAGAAAGGCAACAAGGTTGAAGAACTATCACAGATTACAAGCTCACCGCCCTCCTCCGCATCTTCCTCCTCAAGTGTTGATGTGTCTCAGGTGAGCTAAACAACTTTTACTTGAACATGCTTTCCTGGAAAGTATGAGCATCACGCAAACCAGCCACATCATATCCCAAACGGTGTTGATTTTATCGTTCGTTGGCTGGGAACCACCACTATACCACCAATGCTTTGACAGAAGCTGTGACAATCTTGGCAGACATGATAAACAATTCAAAAATCTTGCCATTGAGCTTTATCTCAACCTCAACCACAACCTGCTTCTCCAGGAGAAAGAAATAGCTTGTGACACAGAAGAGCTAATTAATAAGAATTCATTAAAAGCTAAATTAATTAATAATCCTAACTTAATATCAATTTTGTATTAAGCCAAACTTTAAAGAGTGTGGTGGGGTTTTTTTCACTTTTATGTGTTCAAACTGAACACCAGGTCACAGGGCTCAAAGCAGAGGAGCTGTCTGAAGCCAAGAGATGGCAATGAAGCCTCGTTTACACAGTGAGACAGAAGACAGATGCGATATTTAATAAATAAATAATGAAATAATAAATCAATAAATAACACCCTAAATGCCTCCAAAACTGGCCAGCTACACAAAGAATGGTGATTTTACAGTTTTATTTCTGACCTGACTCCAGTGGAAAGCACCTATCGCATTTCTCATCTGTGTTTTAGAGCTGCTGTGGTTCATCAACAACAGGGCCTGAACATGCTGTCGTAACAGTATACATAGAATTTACAAGAACTAAGCAAAATATGATTAGCTTCTTGTTGTATTGTTGATAGTTGCAGATGTTCGCTCAAGACAGCTCACATTATTTTACACCTACTCTGCATCTTGGACAGCTCATGAGAGTTCATAAAATCTCAAATATGTCCAGAGGTCTGCTTTGAAAATACTGCTGCTAATTCTGTTTCTCTCCCCGTCATATCTGTTATGGAATTTTCTATTCTTGTAGTGTTCTGAGTGACACATACATACTTTTAAATGGAATATAATAAAAGCACAAACATACAGACATTATACAAAGTTACATGAAGTCACATGTGGGCCTTGAGGTCCTCAGCAGTATTAGCTGTTTGTCTGTGGCTGGCAGTAGCAGGTGTCGTCCTATCTCAATGCTGTTGTGACCAGGGTCGAAGGACTCTGGTGCTGCATGCTTAGACATAATAGGCAGCTTGGCATTGACATTCCAATCTGTGTAAACAGACATCTGTGTCTCCAGACTTAATCATGTTGATGAAGACACCATTCCTGGTAAAAGCATTCTCTTCTACCTAATTCGGGGCGTATAGTGTTTGTGATGTTATCTCGGGGTTTAAAGTCTGTCCACCAGCATCACCAACTTGGCAAAGTTCCTTGGCCAAGTTTATTATATATACAAAAGTATATATATATATATATATATATATATATATATATATATATATATATATATATATATATATATATATAAACTTGCTCAGGTGATAAACAATCAGCGTTATTCAGCTCAATTGTGTTGTGTAACACATATTGATGCAGAATTCTCCACATCTGCATTGTGATGCAGAATCAATACATTTCCACACAACCAATTTATTTAGAAACTGAAAAGTGTAGCTAATTCTTTTCAAAACACATCTTTTGTTTGGTACTGCTGCATACCGATACCACTCCGATATCATGACGAATAGTTCCAATAACATTTAGAATTTTGTCAGCATGGCAGTGTCCTGCTCCCACTGTGTGTAGTCAATGCTGCATTCAAGTAATGTTGTCATAATCTTTCTGACTGGGAAAATTCAAGAATACCCCCTCATGTCGGTAAAGGACTCATCATAATTTTGGTAGTTGCTGACCTGAATTGATATCCACAGTATTTTTCCACGTTACACAAACAATAGAAACATGAACTTAAAAAGGCAGAAAGAACGACTAGCAAACGTTGGAGCAGGGGATTTCCATCACACCGTGAATGCAGAACAGTGTGCTTGCGTTTGAAAACAGACAGCATGGCATTGATTGTGTTGGACTTTTTCAACGTTTCAGAAGAAGACGGGTCGCTTGTTTTTATTGTTTTTCCTGGGACCATTAAGCTTGTATTTAAATTGACTGGCGCTTTACACAGAATACTATGGTACTCTGTTGCGTGACGTAATTCCAGGGAGGCTGCCTTGTGGGTGGCTCTGCGACACACACACAGAGGGAGCAGAGCAGACAGCGGAGCAGCGCTGCACACTACTAAAGTACCGAAGTGAAAGTGCAGCTTCACAGATGAACTGCAAAGAAATAAATACCACTTGGCCACCTGGTCAGTGGTTGGCTGAGTTCACTGTGTGCAAAGCTGACTCATATGTTTCAGTGTGTCAATGCATCAATTTTCTTGTTGCATCAGTTCAAGGGGCCTTTATTTATTTATTTATTTATTTGTGAGGCTTGCCAATAGTTTTTCATAATAAATAAATAAATAAATAAATATCTCCATTTAAAGAGTCAAACGTGTTTTTTGGGTTTGTTCACAGTATTATTATTGAATATATTGAATGAAACTTGAATATATGGAGTGAAACTTTGGATTTATTGAATAAACCTTTGAATATATTGAATGAAACTTTAAATATATTGAATGAATCTTGAATATATTGAATGAAACTTGACTGGCGTCAGACTTCACTGCAGTGCCTGCGGCCATCTTGTGTAACGTGTGGATGCTGCAGCAAAAAGTTCATCGGTCCACTTGGAATTTTGTAGCATCAATATGAAATTCCAAGTGGACAGTGAATGGTCGTGCGTACTGGCACTGCGCTCTGACGCGCCACTTCTCTGGGACTGGAGAAGCTGCTGCGGCTACACGGATTTCGTGAACTGAAAGAGAAGCTCTTCATATATTGTTTAGATACAATAAGAATCACCCACATTCATAGACCAATGCAGACTGAATATTTAGTTTAGTATTAAACGTATTTGATGATCGGCGACAGCAGCTTCTCCTGTCCCAGAGAAGTGCCGCGTCAGAGCGCAGTGCCAGTACACACGACCATTCACTGTTTTACCTTCATTAAATAACCTGAAAACTATATCAAGCTAACCATACAGACCTCTACACACAGCAGAGTGTTCCGTTAATAGTTCTGCTATTTTATGAAGGAGGTGCCCTGTTACCAGGGCTCACCATAGCTGCATGAGAGAATATGATCTATATCATTATATGCACTCTGTTCAGAGCTCTTATAGGTTAGAATAAAGCCTAGCTATTCTTACATCTTGTGTCTTGGGTCCTTCTTAGATTGTACACAGGGGCTGTTGTGGGACACTCCTGTGAGGGTGAAGGCATGCTGAGGTCGGCCTGATAAACAGCTGCCTGGACAGTTGTAGGAGGTCTGCCACGATTATAAAGGGAGCGGACTTCCTCCTAAGAAGAACGGTATTGAGCAGGGGTATCAGGAGGATTTTGGCCCGTACACACATTCGCCAGTGTGTTAATCATGTCCTCATTGTTTAATATTGCTGCTACAAGATTCCAAGTGGACTGACAAACTTTTTGCCGCAGCATCCACATGTTAAACAAGATGGCCGCAGGCACTGCAGTGAAGTCTGATGTCAGTCAAGTTTCATTCCATATCTTCAAAGGTTCATTCAATATATTCAAGATTCATACACCACACAGGTTCCAACATGTAACTGAGAAGACTTATCAAGTGTATTTATTTCAGAAAAATGTCCCCACAGTCTAATCCAGGGTGAACTGTGGCTCAAACATTAACAGTCCATACAGTCCATTAGGTTCATATAGTCCATACAGTTCACACAGTTCACATGTGACAAAGTGTCCAGAGTTCAACAAAACAATAACACACTTCAGGATTCCAGCAATAACCAAAACACAACCAAAATATAGAAACTCCGTCCATATAAAATTTAGTAAATAGTGTTGATTGAGTAATCCCTCTCCTCTATACCAAACAATAAAAGATCTCTGACAGTTCAGATTTCCCTGCAGGAGTAAGTGCTCTTCTCAAACAAACATAACAATACCAGTTTCTAGTGATGGGTAAATGAAGCTTTTGTGAAGCTCTGAACCACTTAAGCCAAAAAATGGGTTCATTACTCGAAGCTCCAGTTAAGGTGACCTCACCTGGCGAAGTGCCAGGCTACAGTCAAATTAAGCTAGTTGGTGGACAGGAAGCTTTAATTACACACATGCACACAAATTATTATGTTCTATTCACAAATAAAGATCAATGAGACAATGAATGTGTGTATTGTGTTAATATAAAAATAATAATAATAATTTTAAAAAGTTAGGCATGTGTGACAGTCACTATTTCTGATGGGTTCCATGTAAACGCTGCTGTGACACACATGCACACATTGCTGTCACCTTCCTTTGTGTTTTTATGTTTTCTATAGATCTCTAAATAAATGCAGATTATACACGTAGAGCTAATGTGAACTAACTTTTACATCATAAAATACAAGGACCAGGCTGAATTCACACAAATTCAAGGATGTAACACAGACACACTAAGGACAATTACATGCATAATTAATAACAATGCAGACAGACAGGCTTCACAGACAATAATTAAATGTGTGATTCAGTGTGTGAACTTCACTTTCTGTTCACAAAATCCATAAATTCAATGACCCAAGCAGGTCGTATGTGTATGATTGAAATATGCATGACCCCTAACAGAACGTGACACACACGATGAGCAGGAAGAGCTGCAGACACACCCAGTCAGCTCCTCAGTCCTTCTCAGGTTTTAAGTGTCTGAACACAGATACGTACGTTGTGTTGTGTGTGTGTGTGAGATGCTGATCTATCTCTGCTTAGTAACATGAAATAAACAGTGTAGAACTTTCCAGCTGTTGCTGTATTGTTGTGTGCAGTGTGTGTTTTAGTTTTCATAATTTCTGGGCTGTGTGTGGGGAGCATGTGTAATTTGCTGCAGAGGCAGTTGCCCGATTGATTTTTGTAATTCATTATTACATTGTTATAATTGCCAAAAATACCAGAGACAATGTTATATGAACATTTGTATAATTTTGTCAGTTAATTCTGGGATTGTGTTTGTGTTTACATTATAGGTTTACCTAGTTGGAACTGGCACCGGTAACATCGCTAGCATACCTGTAGCAGGCAGGCTAACTAGTGTATGCTTATTACCGTGCATGTGAGAAACAAAACAAAAGAAACTTGAGTTGTGTCCGCCGAACTTTTCCTGACAACCCTTCCCGAAGGGAGTTTACATCAGTAGGCTAGACAGCTGAGTAAAATTCTGGACAAACAGTACATTCAAGCTTGTTTGTTATATTGTAACATTATTGTTATATTTTAACATTAAATAGAAAATGTATGCAGAATTAAGAGTGGCTGCTTTGATTGATAGGTGGGAATTTCTCAAAGGTTCTTCAGGAACCTGTGGGTGACGACTGATGGATATAATTGGGGATCATATAATGACATATAGCAACATATAACAACAACCAATAACTAAATGCCTAAAGGAAGCATATGCCTGAATGAATGACCAATGTGAGCATGAGGAAAATGTATTCAGACTAGATCTACATGACGTAGCATTATCAACTTTTGTATCTTGGCAGTTTAACCTAAAGTTTGATTGACTTCATGAGGTAGCTGGTGATGTCGCCGTCTTCTCCCGCTGCAGCTTCAGCAGGGAAGCCCAGACTTCCCTCTCCCCGGCCACTTCTTCCAGCTCTGTTTGTATGAAGTATTTTTTCGTTAAATGAGGCTCACCTAAAACAATATCAACAATAATAATAATATCATTGCCAATAATAATAATTATTGGCAATGATAATAATGAGTAGAAAAATAACATACTGAAAAGTTCTGTAGGTGATGGTTGATATTTGAAAGAGTAAAACTTGAAACAAACCTGGCAAAAGTATCAGTTTGATTTCTTAGACTGAGAATTATAATAAAAAGACAAAACATATAGAACAGCTGTTTAAAGGATCCTCCTGTAAAACAGTGTTATCAAATGTTTAAACTTGACTGATAGATTCATTAGGAAACATGATTATGAGTGGAGCTGAAATCTTATCTTACTATTTTTATATTTTAGCAGGTGTCAAGTAACGTAACCTGTAACATGTTTCACAAATTGCAATTGGCTACAGCAAAAATTCAGTCTAGTTCTACAACCTCCCAGGTTATTTAAAATATTTTAATTTACTACTGCATAACCAGCCAGGTGTATGTTGTCATATAGTCTGCTAGTCTGCTGAACCACCAGTGTTTGCAGTAACCTGAGCGATGTGCCTCCGTCATGTGTTGTGTTGTGGATGTGTTTAAAATGTGTAATACTGCATGCGGAACGTGTACAACAGTCATGAGCCAGTACAATATAATAAGAATTGATTTGTCGATTAAAATGGCAACAGCGGCCACTGCTCTTAGACAGCTTGGCATACCAAGAGTCACAGAGGTCACTTGAGAGGAGTAGCACGCAACAAGATGGCAATGACAACCATGTTTGTGCCATGTTTTGTACCAGAATGCCAGCGGCGAAGCCATTTCTCTCATGCACATGTAGATTGAATGGCTGATGATAGTCAGGCAAACCCAACACTGGAGCCATTGTGAGAGCATTTTTCAGATCTTGAAAGGCTTTATGCATTCCCTCAGTCCATCGTACCACAGATGGAGCTGATTTCAGTGTGACCGCTCGCAAGAGTCCATAGTTGCATATTCAAAAATTCAGTGTCTGCAGGAATTAGCCATCCCCAGAAAAGAGAACATGATGACACTGATGAGGTGGGAGTGGCAGGCAGGTGATGGAACACAGGTGAAGGTGGTTGTACTGACCGGCAGCAGAGAGAAAAGTACAGGAGGAATGACAAACCAGTAGCGGATCATGACAATGCCTGCTGATATGATGACCCCCAGGGAATCTTGGGAGTTCCAGGGAGTTTTTAAACCTTCTAGAATCGTTTAACTTTCACATGCTGTGACTGATCCTACTCATTCAAAAGGCTGTTTTTTTCCTATGGCACAGAGATCCCAGATGTCAAGTGTTTAGATGCTTTTATGTCAGACCACCAATGCCATTTATTCAACATGACCTTATCTTGTTTTACCACTGACCTCCTGCCTAGATCCAGTTCTGGAATTTTTAATGCATCCTCTACTGCTAAATTAATTTTTGTTTTTAACATTCCACTGACTACCTCAGCAATGCGGCATTGTGAACTCCACCAGTGTTTTGATTTAATTTAAGACACGCTTTTTTTTTCAAACTGCCTGAAAATCAGCAGTATGGTACCAACACGGCATCAGCATGGGATGAACTCGGGATGATCTGCATCATATGCATTTCTTCGTGTGTCCATGATGAGGGTGTGTGCAAAATCAAAACTAGTGTCTTCTTCGGCACATAATCTTTCCCCACGTCTGTCTCACTTTTGTGTTTACAGCTAGAGATTGCCCCCTGGTGCCTGTTGGCCAGTAAATTAACCTCACCATTGTATAGGCTGCAGGGTTCAAAATGTGTGAAAAAGTAGCGGCTTATAGTCCAAAAATTACAGTACCTGTTCTTCTGTTTTAGATTGTATAACTTTCAATGCTCTGGATAAATGAAAATGTTCAGGGGCTTATGAAAATCAACCAACTCAGTTCTTTTGGATCATCTCAGGTCACTACTTAAAAATTGAATGCAGAGGTTAAAAACTGTTTTGTTACATTAATTGAAAAAAGTCAAATCCAAGATTGTTGTTTAATATTGTGAGTCACTGATCCTCCCTCAGGTCAGATATTAGATGCCACCCCCAAGAAATGTGAAGAATGCCGATAAGACAGAGATTTTGAAAATGAAAATAATCTAATTTCAAACAGCCTTGGTTATCTATCTTCTTTCCGTAATCCACCATTGGAGAAACCCTGGTGTCATTTTCGATCATAACCTCAGCTTACATAAACACAAACTCAATGATTAAGTCCTGTTTTTCTCACTTGAGAAACATTTCAAAATTAAGATCTGATTTCTGTTTGCAAAAAATCTGGAAATTATAATTCATGCACTCATAAACAGTCAACTAGATCATTGTAACTGCTCTAAAAAAAACGGCATCAAAAAAAAAAAAACCTTTCTCATCTCCAGCTCATCCAGAACTCTGCTGCTAGGCTGCCAGAGTTCACACGATCATCACACTTAATCTGGCTCACCTAGACTGGCTACCAGTTGTCTACAGAGTGGATTTTAAGATTTTACTGATTACTTTTGAGGCCTTGCACCAAATTATTTAGTTATTACCTTTAGTACCCTATGTCCCCTCTCGCTCCCTGAGATTCTCAGCTGTTGGAGCTTAAAGCGGAGTTTCAGGAGCCGGACCACACCTCAACCGCGCCACTTCCGACAGTCCTATAAATACCCTCCTAGCCCTGTGGTTCCCTTCACGCTCGTATAACGCACATGACTCGGAAACACGCCACACCACCTCGAGCACACTCAGGAAAGCATGCTACAACCCGTATATGAGTAACTCTCATTCATTCACTCACCTTATCATGAACTTCGCCTCACTTTCCATCGGAGGATAATCAGATGAAACCAGGACAACTGCCAGTTTCCATCGACACACCAGCAGATACAGCAACAGAAGTTGAAAACTTCTCCTTGGTCTCTGTCCATGAGACGCATGAGTCTGTCCAGTGAGCTTCCGCAGGCCGTATCTCGCCTGGTTCATCTCTCATCAACATGCAGAACAACTTTAATCCACCTGCTTAATTCCTCACGCCTCCCAGTTCACCTCCGTCTTCAGAACGACAGAAGAGACATCCAACGACAGTCCATTGTTCCAGTTCTCCAACTCACTGCCTCCAGAGACAACTTAGGCCTGTCGCCATCGTCCCAACTACACCGGCCCCACAACCCAACACCAGCTGGTGGCAGTGGCACTACGCTTCTGTGAGGTCCTCCAACAGCCAGCCTTCGCCATGTCTAACAGATAAGTATTCCTTATAAATCACTCCGGAATTTTTGCAGAAATTCTTTACTACAAGGGGACAAATCTAAACTTAACACTCAGCGTGTCACGGTCTCAGTTCCATCAACAATTCACGTTCCGGGTGACGTTGCCACGCATTTGCTGTCAAAGGTCACCACCTCTCACCCCTCATGTACGCAGGTACAAACGCTCATGCGTGACATCATCACATAGTCTTCCACCGTCAAGTCATTTAAGTTTCTGGTTTATTTGCCATTTGCAAGTAACACAGGGTCAACAATACAATCAAATGTGTTAGCCATTCCCCATCGTTTAAGGGTCAAATCACTTTCTACCAGTAAACCTCTGGATTTACTGTAAAGCACTTTGGGTACCTTTCGGCTATTGTAAAGGGCTGTATAAATAAAGTTGATTTGATACCAGGTCTACTAGGTTGCCTACAAGCCCCTCACATACATCCGCGTGCATGCACGCATGTGATGTCACAACGCACCTATATCCGAACAAGCTGGCAACAAGCCCTCACGCACTGTACTCACAGACACGCATGTGAGTGACGTCACCACGCATCCCTCCGCTGTTTAAAGGCTAATTCACTTTCCAGCAAGAAGCCAACAAGCCTCTTACGTACGTGCGCACCCATGCACGCACACACACGTAATGAGAGGAAGTACTTTGCTCTGTAAAGTCAAGTCATTGTTGATGCAATTTACCCAGTTATCTTCAAAACATGATCAAACTGTCACCTCGCCTGTCACCTGAGTATTTCAGAAACTGCTGATCTACTGGGATTTTCACGCACAACCATCTCTAGGGTTTACAGAGAATGGTCCGAAAAAGAGAAAATATCCAGTGAGTGGCAGTTCTATGGGAAAAAATGCCTTGTTGATGCCAGAGTTCAGAGGAGAATGGCCAGACTGCTTCAAGCTGATAGGAAGGCAATAGAAACTCAAATAACCACTTGTTACGGCCAAGGTATGCAGAAGAGCATCTCTGAACGCACAACACATCGAACCTTGAGGCAGATGGGCTACAGCAGCAGAAGACCACACCAGGTGCCACTCCTGTCAGCTAAGAACAGGAAACTGAGGCTACAATTCACACAGGCTCACCAAAATTAGACAACAGAAGATTGGAAAATCGTTGCCTGGTCTGATGAGTTTCGATTTCTGCTGCGACATTCAGATGGTAGGGTCAGAATTTGCCGTTGACAACATGAAAGCATGGATCCATCCTGTCTTGTATCAACAGTTCAGGCTGCTGTGTAATGGTGTGGGGGATATTTCCTTGGCACACTTTGGGCCCCTTAATACCAATTGAGCATCATTGCAATGCCACAGTCTACCTGAGTATTGTTGCTGACCATGTCCATCCCTTTAAGACCACAGTGTATCTTCTGCTGGCTACTTCCAGCAGGATAACGTGCTGTGTCATAAAGCTTGAATCATCTCAGACTGGTTTCTTGAACATGACAATGAGTTCACTGTACTCAAATGGCCTCTACAGTCACCAGATTTCAATCCAATAGAGCACCTTTGGGATGTGGTGGAACGGAAGATTCGCATCAGGGATGTGCAGCCGATAAATCTGCAGCAACTGCGTGATGCTATCATGTCAATATGAGCCAAACTCTCTGAAGAATGTTTCCAGTACCTTGTTGAATCTATGCCATGAAGGATTAAGGCAGTTCTGAAGGCAAAAGGTGATGTGGAGAAATCGCTGGAGCCAAAGGTCAGTGGTGAGGTCAGGAAGAAAGAAAGTGTTCAGGAGCCTCTGATGTCTAATGCTGTATTATTTATTGACACTTGGCCAAGGAGAATTAGAGACATTCTCATAAAGCATCAGAAGTGCCTGAGTCGGTCTCACATTCTGCCCAACTCATGCTGGTGGACAGACTTTAAACCCCGAGATAACACGACAAACACTATACGCCCCGATTTAGGAAGAAGAGAATGCTTTTACCAGGAATGGTGTCTTCGTCAACATGATTAAGTCTGGAGACACAAATGTCTGTTTACGCAGATTGGAATGTCAATGGCAAGCTGTCTATTATGTCTAAGCATGCAGCACCAGAGTCCTTCGACCCTGGCCACAACAGTGTTGAGATAGGACGACACCTGCTACTGCCAGCCACAGACAAACAGCTAATACTGCTGAGGACCTCAAGGCCCACATGTGACTTCATGTAACCTTGTATAATGTCTGTATGTCTGTGCTTTTATTATATTCCATTTAAAAGTATGTATGTGTCACTCAGAACACTACAAGAATAGAAAATTCCATAACAAAAGGGAGTCCAACCCGGTACTAGCAATGTGTACCTAATAAAATGGCCGGTGAGTGTATATCCACAAAGATGACAGAGCCTTTCCAGTTAGAAGCCCAAAATGACCTGATGTCCATCTTCTGAATCCTCTGAGTTTTACCACTGGCCACATCAATATTATCCACTGTAGCCTAGTGTAAGTTTCAGTCGGATTCTCTGAACACTGTGAATGTCTTTTCCTAAATCATCATCATATCTTTCTTGACCTTGATAGAAGACAATAAAGTGATTAGGAAAGGACAGAGGAGGTCAGTTTTTAACTGTATGACTGAAGCACATTTGTTTTGTTTGTGTGTATCAACAACAACAGTAGTGAACATAGACATACCACCAAGCATTCTGTTTGTGTATCATAATAATAAACACTGTTGAAATGATTGTCCCTTTCTCAAGGTTTAATGAACTGAGACAAGCGACCCCTCTCCACCAGAATTAGCAGGACTGCTATGACACCACTATTTCACATGTTCTTCCACCCACTCATCCACATGTCTCTTCTTTCCCCAGTATTGGTAAGTACACTTCCCAATCCCTCCACAGATGAGAGTGAAATGTCCCACTTGTCCCAGGAGTGAATGGAGTTGATATGTGAGCATCAACACCAGTCTGGTTCCCCTGTCTGCCTGATGGTTGAGTTTCAGCCCCTTCTGTCTCTTGTGATCTTTGTTAGGACAGGAATGAAAGCTGTCAGCTCAGTACCACCTGTGAGGCCTGGAAGCAGAGACACAAGAATGAAAACTTTCAACTGAAGAAGATGAACCAAAACAGCCAGGCATCAACAGTTTAGGCGATCACCACCATGTACTGGGTTTTTTGGCAACTTTCTATGAAGAGCATTCTAAATTTATAATTCACAATAATGCACTATAGATGTGGTCTTCATAAAAAGTGTACTTTTCGGTAGAACCTAATGAATTTGGTGCCACTGTCTGTGGTGTCTTGGCTCAGTTGTAGTAATGGCTTGATGTATACTTGGTTGCAGGCCTAGATTTCATCATATTTATAGTACTTTATTTTGGTGGCAATCAGGTGTCAATAATGATTCTTTTTGTTCCTTCAAAATTTAACTGTCTTCTTTACACTGTGTATTACTGATGTCTCATATTGTTAAAACCAGCAAGTAGAGGAATTGTCTTCCATATTGTTGACATCACAAACTTGGACCTCTGTAAGTATGTTTGTGTAAGAAGAATGGACTTGGTGATTCTTTTAGACAAGTCTATAAACTTCCCAAAATCATCAAGTACATCTGAGAATACTAATTGTTACCAAAGCACTCAGCATTTCAATTGAGACATCCTGTGGACAGAGTGATAGCTGTCTGTCATAGGAGGTGTTTGTCTGTGGTCAGAAAGCTCACCACTCAATCAGGCAAAGCTGACAATTCTGCTGAATCAACATCCACCAAAAGGCCATCAGCCCCCCTTTAAGGAAGGTGGCTGAACTCTAATATGTGACATAGACTAGTGGGAAGCATGTTGTGGGAAGTTAGTCTGTCCTGGTGCCAGTGGTCCTTGTCTTCTGTAACCTGCTGAGATAAGTGTAATAGTTAGTGAAAGGCTGGGTGTTGTCTTCACTGTTGTGTGAAACACTACTTAAGACGGATAAATGTTACCAACCGTGGACTGAGGCTGTTTCCTAAAATTTTGAACAGGGACCAAAGACTTGGTCCTACAAAATGTATGACTATCTGACCTGTGTTATTTTTCTTTGGGCCAAAGTACTGGATGAATAGACAAAAACTGGACACACCAGACTGATCGAAACTGTCATACAGAATTCAGCTGTTTCATTATTCCAGTCAACATAGTGCTGTTTCATTCACTGAGCAGAGTTTAAATGTAACAATAATTTACTGTCGAGCATCAAGCAGTTTCATAGCGTTGGTGACATTTGGACTGTGAGGATGCAGACTGAAGCCGACCAAGCCCCTGGGCTTTTCTCTTGGCTCTGTTGTGGGTTTCAGAAGCCAGGCCTGTCCACTATTAAACAGCTGAACACAATTCATCAAGATTCCTCAGCCAAACAAGACTGTTTCATGCTGACGCTCTCTTTTTCTTTGCCCCCTCTCTCTGTCTCCCTGACACTTGAGACTCTCTGCTGCTTTATCTTTACAAACAAAGTAGCTACCAGTCTCTGAGTCAGTCACCCAGAACTCATGGCCAACTGTTGTGTCTCATTGTAAATGCGGACTATGGTAGGTGTCAGAGTGTCTGGAGTTAAGAGGATTTGTGGCTGTGAGGAAAGAAACTTGGCATCAACTTTTTGCAGCTCATGTAATGTGTTTTGCAGTTGTATAGAATTTATACAACCTTTGCCCTGCTGGGACAAATGTGTTTACTCTTATCTACTGTCTAAGACAGAAATTATTCTGGAAACATTAAAAATCAAATCAAATCACTCACTACTACAAATAAATACTGATTACATGCAGTGGCAAATTCAGTTGTTAATCGGCCTGTTCGAAATATGACAGACCTAAACACAGAGTGATTGTGACCAGGGAAGGAATTTCACGAGGGCCAATATCTGTCCTGAGGCCACGGTGGCCTTGATGCCCCTGCCCGCACTGCCCCAGTCTGCCGCTTCCCTGTCAACACAGCTTTGACACCTGCGTCTTTAGAGAAAAAAAAGGGTTTGATTCGAGCCGGGCATTCATCAAACGCGCCCCCACCCTCTTGTGTCCATGTCCACGAGGCTATGACGTTGGGTCCGAGACTGACGTGAAGAGAGGAAAAAATCACCGGGACTGAGGTGAGACAGTGTGTTACATTAGTGAAAGAATAAGAGGAATTTCAACATATAAGTTAGTTAATGTTAAAGTGCGTGTACAGTAACATTATATCACTACAACATTGACCCAACAACACGTGATGCTGATGGGTTTGGAGGCCATAATGCAAAAGTGCAGGAAAAAAGACCTAAATCTGAGTGACAGCAACAGCAGCTGATGGAGCAGCTTCAACTTTGGAAGGACACATGGTGTCAATGTGTTTCAGTGTTTTTCAAATTGACTCACTCTTAATGTGACAGATATATAATATTTCAGATCTCTTGACATGAGGGTGCTATTCTTAAAAATAAAAAGTCAAATGTTTTCTTTATTGTCTATTTAGTTTATTTTATCTCCTCCATAATTTTCCTTGATGGAGAAATCGGTCTGGGCTCTTACGGGTTAATCAGTAGTCTATATGCTAGTATATATTTACAGTACTGTTTACACTCAAACATTTTGATGCACATGTAGGCTTGATCAATCAAAAATCTGTGTAGTAGTTTTTTGAGGACAGTCTGAAGATGCTCCTGCACATATGGTGTAATAAGTTTTACAGTTTTGTGTTTAGTTTAGTGATGGACTTCATCATTTCCTGTGTTTCCAGTGTCTTCACGTCACTTCAGTTGCTTTTATTGTCCCCTAAGGGAAACCTGACATTTTAAAAAATAGACTTTAACTATAAAAACATACATTAAAAAACATAATCACATTGAATTTATTATATATGTGGACTTAAAATCATTGTTTTATTTTATGGCCTGGGTGCCCTGGCTTTTGGCCTTTGTGCCCTCAAAAACACAAAAGGCCAAGTGGCCTTGCCCCTAAAATGATGAAATTCCAGGCCTGATTGTGACACACCTCATGAAGAATGTTACACAGCAGGATACAGAATATAGGCCGAACACTGGTTATCTTCAGCATTTATCTGATTAACTGATCTCAGTTCCATTTTTAGGCAGAACATCATGTTTAAGGAAACTAACTAACTTTAATGAAACAGGAAGTAAGGCAGCGTCAAAGATCTTTGACCAAATATTAATTTCTCTTAATTTCTTTAATCCTGCTGCTTCACCAGGCTGATCCCCCTTGTCACTGATCAGAGCCATCTGTACCTTACCTACAGCAGTAACACCAACATGTGTGGTATAATGTTACAGACGATTTTGTTTTAATTAAGTGTCAGTTCAATCAATGTTCATGGCAACATCTACTCGGACACTCAATAGATGTATATATATATATCAAAGGAATATCTAATCTCCACAGGAGAGGCAATCAATTATTATTCTGGTAGTGTTAAAATCATATATGAATGTGTTTCTGACATAGTCTATAGATAAAGTATGAACTAATGTTCCTTAAATTCTGATTCATCAGCTCAGTCCAGTGAAGGTATCAGAGTTTCTTACCTCTGTCTATTAGGAGTATACCTGTTCCAGAGGGTCTTAGCTGTAATGAGAGGCTATTTCACAGCATTCCCACTGTCTCAAATACCAGACCACACACCACACACACATATATATCTTTCCTCCAATTCTCCCTCATATCCTCCTTATTACCACCAATGCCCAGTTCCTAGAAAAGCAGCAGTCCTTTTAAAGTTCAGCACTGAAGCACAGTTCCCAGCCTTCAAAGGAGTCCAGTTCTCCACTTGGGTCGCCTGTCCTCCTCAGGCAAAACAGAGGGATGAAGTAATTTCACAGCCAGTGACACAACATGCGTCACGGCACACAGGCCACAGCCCTGGTGTCATTTCCCCTTTTGGCTCCAGGAGAGAGTTGCTTTGCTGTCATTTTGGCTTTCATTACTTGTGTTTTTTTTGTTCTTGAATGACATGGCTCGCTCTGACACAGTACAGCTTGCCATGCCATGCGATTCAGCTGTGAAAACAGGAAGCTCGGGGCTTATGTGAGCCTGTATAAAACAAATTGTTCTGTGTTACTGAGTTGTGCTGTTCCACTCTATTTGGGGGTATCTGTGGAACCACACAGCAGAAAATGATTTTGTGCTTTTCTTGAAGATTGCATTGTTTTTTGTTTTTTTAGAAATTCAAGTCATGGTGTTTATGCTGTTGGGATTTGGGTCACTGAAGAAAAGTTTTTATTTTTTATAATCTTATTTTCATGGTTTGGGTTCAAAGAAGATGTATCTCTAACAGTACAGATGTGTTCGTTGGGGTCAAAGAATCAGGTGGCATGGTATTAAAAGTCCTCTTTCTGCAGAAACTTCGGCCCCTGACTGATTATCAGATCTTTAATACTCGTATGCATTTCTTTGCAAACATCATTTAGTTACTTACAGATATTTGTTATTTTTGTAACAGTATTTTTTTGTGAAATCAAGGTTCTGGACCTTTTAAATGGTCACAGTTAAGTCTGAGGGAGTCATGACATGATTAGTTTAGTTGATTATTGGAGTAATGGACCTCAGCAGGATGAGATATTGTAATTGCAGAATAGCAGCAGCAGGGGTAAAAATAAAAATAATAGTGCACAGTTTGTCTTCATGAGTCATGCGTTAAGTTATTATAACTTACAAGAAAAATGTGTGTTGGAACCCAGCTAAAGGTTAGCTAGGTTGCAAAACAAGATTTTTCTCGAAGAACACTGACATGGTACATGTTGTGAATCCTCCTCAATGCAACAACATTCCTTTGCCTCTAAAATGGGACTATGTGCTGTTTGCTAAGTGTATGCATAAACAGTGTCCATGCTTGGCAGTGTTTTTCTCCAGGGATAAAGTGTCAGTGGTTGCCTGCCTATCCTGATGATTTCTCTCTGGCAGAGCCAACAGGGAATGGCCAGAGAAATCAATCAAACTGTGGCCCAAGCACTGATGCTGATGCTTGCAGATATTTTCCCTCTCCTTTTTTTTCTGTGTAGAGGATTTATTGTAATACACTGTCAACCCCATCCTTAAACGCGTCCCATAAAGGCGTATAAATGTGGGGGCATGCGTATACTGTACCTCCCACTACCACCACCGCCATTATGGCTGTTTTTCCCCAAGGGACCTGATGTTTCTTCTAAATTAACCGCCTCATCCAAGCAGCTGTGCTAAATAGGGGGCAGCTTAGAGGAGCTGCTTTGTTTTCTCCTGCCAAACGCTATTTAGATGGTAAATGTCTTTGATTAATGAAGTCATTTTTTTGTTGTTGTTGTTGCCATGGTTCCCCAAGAAGCTTGCAGGAATGGATTGAGAGAACACTTCATCCTTAGCAAATGGAGGGCAAAATAATTCTAGCTTGTCCTGAGGAAAGATTAAAGAGCTACTTCTTGGTAGCTTCTGTAGATGAGTGTACATAATGTGCATTAGCAGGCTGCTGGAACCATGAAATAAATAAAATAAAGGAGATCAATCCTCTCTGATGGTTTGTTCTCAGCCAAGTGAAAACAATGAGTCACAGAGAGGTCAGGTGTGATGGACTGAACCAAAAGAAACAGCAGTATGTTAAAGATAGATATTGTAGCAGTCAACAGCTCTCACAAATCAGAAAACATATGTAGAACCCAACTGTCTGTCAGCTGTGTTGTTGTGAATCAGAGTGAACTAAGCACATTTGACATTTTAAATAAAACTTTATTCAGAATGTTTTATTTTTTTTAAATGATGTCATCTTAACTCTCTACAAGTATGGCATCAGTTTATTTTCATTTTCATGTCATATGTTTGTCGTATTGCTACTAGCAGCCACATTTCATATTCCATGAGAATTAATTAATGACATTAAGTCTGCTAGCTGTATGTCAGTATAAATGCTACAGATGTTGATCAACAATGTTGTTAACTGCTGTTATGAATGTATTTTGCACTGATAAGAGTGTAAGACTATAAAGGGATGGTTACAGTGACAAATGTTTGTTCAGGTCACATATAATACTGTGACTGTGAGTCAGCTGGGATATATGCTTAAAGCACAGCGTTTAGCATAAGTGATTAGCACAAGTGGTACACATTAGAAATTATCATAAGCAACTCACAGGCTAAGTGCAAACATACATACCCACACACATACACATATGTAATGTACCGTATGGAATTATTTTATATGAATATTTTTTATGTTTAATAGCGTTCACTGTGCCTGTGTTGACACGGTTCTCTGTTGATATGAACGTGTTGCAGCAGTCTGAACATTTTTCAGCTGATGACATAATCTATAAACACTTTGTGTTGCTGTTTTGATTTAATTTTGTTCATATTTATTTGTGTATTCATTGTGTTGTGACTGTATTACATTACAGATCTGACAGTGTTAATCCAAATAGTGGAGCTGTCTCTGGATCAGTTCATTTCTTGAAATAACTAAGGACTGAGCTGCTCCCCATTGGATGTTTGCGTCATACAGTCGTGCCTGCATCAGTATCGCAGCTGTATGTGTGAAGCTCTGGTCATCACTACTGTGCCAGAAGAGAGGCAGCTAGGATCCAAAGGGGCTTCCCTGACCGACCCTCAGGGGCCTGCTCAGCTTGGCCAACATGCAGAGTGAAGCAGGAGGTATCATTTTCATCTATCCACTCAGGGTTAATTAAAACTCACCCCATGGCCGAAACACCACAACCATAATTCATGTCATGCTCACTGAGCCCTTTAATGTGTGGAAGTAATACAAAGCAGTACAGGCAACACGTCTGTAATCTTAATTAAATACGCCCAGCTGTGCCACCTTTTTTCCAGCACTCACTGGGTTCATGCTTAATTTGAACCATCCACTCCTGTAGGAAGGCAGAAATGGAAAAACAGGGAGAAAGAGAGATGGAGAGAAAGTGTTGCACAGCCCACTGAGAGGCTAAATCTATAAAAGGAATGGCTGAGTCATTGATTAAAGCTGGTTACTGAAGCAGTTTAGGTGTAACCCCAGACATCCTCCCTCTGCTCTGGAAAGCAGGATGAGGAAGAGGAAGGAGGAGGTTTACACAAAGAAGGAGGAAGCGTACAGTCCTTCCACATCTCTCCTGTCCTGACAGAGGGAAAAGAGACTGTCCACTCCCACAGCACTGTCACACTGAGCTGATATACTCAAAAAATGGTTTCCAAATATGATCAAATTTATCAGAGGGGGCATGTATTGTGTGTTTCAGTTTCTCTAGCTTAAGATACTGTATCATCTCCCAGTCCAGCTTGGTGGACGAGGAGACTTCCAATGGAGAAGAATCAGTCTTCGTACTAGCAAAGTAACAAATTTTGTCACATTGAGTTTAACTCCAATGAGACTCCAATGAAACTCTTGTTATTCTCCTGCTACACCTGCTAAACATTTTAGAGAGTTTCAGAGAAATGCACCCTGTCCCAACAACTCAAAGCAGGGAAAACAGGGTTTCCATGGGCAACTCATCAGAAATTATCATGTTATTTCATGATGTGGTATTTTCACGTTATAACGTGAGAGTATCACATTATTTTGTGATATGAAATGATCAAGTTATTTCGTGATAGGCATTTATCACATTATTTCATAATATTGTGATATTTTCACGTTATAACATAAAAATTTTACTTGATTTCATAAGTTTAACAACACGAGTCTGGTATGGTTCAGTCCGTAAACTGACTATGGCTCATCGTCAAACTGTGTGCTCTTGGTTGGAACAAAAACCTGCAGCCACACCGGCCCTTTGTGGAACAGTTTGACACCTGTGAGTTAGGGGATAGATGGGATGGCCTCCAGCTCCACCGTAAAGAATCTTCGAGTTCTTTTTGATCAGCATTTGTCCTTTAATCTTACTGTATCTACGTTTATCTTTAGCCAGCAGTTTTAAATTAGACTCGATGTTGTCCACTCTGGCCCCCCGGGATGCATTAAACTATGGCGCCTGGTGTCGCTAACTTCTCAGTGAAGACAAGGGGATTATTATCTGTATAAACCAACTCCTTCTGACTACTTGCTACATAGAACTCAAAGTGCTGTATGGTTTTTACCAGGGCTAATGCCTCCTTTTCGATGGTTGAGTAGCACTGCTGATGATGATTCAACTTTTTAGAGTAGTAGGCTACAGGCCTCTCTATTCCCTGTGAATCTGCTTGCAACAAAACAGCCACAATGCCTCAGCTGCCAATGGAACAGAGAAATCGGGGGCCTTTAGCACCCATTCACACGACAAGATAGCCTTCACCTTCTCCACTGCATTCTGACACTCATCCACACAAACCTTGTGCCTTTCTTCAAGAGGTTTGTTAGGGGAGCTACAACCTCAGCAACGTTGGGCACAAAACTCAGTAAACTCCACTCATCCCAAGTAAGCGCATTAACTGCCTCTTTGTTGTAGTGCAACGATAGGGAGATTCACAACCAGGCCAGCAGATCAAAGATCTGCTTAAGGATATTAAGGATCTGATCAATCAGTCCCATCAGGATTTCACAATTTTTTTTTTGCGATTTTTACGATCCAAATGACTGATTCTGCAGTGGCATTTTCCCATTTTTTGCAAAGAACTGTGCGCCCCTTTTTTGTTATTTTCTTTATTTTTAAACTGCATCAAAAAGTCTTAACAGGCTTAATAAGACAAAAACAAGGCAGACAGATTGAGAAACACTGTTTCCTTTCTATTTTCTTTAAGAATCTTAACATTAGTACTGGAGTGTAAAAATGCATTTACCTCAGTACTGAGTGAGGCGAGATAATTAACCAAAACAAACAATCAAAATGGTTAGCAGTCACCCATTTGCACAATGTACCTCCAATGCAGGCGCCTGTGATGTGGACCACCGCCCCGGTGACGTGAGGGACGGGCCCCCTCGTCCCCGGGGGTGAACCCCCAGAGAGGGGGCAGTGAGCACTGTGATGCCCTGTGTGGCATCCTGAGTGTGTCCTGTCCTCCTCCTCTCCTGGGTGTGGTTTCTCTTCCTCCTCTAGGTGTGGCTTCTGTTTGCAGGTGTTTTCCATCACATTACTTTGCATTAGAGTATTTATGCCACTTGGTCTAATTTGCTTTAATTTGATTTAATAAAGAATCATTTAAATCAATGTCCACGGTGTTCTCCCTTCTTTGCCATGACTCACAGAGCCAGGTCATGACAAAGAAGGGAGAACACCATGTACAATGTAGGACTGCAGGAAGCAGCCAGGTCCGGGCGGAGGGGCGCTGTCCATGAGCCACCTTCACCCCCGAGTCTTTCCAAGCTGACCCAGAGCCGGTCACAGTGCAGCACTGTGGAGGAAATGCGCCCAGCGGGGGCTGGCAAGAGAGGTCCCGCGTGGGGACCCTCCCGCACTGTGTGGCTTCTCCCGCCAAGTTGAATCCCCCAAGCAGACTGCCCGTTGTGTGAAAATGGCTGTGCGTGCCACCAGGTGGTCTGGAAGACACATCTATGACCGAGCCGTTTATTTGATCTATGGTGGAAAACACATATGTGTCGTGGGGAAGGGGCGGCATGTTTGGTTATTTTGCAATAATTAAGCGACATATACACAAAGTGTATATATGGCATATTGCTGATTACGTGGTAATCCACGCAATTGCGAAAAACTGGAGGGACTGATCAATGTGCACAATGTGATCCTTGCAAGATGAGCTAAACAACAGCATCATCAATATCAAATCAAATCAAATCAAATCAAATTTTATTTGTATAGCCCAAAGTCACAAAACACATTTTTCCTCATAGGGCTTTACAATCTGTACAGGGAGTGACACCCTCTGTCCTTAGACCCTCGGTTCGAGTGAGGAAAAACTTGCCCACAAAAAACCCTTTTAACAGGGAAAAAATGTGGAAGAAACCTCAGGAAGAGCCACAGAGGAGGGATCCCTCTTCCAGGACGGACAGACGTGCAATGGATGTCACATGTACAGAACAATCAACACAAACATATTGTACAATTACAATGAATTACAATAAATGGTAAGGTGATTGCAGTAGCAGTGGAACACAGATGCACAGCAGCAATAAGTCATTAACCAACAAAGCTGTAGTGGAGATGGTAGCAATAATGACTATATATGGCATGTAATGCAAAATATGGCGGACGTCAGCAGCAGACCACGGCGGCAGCCACGATCCATGAGAACCTGCTGGACGAGAAAGCACAAAAACTCTGGGGAAGAGGTGTAGTTAGTAATATCCAAAGAAAAGGTGTAAGAGAGATAATGATTGACAGAACAATAAAACCTCAGGCCCCGTTTATGCAGACTCTAAGGGATATCGAACTGCTTTACATTGATATGCATGATAAGAGAGAGAGAGAGAGAGAGAGAGAGAGAGAGAGAGAGAGAGAGGGTTTACAGTAAGGCATGGACGTCAGCAGCAGACCACAGCAGCAGTCACGATCCATGAGAACCTGCTGGACGAGAAAGCACAGAAACTCCGGGGAAGAAGTTTAGTTAGTAAGGGGGGGGGGGTCCCCCGGTAGTCTAGTCCTATGGCAGCATAACTAAGGGAAGCAGTGGTCTAGAGGGGTAGTAGGGAACTATGAGCTCTTTTAAATATGATGGTGCCTGGCCATGAAGAGCTTTGTATGTAAGGAGAAGAATTTTAAATTCTATTCTAGATTCAACAGGTAGCCAGTGCAATTAAGCCAAAATGGGTGAGATGTGATCTCTGATCTTGGTTCCTGTCAGAACACGTGCAGCAGCATTCTGAATTAGCTGCAAAGTCCTAAGAGACTTATTGGGGCAGCCTGATAATAGAGAGTTACAGTAGTCCAGCCTAGAAGTAACAAATGCATGGACTAGTTTTTCTGCATCTGCTTGGGACAGGATGCGTCTGATTTTGGTAACGTTGCGTAAGTGGAAGAATGCAGTCTTTAAAATTTGTTTTATGTGGGCATTAAAGGACAAATCCTGATCAAAAATAACTCCAAGGTTCTTTACGGTGGAGCTGGAGGCCAGGGTGGTCCCGTCTAAGGTGGCCAAGTCTCCGGAAAGAGAGTTTCTGAGGTGTTTGGGTCCAATTACAAGAACTTCAGTTTTATCTGAGTTCAACATTAGAAAATTATAGGTCATCCAACTTTTTATATCCCTAAGGCACGCTTGCAGTTTGGCTAAATGATTGGTTTCATCAGGCTTGATCGATAAATATAATTGGGTGTCGTCAGCATAACAATGAAAATTAATGGAGTGATTCCTAATAATGTTCCCTAGAGGAAGCATATATAGACTGAATAGAAGTGGTCCTAGTACAGAACCTTGTGGGACTCCATGACAGACTTTGGTATGTATGGAGGATTCATCATTGACGTGAACAAACTGAGATCGATCTAAGAAATACGACCTAAACCAGCTTAGGGCGGTTCCTTTGATGCCAATCTGATGTTCCAGTCTCTGTAAAAGAATTTGATGGTCTATGGTGTCAAATGCAGCACTAAGATCTAACAGGACGAGTACAGAGATGAGTCCTTTGTCTGATGCCATTAGGAGATCGTTTGTGACTTTGACTAGTGCGGTCTCTGTGCTATGATGGACTCTAAATCCTGACTGAAAATCCTCAAGGCATCAACAAGCCTAAACTGTTCTTGTGAAGAAATTCACACAGCTGATTAGCTACAGCTTTCTCGAGTAACTTAGAAAGAAAGGGAAGGTTTGATATCGGTCTATAATTAGCTAAAACCTCTGGATCTAGAGTGGGCTTTTTAAGAAGAGGTTTAATTACAGCTACTTTAAAGGACTGTGGTACATATCCTGATAATAAAGACAGGTTAATCATATCCAGTAAAGAAGGGCTAACTAAAGGTAAAATGTCCTTGAGCAGCCTGGTTGGGATGGGGTCTAGGAGACAGGTTGACGACTTAGATGAAGAAATTATTGAAGTTATTTGATGAAGGTCAATGGGAGAGAAGCAGTCTAAATATGTATCAGGTTTTGCAGCTGTTTCCAAACTTGCTGTGTCAGAATGCAGATCCAAGCCTGTCGGAGGAGAGGCATGATGTATTTTGTCTCTAATGGTCCTAATTTTATCATTAAAGAAGCTCATGAAGTCATTACTAGTTAAACCCAGAGGAGTAGATGGGTCAATAGAGCTGTGGTTCTCTGTTAGCCTGGCTACAGCGTTGAAGAGAAACCTGGGGTTGTTCTTGTTTTCCTCTATTAAAGAAGAGTAATAAGCTGTTCTGGCATTACGGAGAGCCTTCCTATAGGTTTTAAGATTATCTTGCCAGACTAAGCGAGATTCTTCCAGTTTAGTGGCACGCCATTTGCGTTCAGAATTACGTGCCACTTGCTTTAATTTGCGAGTCTGCTGGCTATACCATGGTGCTAACATCCTCTGTTTAATATTCTTCTTTTTCAGAGGTGTAATAGAGTCAAGTGCTGTCTGTAATGAGCCTGTAGTGCTCTCAACAATATGATCTATTTGTGAGGGGCTCATGGGAGCAGACAAGTTCTCTGCTACATTGAGACATGGCATTGAGTTCAGTACTGAAGGAATCACTTCCTTGAATTTGGCAACAGCACTGTCAGATAAACATCTGCTGTAAGAGTTTCTACAAAAAGGCTTATAGTCCAGTAATATGAACTCGAAGGTTATTAAAAAATGGTCAGAAAGAAGAGGATTCTGTGGATAGACTATAAGATGATCAAGTTCAATGCCATATGAGAGAACAAGATCAAGGGTGTGGTTCAGACGATGAGTCGGTTTATTTACAATCTGACAGAAGCCAATTGAATCTAATAGAGAGATAAATGCAGTACTAAGACTGTCATTGTGTTTGTCCACATGAATATTAAAGTCACCTACAATGATTACTTTATCTGTTTTAAGGATCAAGCCTGATGCAAATTCTGCAAATTCAGATAAGAATTCAGAGTAAGGGCCAGGAGCGCGATATATTATAACAAATAGGATTGGCTGTACTGTTTTCCATGTTGGGTGAGTGAGGCTAAGAACAAGACTTTCAAATGAATTAATTAATTTAGTTTAGGTTTAGGATTTATTAATAGACTTGAGTCAAATATGGCTCCAACTCCGCCACCTCGACCATTACTTCAAGGAATATGAGTGTTACAATGACTGGGAGGAGTGGATTCATTTATGCTAACATATTCACCCTCCTGCAGCCAGGTTTCAGTGAGACAAAATGAATCAATATCATAATCAGATATTAATTCATTGACTAAAAGAGCTTTAGAAGACAAGGACCTGATATTCAAGAGTCCACATTTAATGCTCTTGTTTTGTACTGGTGGAGATGTTGATTTAATTTTTATTAAGTTTTTATGATGAACTCCTCCTCTGTTTCTTTTATCTTTAAACAATGTAGGTGGACAGGGGACAGACACAGTCTCTATACTAAAATACTGGGTGGGCAACTGCTCTAATGGAGGCGCAGAGAAGCGTATAAGACTGCAGCTCTGCTCAGCTCAGCTCTGCTCAACTCTGGGTTGTCACGGTTTCGGTCGTTTAATAAATTGGTCCATGTTTCTAGATATGAGAGCTGCTCCATCCAAAGTGGGATGGATGCCGTCTCTCCTAATCAGACCAGGTTTTCCCCAGAAAGGTGTCCAATTGTCAATGAAGCCCACATCGTTTGCTGGACACCACCTCGACAACCAGCGGTGAAATGACGACATGCGGCTATACATGTCATCACTGGTCACATTGGGTAGGGGTCCAGAGAAAACTACGGAGTCCGACATCGTTTTGGCGTATTCATACACCGATGAAACATTAATTTTAGTGACCTCCGATTGGCGTAACCGGGAGTCATTACCGCCGACGTGGATAACAATCTTACTGTATCTACGTTTAGCCTTAGCCAGCAGTTTCAAATTTGACTCGATGTCGCCCGCTCTGGCCCCTGGGATGCATTTAACTATGGCCCCTGGTGTCGCTAACTTCACGTTCCGTAAAATGGAGCTGCCAATGACCAGAGTTGGTTTCTCAGCGGGTGAGTCACTGAGTGGGGAAAATCTGTTTGAAACGTGAAGCGGTTGGTGGTGTACAGTGGGCTTCAGCTTGGGGCTATGCCTCTTTCGGACAGTCACCCAGCCTCCCGGCTGCTCGGGAACTACCGGGGGACTGCTAGCTGAAGCTACCTTCGGTGGTACCGCACCGGCTACAGGGGACTGGCTAACTATAGCAGCTACTGACTGTTCTGTGGTGCGGTACCGTGCCTCTAACTTACTGAGCCTCGCCTCCAAATCTACAAATAGACTACATTTATTACAGGTACCATTAGCGCTAAAGGAGGACGAGGAGTAGCTGAACATGTGGCACACAGGGCAGGAGAGAGCAGGAGAGCAGAGAGGAGGAGAGCAGGGAGAGGCCATTGCTAAAGCTAGGCTAGAGAGTGCGGCTAGCAGAGAGACAGGTAAAACTATCGGACTGCGGTTACTAGAGTTTAAGAAACCTGTTCGTGTAGACAGAACAAGTCTAAAGGTAGTGTGGAGTTACGTAGATAGTCACTGATGTGAAAAATGTACGAGAAATTGTTTAAGTGAGCAGAGCAGAGAGCACCGTGGCACTAACACCGGTAACCGGAAGTGACAGAATACGCTTACCGTAAAGCAGGACGTACCGTAAAGCAGGACCAGTAAACCAATATGTTAATATGTTACCACATTGGCTAACTCTGCTTTAATGGTGTTCATCAACCTTCGAAAGCTCGCAAGGGCATTTTTCATGCCAAAAGGCAACACTCGACGCAGGTATAAATGATCGGCAGTACAAAAAGCTGACACCTGTTTCACTCCGTGAGTTAATGACACCTGCCAGTATCTGCCAGATTGGCTTGGTTGAGTAGGCCTCGTAGGACAGAGCTTGTTCAAACATGAGTTCAGAGTAGAGCAGAGTGATTCAGTGGGATCATTAACCTTCAGAGAAGAGAATGTGCTGGTGGTAAAACAGAGGTAACAACAGAGGAGAAGTTACAGAGGTTGTGCAGAACATAACCATCGATGGAGGAGCAGAGGGGTGCTCTGACAGAGTGACATTAAACTGGATAAAAAAGTGATCTGATAGGTGGAGAGGCATTACCACCAGTGCATCTGTGGCACAGTTTCAGGTGAGGATCAGGTTAAGGTTTTTGCCAGCTTTGTGAGTAGGAGGACTGTGGACCAGCTGGAGGTCAAAGGAATGAATTAATGAGATAAAGTTAGCAGTCTGGACTGTCTAAGTGGATGTTCATGTCGCCCAGGACAAGCAACAGACAGTCATGATCAGGTATGGATGACAGCAGGGTGTCTAGCTCGTCTGTAAAGCCACCCAGTTGGCCTGGTGGACACTAAATGACAACAACGTAGGCCTTAACAGGGGCCGTTACTGTAATGGCATGGTATTCAAAGGAGTCATAGTTGGTGGAATGTAACAGCGGAGTGAATTTCCACTTGTTGGAAATTAGCAGACCAGTCCCTCCTCGACCAGAAGGACGGGGGGTGTGGGAGAGGGTGTAATTAGTAGTGAGTGCAGCTGGTTCTCTCTGGTTTCAGTCTCAAGTCTCAGTGAGAGCAAGGAGGTCCAGAGAAAGGTGGCTGGTGTAAGCCATAATAAAATCAGTTTTGTTAACTGCGGATTGGCAGTGCCATAAGCCCATGGAAAAGGAGGCAACAGTGTGTGAGGACTGTTTTAGCGGCCAGAGGTTAGTTAGATTTCTGCACCGGAGACAACAACAGGTATGGAGTGGCACATCCCTTCCCTTTGCTTGATGAACTTGCACAGGTAAACTTGCTCGTCTTGGCCTCCATACGGCTGAACGCAACGGCTGATGCTTCAGCAACTGCCCTTGTTTTTATAGTTTCATTGGATTAAATGCGGCTGTGTTGTTGAGGGGCAAATTGCTCACACCTGAGTGTTCTGATCACCCATAGATGACAAAAATTTGCAGTTCTTATTTATCCTTAAACGTCACTACGTACTGCAATGTAGGGTGGCCAGGATCCGGCATTGCTGCAAATAAAAGAAACGCTGCAGACAAAAAGAAATGTCTCTACAAATAAAACAACAATGATGCAAGTTAAAAAAAAAACAAAAAAAAACGCCATAGTGGAAGGAAATTACTGGAGACTATTACTGACGGTGCACCAGTGTTTTTATGTGAGAGAAGAAGAATAAGACCAAGTGAGAGAGAGAGAAATAAGAAGACATGGAATATGGAAAGGTCAGTGGTTACTGTTGCTACGTGACTGTACTTATTAATGTGTTGTAGTCTACAGTAGGCCATGTAGCCCCAGGTTTGATATGAAGCTGAACTGGAGGATACTGTGTATTGTTAGCTTCGAGTACAGTCACGTAGCGACAGTAAATACTAACCTTTTCATTTACTTATTCATTTGTTTTTCTTCTTATTTCTCTCTGTCTGTCTGTCTTCTTCTTTCATAAAAAACAGGGTGCACCAGCAATAGTAATCCCTGGTAATTCACTTCCATTGTTTCTTTTTTATTTGCATCGTTGTTTTATTTGCAGCAGAATTTCTTTTCATTTGAAGTATTTCTTTTATTTGCAGTGTCTTTTCTTTTTATTTTCAGCGTTGTGTTAATTAGTAGCGGCATTTCTTTTATTTGTAGCGTTTATTTTATTATTTTATTATTTACATCATTCTGATGTGTTGAAAGGAGTGTCATGTCTGTACACCATCTCAAATGGGCTGAAACCTATCAACTCATTCGTGGCACCTCTAATGGCAAATAATGGAAAAGGCATAGCCATAGCCCAGTCCCCAGGGCACTCCACACAATAGGTTTTTATCATTGTCTTGAGTGTCTGATGACAATCTATTGCGCCTTGGGACTGTAGGTGATAGGCAGAAGACATCACTTGCTTGAAGCCCAACAACACACAACATCCTGAAAAAGGTTTGATGTGGAATTTGTGCCCCAATCATGCTGTATTTCCTTCAGGAATGAGAGAAAAACTGCAACAGGGAACGTAACTGCTGGTAGTAAGCTTCTGGGACTAGCTCGTAGGCTACTAACACATTTTTCTTTACCACAATGTAGTCTTTGCCTTGAGTGGCATCTAAAGCAGCATATGCTTCCTGAGTTTTCCTTCCAAACTCCCCTGTATCAACAAGGTACACTTCTTCTGCGGCAATCCTCTGCAATCCTTTCAGAGGCTTCAAAGAAAATGCCAACTTCAGTTACATTGAACGTTGGTATCAATTGTAGGTAGCTGTTGGGATGGTTTTCCCCAGAAAACCACCCCAACAGCTACTAAGAAAAGAGCAAAGTGGTTTTCTGAGGTTGATTGCAAGGTGCTGAGACAGAACCTTGTCTTTTTCTAATGCCAGGTGTCTCTCTTTCTAGCTCGATTTTCTCCATCTCCACTTTCCTATTTTCTTCTTCTTGCTTAAGCCTGGCTGCCGCTTCCTTCTCTGGATCAGGCAAATTCAGGTGTCATCACGCTGCCTACAACAGCACAACAATGCATAGTTTCGTCCTTGGATGCCACACCAAACCTACATGTACACAGAATAACAGTCAGTAAATCACAAAATATATAGCTTACCTGGTGATAATGTATGGCTAGCCAAGTTAGCTGAAATAATAACATACACACCACTCTAACCAAATATGACACCCCACGTCACACAAAAGCGGCAACACATAACTGAACACCGCAGACTACACAGTCCTATATAACAGAGGTAGATGAGTTGTAAAGTCTTATTGCAGTATGGAGGAACGATTTCCTGTGTCATTCCTTAGAGCAGCGTAGTTGGATGAGTCTGTTGCTGAAGCAGCTCTTTGGATATGTACTCTATTATGTCCAGAGACCAAACAGTTCCCATTATAAGCAAGCACTGCTCTATAAGCAGTCACTCCAAGTAGTTAGCCATTTCTAACTGTAATTCATGAAATTGCTATTGTATCATTGGTTTTGGAGATTTTCCATCATGTGGACATGGTAATAATGCAAGTAGGTATCTGATATGATGTGAAAATAATGCTCACAAATATACTATTATCTCTATATTGATTAATGTCCATTAAAAAATACAGCATCCAACTGAGCCTTTTGTAAATCTGAAACTGTGCTTTCTGTGCCGTCTTAAAGGATTTATGTCTGCAGTAGGAAACAATGAACTTGTGGCTGAGAGCCAAAGCCAGTGCAGAACAGTCAGAAAGTTTTGAGATGCAATAACACGTTGCTGGTTTGGGTCTTTTCATGGCTTTATGGGCTATGATTATTATATAGAATATTGACAGAAAGCTATATGTACACTTCACATAGCTCATTATTTTGTGCCTTCTCCACACCGGCTTTTCAATCACTGCTGTGTGTCAACAACTGTTTGCTCTGTTAATAATGTTTACCACCACTGCCCTCAAACTAGAGGCTAAAAGCAAACAGCCTGATGTTTACCACACCAACACATTTTATACAAGAGTTTCTACTTCTACTTCACTAAATTCACTAAATGAGGGCTCAATCACCATGGCATCTTCAGCCATATTCATGGCTCAGTAAGTCTCTATAGGAGGTCTACACAGCTCACAGACACAGTGGCATCTTTTAAGCCTTATTAATTACGTGATTGGGTGTTCAAGTTTTACAGCCGTGATCCTCCACTTCAAAACAATGCGAGAATGATGGCAGAGAAACATGTATATATGTGTATCAGTGAAGTCAATGGGCTGAGTGAGTGTGGAGCACTGACACAAGCTGTCAGTGCTCTTTTCTCAGGTTTTGTGGGAGATTCATAATGGCCTGAAATAAACTCACCCTACACCTGCCACATGGTTAAAGTGAGGAAAATGACAACAATAGCTCTTGGTATTGTAGTGAAGTAACATTCAGAGTAAATAGCAGCACTTTCTCTGATACTTATTCAATCAGAGAGCACAAACAGCCAGTTGGGGAGAGCAGAGGACTTTCACTGGGAGCCTTATGCTAATATGGACCTTTAGCACGATCCATATTTGGCAAACAATGGCATCAGAAACACTGCACCAGCCCCTTATGACACACACACACACACACACACACACACACACACACACACACACACACACACACACACACACACAAACACACGCGGCTTTGGGACCACAATTAAAAAATAATAATAATAATTAATGCTGTTACAAATCCAGGAGGGATCCCTCTCCCAGGACGGACAGACGTGCAATGGATGTCACATGTACAGAACATATACAAGCACTGACGGTATTCATATTAATTCATGCTGTCAGTCATATTTTGCTTTGTGTTCTAACAATGACTAACATGCTCTCACTTGCTCTTGTTCTCTCTCAGTGTTGTAGAGTTAGAAGTTTTGTTTTTAGTTTTATTTTGGGAGCCCTTACATTTTTACTGGGGTGAATTAATCGTACTGCTGTGTCTTCACAGAAATTTTGATTTCATTTGTTACTGAAGCATGTTACCCATGTCAGAAACACTCATCAATGCATGGAAAGGAAGCACACTGGTCAGATTGAATACAATGAGACAATCACCGAGAGACCAAATGCCACAATCGCCCCAGGAAGAGATGGTAGAAAGTGTGCAGATGAGTAATGTCACAGTCACAAAAAATAGCTGCAATAACAATCAGGACCCAGAACCATAACCCAACATCATGGAAGAGTTGTGCCCACATCTCAACAGAGTGACATGAACATTGGGGTTTCAGGGTTAAGGAAGAAAGCAGATTACTGACTTCAAATGTACTGAAGTAAAAAGTACAGTTTATCAAATTTCAGTTTATAAAATTTAGGGCTCTTTTAGAGGGGTGTAGAGCAAAGGGAGCCTTTATGACCACAGGAACAATATATTGAACACACTTCTTCTGTACTGATTTATTAAAAGTCAACATTTCGGTCACAAGGAATATCATCATAAAGTAACACAGCATTTTGGGGTGGTGTCCATGATCACAAACACATAGGACCTGCTCAGAACATACAATACACACAATATCCACAGTCATGACATCACCAAAAAGGAAAGGCATGCACACAAAACAAGTTCAAGGCACACAAACCCTGCATAGGGTCCCACAACCTTAAATTCATGCCTGATATAAAATGTATATTTTGAAGAGCAGGTAAGACAGGATAAACAGGAACTGACACAGGGCTGAGGGTTAAGCATCATGTCATACCAATTATTAACTAATTATTATCAGTTAGCTTAAACAAGAAGGATGAGATCAGATGTCATACATGCCTCCAATGGACACTCACCTCATCACAGAGATATAATGAACAAAGAGAGAATAACAAATTCACAAATGTCTTCAAATTAATTAATAATGTTAAATACTTTTACTTGACGCTGTGGCTCAGGAGGGTGGTCTTCCAGCCTGCTCTTCCAGCGTGCTTGTGTCCACAAAGTGTCCTGAATTACTCCCAAAAGCTGTGCCATCAATGTGTATGAATGTTGTGATAGTTACTTTCTGATGAGTAGCAAGCACCTTACATGGCAGTCTCTGCTCTCAGTGTTTGAATGGATGAATTCAATGTGTAGTGTATAAGCACCTTCAGAGGTTTGAAGACCAGAAAGGAGCCAGATAAGTACAGTACCATTTTAAACCTGATATCCAGAATGTTCAGGGATATGTATGAGTGTGTTTGTCAGTGCTCTGAAAAGAGAAAAAAAGAAAAAGAAAATGAAGCATAAAGGAGAAAAAGCATGCAATCATTTCAGACATTCACTCACCTGCTGATTCTTCATCCATCACCCACATGTGTAAAGCAGAACAGGCCTCAAACAACAGTGCTGAATACACATAAACACGGGTCTCTCGTCAATAGATAGGTTTGAAGACAGACACATGTGGAGTGTGTATGTCTGAGTGTGTTTGGTCTGGATGGAAAAGGCCACAGGAATGACATTTCCTCTTTTCTCCACAGCAGCACTACACAGACAGCTGAAGCGCTCAGACACCCCACAGCTTCTCCTCCTCTTTCTCCCACAAACGACTGACAAAGTCTTTTTTCTTTTGCTTTTTTAAAATTTCCAATATGGACTGATGTGAGGTATTTTCATACACCTGTTTGTTGGGAGTTTATTGTGCTTGTTAGCAGCTAGAACTGGCATTCAGAGAAAATACCACCACAGATTTTTGGTATTTCCGGTGAAAAGCACAAGGATGATACTGACCTTAAATGAAAGGATTTCCAAAGAGCTCTCATCACTTTGGCTGTATGTAGAGATATCCAGTGTATGTTGGCTGTTTGAAACAGTCTGTCTGTGGGTGTTCATTTCAAGTTGAAAATCTGCGATCTGCATCTAGAAGGCAGGCCAGACAACCCCATATCTTAGAAATTATGTTTTACTGCTACTACAACATTACAAGATATGTTGATGTTGTTCATTGAAGATTGCTGGGTGTCTGAGCTAGCTGACTTCAACACACCATGTGGCAGCTTTCCTTAACTTCTGTGTCAACCCATCCACATCAGGTGGTGTAAGATAAGGAGGAAAGAAGTGTGTGTAAGGAGGAGGCTGGGGTGGTGATTGGTCAGACAAACACATGGCTGAAGACAGGGGTTTGTTTCCTGTGTGAAACCAAAAGTCAACATTGACATCGACTGATTTAACTTATTAACTTTTAACTTACATAACATCATGTCCTTGAGCCAAGACACTGGGTAATGTGTCGAGTGTGAAATTAAAATGGTAAATGGATATAGAGCCTTCTATATGCCTCACAAAATGCTCACCCACACATCCACACATTCACACACACACACCCACACACACACACACACATACACAGACATCATAGCCATAGGAAACAATATGGGATTCTGTACCTTCAGTACCCAGGATCTAGACTGAAAGATTAAGGCCAGTGACCTGCAGATTCCTCATGGACAGATCATGTCCATAGGGACTTGGCTTGGGAACCAGAGGGTGGCCGTTCAAGTCCAGCATGGACCAGAGTATGGAAGGTGGACTGGTAGCTGGAGAGGTGCCAGTTCTCCTCCTGAACACTGCCAAGGTGTCCATGGTTCCCCATGAGGGATCGATAAAGTATCTCTTCCATTTGAGTTTACATTTAGTCATTTAGCAGAGGATTTTATGATTTATTATGACAGTACTAGAAGTGGCTAAATTTATTGTCTCCACTTGTTGGTAGTGCTAGCAGAGCTGGTCCTCTCTGAAGAGCTGGGTTTTCAGGAGTTATTATTATCCTCTTAACGCCTGCTGTCACAAGTATGCAACAAACCGCTTGACTCAGTTAACCAGCGTCTGCATTCCCCCAAGGCCAGTTAGTGCATATTTGTTATGGACCTAGGAACCTTCGACAAGCATTTGTTTCCAGTGGTGAGAAATTAAAAGTGAAAATAAGTGATTAATTTAAATTAATTAATTAAATATAATTAATTAATTTCAAAAGCTTTATTTGATAGAGACAACTGAAGAGTGACAGGAATGTGGGGAGAGAGAGAGAGATGGGGAATGACATGAAGCAAAGGGCCACAGGTCAGATTCGAACCCTGGGCTGATGTGGCAAGGACTGAGCCTTTGTACATGGGCCGGATGCTCTACCCACTGAGCTAACCATTACCATTCAGGAGTCCCTTAGAGGTAGAGAGGGACGGCCCTGATCTGGTTAAAAACTGCTAGTGCACTCCACCAACGGGGAACAACAAATAAGAAGAGTCTGGATTGCCTTGAGTGAACAGGTGAAAGCCAGGCATCGATCATCGGAGGAACGTAATGGTCGTGAGGTAACATATGTCTGTACGAGGGGCAAGCCGCCACATTCTGGATCATCTGAAAGGGTTTCACAGTGCATGCTGGGAGTCCAGTCAGGAGGGTGTTGCAGATACCACAACAGCCTGTATCAGGAGTTGGGTAGCATTTTTTTGTTGTAAAGTGCAAAGCACAGTGCTCGCTAGGAGCAAATGACAGATAGAACTGAGTGTCATCTGCATACCAGTGATAGGAGAAGCCATGAGAACAAAAACAACGCAAACACTAGATGCAAAAATAATATTCATTATATCTAAACATCAAAATTCATTGGCTCAAAGTCTATAGCTTGTTTCTAGCCTCCAACCACATCTCGTGCTATCAGAAGTTCATTGAGAAATTTAACTCAACCTTCTCTATGACAACATCGTCATGCTATTTCTACTTCAGGCAAGATTCACATAAGCTCAAGAGTTGGCTCATCATTTTGATATTGGTCATGTTTGGCCCTGGCATGACATTGTCATCCAGTTTCAAATAATGGTGTTCTATAGTACACAATCAAAGAGTGAGCTGATTGTGCTTCATTTTTTAAAGGAGAGGCAGAATGTGACATGCTGTAGACACAAAGTGTTAGTTCTGTTAGTTGCTGCTTTCGTGGTTTGCAGAAACTCTGTCCAACAGAGCACTTTAGAGCCATCTTGTCAATCCCAAGCAGTATTTGCAAAGTCATTGCATTTGCAAAGAGGCGTCTCTGTAGCCAGCCGCCTCTCTAAGGGCAACGTTTGCTGAGTTGTGTATTTTATCAAGGTAACAGCAGAAAATAAGCATCTACATAAAAGCATCAAATCCAAGTTAGAGGTAATTGCTTTGTTTGGGTTTGAAGGCAGGTATGGCATGGCATACTAATGCCTTTATTACCATGCTATGTCTTTCACCTGCAAACTCTTGCTCAGGAAGCCAGGTAATGTTGCTCTGGCAGTGCAACATTATTGCAAGCACTGGAGGAAAGTGAGGTGAAAATGACAATAACATTTCTCTCTGTAATAATACTCAGCCTTGTGCAGCTGTTGCCAATAACACAGCCGAGAAAGGTCTGTCTGCGCACACATGCTGGAATTGCTGGGGTCTAATAAAGCTGTGTATCCAGACAGACAATAGTAATAGTAACAAAAGCAGGATAGACGGTTAATTGGGATAACGAGATGAACAGCTTGGCTTAAATAGCTCTAGATTGCTCATTAAGGAACACTTATTTGGACTGAAAAAAGCTACAAGGGTCCAAGCTTCACCAAGAGAGATTTCTAAATGATTACAATTACAAAATCCAGTATTCATCGCACCCACAGAACAAAAGCGCTGGACAGAGCAAACAACATCCTCATGACTTAGCTTAGTATGCCTCAAACACGTCACATCCCTCTTTCACACAGCAGAATCAATGTGCCCATGCTCAACAGGAATAAACACTTTACCTTTTAGACATGTTATAGAACCTAGCTGACTAGACAGCTAGGTATTGGTTGAAAATGTAGTCACATTTCCCTTTACTGAAAACTCAAACTCTCTGTGCATCTGTGTCTCTCTCTATCACAGGTTCCACTGCTACTGTAATCATTCTACCATTTACTGTAATTCATTGTAACTGTACAATATGTTTGTGTTGATTGTTCTGTACATGTGACATCCATTGCACGTCTGTCCGTCCTGGGAGAGGGATCCCTCCTCTGTGGCTCTTCCTGAGCTTTCTTCCACATTTTTTCCCTGTTAAAGGGTTTTGTGGGTGTGGCGAGAATGAGGAAGCCAATGAAAAGAAAATTAAACCGAGTAATCTAAACAAAATTAGGGAAAGGGACCGACAACGCCACCCTGGGAATTTCACCCAGAGAATTTATTTTTAAGGCAAACAGGTAAGTTTACTCAATGAGGCATGAGACGTGGTTCCTTATTCGTAGAAAAAGTACAATTTTTATTGGTAAAACAGCTAATTAAAAAAGGTCCATCATTCACACAAAGAGCACCAACACAGAAAAATCAAATAAAGGGGAAGGGCTGGAGCTGAGTGTGTGGACAGGGGCTTAGTGCACGAGAGGAAGATTCACCAAAAAAAGAATAAACTCAAATAACCACGTGTGACACACACTCAGTGAAGTGAAGCCCACTTTCCCCGCACACAGCAAACAAAGCCACCGCCACCCGGGCACCAGCACTGCCACCACCAGTCTCCAGCAACTGAAAAGAAAAGAAACAATAAAACCAAAAAGGGACAAATACGTTTAACCAATCCAAGAAATAAACCGAAACAAACACACATTTAACAAAACACATTTAGATAAATAACCAATCCAAAATAATAACCAAATACACAGCCACCCTCGCACACACGGAGGCCCTAGTAAAACACCCGAGCGTGAGTCTGACAGGGCACGGCGTGGGCCGCAGACGCCAGGCTACCAGTCGACGAGGACGAGGAAGCGCAGCAGGAGGCCAAGCGAAGCAGTCATGCAGTCCAGTAGCAGTAGAGCAGAGCAGCAAAACAGTGGTGAATTTGTGCAAGGCGGCAGCCGGACAAAGCAGCCGTGAGACAAGGCAGCGGTGAAACAAAGCAGTAAAAAGGGACAAACAGCGGCGAACAACAAACGGCGGCGAGAGACAGACGGCGGCGAGAGACAAAGGGCGGCGAGAGACAAAGCAGCAGAGGGACCTCAATCTGCTGATTGCACGTTACACCTAATGATAGAAGACATACCATTAATAACTATGTTTAACAGTAAATACTGCAGTTGGTTGCTATACTAGCACACACCTGTTTAGGGATGCCCACCCGCTCACACCGGAGGAGGAGGAGGAGAGAGAGAAGGCCGGTCACCGCTGACATCTACCTGCGACCGCACTAGCGTTAACCCTCAGACAGCATCAGCCAGCGGCGAGAAAGGGAGGACACTTACCAGACAAACTACGCCACAAGTACGGGACACGCGGACATGAACAGCTGCCCTATAAACAAACAAATGCTGTGAGCACCAGCGAAAGGACAAGCGACCAGTGAGGTGAAGCACCGGGCAACCATACCTGTCGGGCCGGAAATGACGCACCAGTGACGACAGAGGCGCAAGAGGAATTGGTCAATGACAGGTGGTGCTTTTGTACTGGCCCACCTGTGACGCTAAATACATGGCAGCTGCGCTTAATGGTGAAGCCTGTGTATGCTGCTACATGGGCAAGTTTTTCCTCACTGGAACCGAGGGTCTAAGGACAGAGGGTGTCACTCCAATGGGCTTGAGGCTGTGTGTTATAACTTGAGCACTATTCTTCAGTGTTTAGAAACTGAAGCACACTCACAGTTGAGTTGCAATGATAATGCTTTGTATGATAATTGTTTTGTTATATGAGCTTGCTTGGTCTGCTGTAGCACAGGATGGTGATTAAAAAAAATAATGAAAAGTCACTTGCCTGAAGAAGTGTTTACGCTATGAAGCACCATGCGCTGAAGGTTTGGAAAGAATCCCTACAGTAATGATAAGCACACATACACATGCACCTACATATCAGTGCCCCTGTGAGTGTATGCATACACACAGGAAGGTTGGACAGTGTCTGGGTTTCCACTGTGTACAGTCTCAAACACATTCATTCATTTGTTGGCCAATATATTTCTTCCACAGCACGAAACACCCTACAAAAGTGTGTGTTCATGTTCTTAAAGATGAAATTATTATTTCAAAAGACTTTTAAAACTGAACCTGTGTCATTACCACCATCATTACCATTACCACCATCCTGTGAGTGAGCACAGTTGGGCTGAAGCAGCAGCCATTGCATCTTGTCCTAATAACAGCCTGTTAGAGCAGCATGTATCTTGGAGTATAGAGTGTAGAAGTTTTAACAGCCCACATCCAAACACCCACTTACTGCCTGTCTGTCTCCCTGTCAACGTTCCTCCAGCTCTGTCTGTGTCTGTCAGCAGTTTAAATAGTGAATCTGTCTGCTAGCCTGTCTCTCTGTGCTATTATGCATTCATGTGCTGTCAGTACGGTGGGATATATGGCATAACTCACCACTATGTATTGCTTTAAAACCCTCATTTGTTGGGCAGTGAACTTGGAGAAACTAGGATTCTAGTAGGCTTCTGGCAGAGTAAGAATGTTCAAAAGCAGAAATTCTCCCAGACACTGATGTTGTAGACTTTAAATGACTGCCCTTGGGCTACAACTAACATACTAGTGCTTAGAATGACAGTATCTTTTTTTTCACATCCTCAGACGCCAAACTGGATGGTAGCAGATCCACTCTTCTTATCTCACTGTCACATCTCACATCTCACATTCATGTATGTATTCACTTGTTTACAGTGCAGTGGCTACAGTCCCTCTGTTTAGCCTCAATGAATACACTCTACATGAGTCAGTCATGATTGACAGATTTCATTTTGTTCATATAATATATACTGTAATAATTTTGTGTCCCTAAGAACTCCCTTCCACTGGTTAATTGTTTACATAATAGCTTTGTAATTTATTACATTTGTTGAGTGCATTCCTACACCTCTGAGGATTATTGCACATTACTAACTCCACCTTTACTCAGGATAAACTTTCACCAGTAAAAAGTTTACCTTTAAGCCAAATGAGACTAAAACAACTTTAGTTTCTCTGTTCCTCTTTCTCTCTGTCATTGTGTTTCTGAGTTTAGGTCTGATATCAAAACATCTTTAATTCTCTTGAAATGCTCCTGTCAGTCCTCTCTTTCCTCCTTTCTTTGTCTTCTTTCTTTCCCCCTTTCCTATGAATGAAGGTAAGAGGTCATCTGAAATGAAAAACAACTCCTCTATTACTGCAGTAGTAATGCACATAGAGGTTACCACAGTTCCACAAATAGATGTTATTTTCGGTGTTGTCTGGTGGCAGGGGTCAGTTGTGCTCCAGCATCTTAATTTTAACAAAAAATTAGAACTACTATTCAGCGAAGCAGTGAGCTGCAGTGCCATCTAATGGCAGCTATCAGCTCCCGTCACACACTATACCTGTCAGAAACCTGCTGGATCCTGTTTTCTTAGTGTACTCCACTGTGATGCTGTGTAAATACAGAAGACATCAAATTATCATCACTCCGTACATGTTCATGTGCCACCTGATTGCTGTCAAGTCATATCAAAAGTTATGTGGCATGACACTTTCCATACAGAGCAGGTCTTGACAGTACTCTTAATGAAATTACTGTATGTACAAAGTGTTTTTATTGTTTGGTCAAGTGTTGTTCTCAATGGACTGGTTGAATGTCATATTATCATAAGTAAATAAGACTCACTATGAAGGCTGTTCCTTTCACAGCAGTGCAACGTAGTAATAGACTCATTTCATTGCCTACTGTATCTCCATGCTTTACAAATGTAATCAAATACATTTTCCCAACTGTGAAGTAGAAAGGACTAATAAAAATTCTATCACACACTATGTCTAAATAAATCCCAATAATCAGAGTGTGTGTGTGCTCTGTTTATGTTTCCCTCTTAATTTATCTTCTAACTCTAATCAAAAGGTAAATTCTCAGCATGCTCCAATGAAACGCTTACCCAAGCTGGGGTACTTTTCATTATCTTTTAGTCTCAAACCTTCTCAGTCTGAACTATTCTCTGCGTTGATAGTGGAGCAGCTACACACCCACAGGTGGACAGATAAGAGTGTTATTTGAAATCAGCAGATTGTTGGAGCTCTACAGCAGGGACAAGATTGGACAGAAGCCAGTGTGATCCAGATGACACGATTCACAATATGAAAACAAACAAACTTTCTCTAATGATCACTCCAACTTTTATTGTTGTTTAGCCACTCCTCGTCCTCCTTTAGCGATAACGGTACATGTAATAAATGTAGTTTATTTGTAGCTTTGGAGGTGAGGCTCAGTGAGTCAGAGGCACGATACCGCACCACTGAACAGTAGCTACTATAGTTAGCAAGTCCCCTGTAGCTCATGCGGTACCACCAAAGTTAGCTTCAGCTAGCCGTCCCCTGGTAGTTCCTGAGCAGCCGGGAGGCTGGGTGACTGCTTCATGTTTCAAACAAATATTCCCCACTCAGCGACACACCCGCTGAGAAGCCAACTCTGGTCACTGGCAGCTCCATTTTACGAAACGTGAAGTTAGTGACACCGGGGGCCATAGCGGGCGGCATTGAGTCAAATTTGAAACTGCTGGCCAAAGCTAAACGTAAATACAGTAAGATTGTTATCCACATCGGCGGTAATGACACATGGTTACGCCAATCGGAGGTCACTAAAATTAATGACCTTAAATTAATTCATAGTGTCGGACGTAGTTTTCTCTGGACCCCTGCCCAATGTGACCAGTGATGACATGTACAGCCGCATGTCGTCATTTCACCGCTGGCTCTCGAGGTGGTGTCCAGCAAACGATGTGGGCTTCATAGACAATTGGACACCTTTCTGGGGAAAACCTGGTCTGATTAGGAGAGACGGCATCCATCCCACTTTGGATGGAGCAGCTCTCATATCTAGAAATATGGACCAGTTTATTAGACGACCAAAACTGTGACAACCCAGAGCTGAGACCAGGAAGCAGAGCTGCAGTCTTACACGCTTCTCTGTGCCTCCATTAGAGCAGCTGCCACCCAGTCCTTTAGACTGTCTATCCCCCTGCAAACCTACATTATTTAAGATAAAAAAACAGAAGAGGAGTTCATCATAAAAACCTCATAAAAATTAGAGCAACATCTCCAACAGTCCAGAATGAGAGAATTAAATGTGGACTATCAGGTTATGATATTGATTAATTTTGCCTCACTGAAACCTGGCTGCAGGAGGATGACTATGTTAGCCTAAATTAATCCACTCCTCCTAGTCATTGTAATACTCATATTCTCAAATACCAGTTGAGGAGGTGGAGTTGGAGCCATATTTGACTCAAGTCTATAAATCCTAAACCTAAACTAAATTATAATTCATTTGAAAGTTTTGTTCTTAGCCTCACTCACCCAACTTGGAAAACATTACAGCCAATTCTATTTGTTATAGTATATCATGCTGCTGGCCCTTACTCTGAATTTTTATCTGAATTTGCAGAATTTGCCTCGGGCTCGATCCTTAAAACAGATAAAGTAATTATTGTAGGTGATTTTAATATTCATGTAGACAAACACAAAGATAGCTAACCTAATAGATAACCTTTGAGTTCATATTACTGGACTATAAGCCTTTTTGCATAAACTCCTACAGCAGATGTTTATCTGACGGTGCTGTAGCCAAATTCAAGGAAGTGATTCCTTCGGTATTGAATTCAATGCCATGTCTCATGTAGCAGAGGACTTGTCTGCTTCCTTTAGCCCCTCACAAATAGATCATCTTGTTGAGAGTACTACAGGCTCATTACAGACAGCACTTGACTCTATTACACCTCTGAAAAAAAAGATAATTAAACAGAGGAGGTTAGCACCATGGTATAGCCAGCAGACTCGCAAATTAAAGTAAGTGGCACGTAATTCTGAACGCAAATGGTGAGATAGAGACGTAATGGAAAGATAACATCTGATAGTCTGATAAGATAAAACTTACAGGAAGGCTCTCCGTAATGCCAGAACAGCCTATTACTCTTCATTAATAGAGGAAAACAAGAACAACCCCAGGTTTCTCTTCAACACTGTAGCCAGGCTAAGAGAGAGCAACAGCTCTATTGAGCCATCTATTCCTTTAGGTCTAACTAGTAATGACTTCATGAGCTTCTTTAATGATAAGATTATAACAATTAGAGACAAAATTAATCATGCCTGGCCTTCAACAGGCACTGATCTGCATTCTGATACAGCAAGTTTGGAAACAGCTGCAAAATCTGATACATATTTAGACTGTTTTTCTCCCATTGACCTTCATCAAATAACTTCAATATTTTTTTTCATCTAAGCCGTCAACCTGTCTCTTAGACCCCATCCCAACCAGACTGCTCAAGGATATTTTACCTCTAGTTAGCCCTTCTTTATTGGGTATGATTAATCTGTCTTTATTATCAGGATATGTACCACAGTCCTTTAAAGTAGCTATAATTAAACCTCTTCTTAAAAAGCCCACTCTAGATCCAGAGGTTTTAGCCAATTACAGACCGATATCAAACCTTCCCTTTCTCTCTAAGTTACTTGAGAAAGCAGTAGCTAATCAGCTGTGTGACTTTCTCCATAAGAACAGTTTATTTGAGGACTTTCAGTCAGGATTTAGAGTGCATCATAGCACAGAGACCGCAGTAGTCAAAGTCACATCTCCTAATGGCATCAGACAAAGGACTCATCTCTGTACTTGTCCTGTTACATCTTAGTGCTGCATTTGACACCACTGACCATCAAATTCTTTTACAGAGACTGGAATATCAAATTGGCATCAATGGAACCATCCTAAGCTGGTTTAAGTCATATTTTTTAGATCAATCTCAGTTTGTTCACGTCAATGATGAATCCTCCATACATACCGAAGTTTGTCATGGAGTCCCACAAGGTTCTGTACTAGGACCACTTCTATTCAGTCTATATATGCTTCCTCTAGGGAATATTATTAGGAATCACTCCATTAACTTTCATTCTTATGCTGACGACACCCAATTATATGTATCGATCAAGCCTGATGAATCACAGGTTCCACTCCTACTGTAATCATTCTACCATTTATTGTAATTCATTGTAATTGTACAATATGTTTGTGTTGATTGTTCTGTACATGTGACATCCATTGCACATCTGTCCGTCCTGGATCCCTCAGAGGGATCCCTCCTCTGTGGCTCTGCCTGAGCTTTCTTCCACATTTTTTCCCTGTTAAAGGGTTTTTGTGGACAAGTTTTTCCTCACTGGAACCGAGGGTCTAAGGACTGTACAGATTGTAAAGCCCTCTGAGGAAAAATGTCTTTTGTGACTTTGGGCTATACAAATAAAATTTGATTTGATTTGATTTGATTTGATATAAGTATCAGTATCATGGATTAATATTAACATATTATTAACATTATTAATCATGCCCCTGTGCTGAACAGTTCTGTGATGTGGTTGGGAAGTTGTTCAACCTGAGCCTGAGCCTGGGGAAAGTTGACTTCTCCTGTGTGGTTCCAGTCCCGAAGACGCTGCGCCCCAAGGAGCCAAACCACTTCAGGCCTGTTGCCTTGACTTCTCACGATATGCAGAGCCCTGACACACATTACCATCCATGAGTTTAACTGACAAACAAAAAAAATATTACCTTACCACTCTTAAACTCCTTTTGCATAATAATTTGGAACACGGTTTAGGTGGGCATTTTAGGAGATAGTGGCAGTGAATTTGAACTTGTCTGAGAGAGCAGAGATAGAGACAGATAGAGATAGAGACAGCAGAGCAGTTAGTGTGTTAGCGCTAGCCATTAACTGGCAGAGAGTAACATGCAGCTCAAGAAAGACATTTTCTGTAGTGACCGTCAATTTGCTTTTTTTGTGTTTAAATCTGCTGTTGCAATACCTATGGTGTCATCTGGTTTGACTGAATCCAGCAGGACTGTGTGAAATCATAACATAATTTTAACCACTAAAAATTAAAGACATGCTAATAGCTAACACTAGGCGGCCATTTTAGCAGTTATTGGCACTGAATTTGAACTTGTCTGTCTAAAGAGACAGCAGAGCAGCCAACGCATTAGCGCTAGCCTCTAACTGACAGACAGTAACACAGACACACAGACAAGCACACACACAGAGACAGACAAGACAAACACACCACAAACACACACACACACACACACACACACACACAAACACACACCTAACAACTTCCACTAATTTTGTACTACAGAAATAAAAATTATATCACTAGATTCGGCTCATTTAGGACATTACTACTACACTGACCTACAAACGTTTCACACGGTGGATGCTGGACTTTCTAACCAACAGGTCACAGAGGGTCCGGGTCAACAACATGCTTTCCGACCTCCGACACACCTCGACGGGTTCCCCTCAGGGCTGCGTGCTCTCACCTCTGCTCTTCATCCTCTACACCGATGACTGCAGGTCCACCCAGCCTCAAAGTCACCTTGTGAAGTACGCCGACGACACAGTTATCCTGTCCCTGCTCTCAGGTCCCTCACGGCTTCATGGATCAGCTCTACAGGAGTTTGTGGAGTGGTGCAACAGCTCATGTCTAGAGCTGAACGTGAGCAAGACCAAAGAGATGGTGGTGACCTTCTCTAACAGGCAGAGAAAGCTGGCTGCCGAATCCACCACCTCCATCCACGGGGAGCCAGTGGAACGTGTTGAGGAATACAAGTATCTGGGTACCATCTTTGACAACCAGCTTAAGTTCTCCTCGAACACAGAGGAGATCCTCAGGAAATGTCACCAGCGGCAGTATCTCTTGAGGAAACTCAACAACTTGGAAGTGAGCAAAAACATCCTGCTCACTTTTTACTACTCTTTCATCGAGAGCATCGCCACGTTCTCCATACCCTGCTGGTTCCACTTCATCAGCCTGCAGAATAGGAATCGCCTGGAGAGCATTGCTAAGGTCTGCTCTAAGATCATCGGACTCCCAACCAGATCACTATCCTCCATCCATAAACAACAAACACTTCGACTGGCCAACAGGATCATGCAAGACCCCTCGCATGTCCTACACTCTGCCTTTGAGTGGCTCCCCTCACGACGCCGTCTCCGCTGCCCCGGCTGCAGGACTCAGAGGAGGAAAGTCACATTTGTTCCCACAGCTGTTAACCTCCTCAACTCTTCCTAAGACTTTACCACCGCTCCTACACACTCTTAATACTCCACCTCGCCACCTACACACTGCACTTTAACAGTCCGCTTTTTTTATACAGTCTTATACAGTTTTTATACAGTTTTTATATTATTTATTTTATATTTATAATTTGTAAATACCATTCACACTGCACATCTTTATTGTACATACGTGTTATTTATTGTGTATTTATCTGGCAGATAATGTTTGGTCTTGATGTCTTGCTACTCTGTGTGCCGTTAATTGCCCCTCGGGGACAAATAAAGTTTATTGAATTGAATTGAATTGAATTATAAACCATCTACAATGAGCTAATGCGCTAGCTGCTCATTGTATGTGTTACTGTCTGTCAGTTATTAGCTACTAACTGACAGACAGTAACACAGACACATAGACAGACTGACACACCACACACACATACACACACCTAACAACTTCCACAAATTTTGTACTACAGAAATAAAAATTATATCACTAGATTCAGCTCATTTAGAACATTACTACTACACTAACCTTATACAAACCTTCTTGTATTAAAGATTGTATTGTATTAAAGACATGACATTTGCTAACATTAGCAGCAGAAATTTGCAGCTGATGCTAGAATTAGTGGTGGTCATGCGTGTAAATAAACATGTTAAATATTACTATTTGAGTTGTGCTTTTTCAGTACAGAACCCCAGCAACAGCCCACTCGGCACTTTCCACAGGAATTTTCTAGTTATTATTCATTTTCCGCCCTTTTTCGGTAATTAATGCAGCCCGAACTGGCCAGAGGACCAGAGGCCCCCCAACGTTTTCATCCCGAATCCTGTCAAATAATTCGAATAATTCCCCGAAAAAACGAGGAAAATTTCTCATAAATTTGTCTTCTTACTGAAATTCGTCTACGAAAGCTGTGAGTATTATAGTTTTGGCCTCAGACACAAAGATTCGCAACCAACACCCATCCACAGCCCCATAGACTGCCATGTTAAAAAGGCAGGAAAATTTCTGGAGGAAAGCAGAAGTAACCTTTCTTTGAATCGATTTTAATAGGTCATATGTCTTCATTTTACACACAAACTGCATATCCAGAGGTTCAGGAAGGGCTCAAGATGCCCAAACTTAAGTCGGTTCAATGATTGGAAATATTCGAGGCATGGTCTCAGCATTTTCTCTCTCTCTCGCTCAGTCTTCCAACTGACATTTGAACAGGTAATAGCCCGGCAGCGGCCATCTTAGCAGTTATTATCAGTTAATTTGAATTTGTCTGTCTAAAATGACAGAGAGACAGCAGAGCAGCTAGTGCGTTAGTGGCTAGCGCTGACATGCTAGCAATTAGCATTAGCATGTAGAAATAGCATCTATTTAATTTTTAGTGGCTAAAAAGCATGCTCATTGCTAGCAGTAGCAGCCAATGCTAAAATTACTGGTGCTAATTACATGCTAATTGCTAACATGAGTGGCTAATACTAAAATTAGTCGTTTCAGCATTTTCTCTCTCTCTGTCAGTATTTCCAACTGACTTTCTAACAGTCAGTAATTGCTCTGCTGATTAGGGCCAGCAGGCAGAAGCCAGCAGGCAGAAGCCCGGTGGTGGCTATTTTAGCAATTATTGACAGAGACAGACAAGACACACCAATTTTGTACTACAATTTTGTACTACAGAAATTACTAGACTCAGCTCATTTAGGACATTACTACTATATTGGCCTTATACTAACCTTCTGCACATGAGCAGCTAAGGTGTTAGCACTAGCTGCTCATTGTATAAAAGACATGATATTTGCTAACATTACTAACGTGCTAGCTGCTCATGGTAGTAAAGACATTCTTATTGCTGACATTTGCAGCTGATGCTAGAATTAGTGGTCATGTGGGTAAATAAACATGTTAAATATTATTTGAGATGTGTTTTTTCAGTACAGAACCCTGGCAACAGCCCACTCGGCATGCGGGAATTTGCTAGTAATAAGAATGCTATCTACAATTATGATTATAATAGAAATATGACTACTCAGAATAGTTTTACAGAGTACAGTCTAGATCTGCTTTTGTTTTGATTTGGTGCTATATAAATAAAACTGAATTGAACCGAATAATAATAACTGCTTTATGGAGTATTCTTCTAAGGTAAATGAACTCAGGAGCAGGATGGATTGTTTTTAAGCGGGACACTAGCACTTGGGCACCCCAGGGGACTACTTAATGCTTGATTAGCAGGGGTGCTGATGGAGATGTTTTTACAAACTATTCTCTTAGCCCCTTACAATCAGATGCTGTCCTTATCTGCACAATAAATTTACTTCAGTCATTTTTATGTATGTTACCGCCACTTGTACCAACCAAGCCCTGAACGACAACCGACCTGAGGAAAGTCCTGCCACATATTACCACCACTCATTAAGGCGGATAAAAGGCCTTCCTTTGGGAAATGAGATGACATATCAGTTCTACTTCTATCTGCTTTTAGCTGCAAACTCAAACAGGACTGACCAATGATGCAGAGCATTCAGCACTGCACCGTAAAAAAGAAAAAGCTGAGAAAACGTAAAATATCAAGGCAACATGATGCAAGACATTTTTCAGTTTTCTCAACTTTTGCCTGCTGTTGTTGACTTAACTAAGGTTTTCAAGTACTGCAAACAGTTCTGCCAACTTGGATCTTCTTGTTCACCTAATTAGGATAATCCTGTGAGACTAATAAAGCAATTCTTGCTTGAATGCCATGTGTTTCTACCTTCACCACACACAGATTTTTTTTTGTTGAATTAATAAACAGTTATGCCCCTCAATGTTATGTATTTCTACCTTCTTAAAATGTAGGTATTCTTGTTGAATAAACATACAATTATCCCATCAATGGCATATATTCCGAGATTCACCAAACACAAATATTCTTGTTGAATAAATATACAATTTACCTCTATAAATCAAGAACTTTTTTGTTGCTGTAATTTTATTTTAAAAATCCTCAATAGTTGGATAATTAATAAAACAGAGTACAGCTGAATATTATCTGAAATATTTCTTTATATTTATTATGAATTTCGAACAGACGGGTTAAGCGCCTAAAAATAATAAAATAAAATAAAAAAAGACAATATTGAAATATGCTTAGTGTTCTTCTTTTCATGTCTGAACACAGCTATTGAACGTACTGGGACTCAACTTCAAATCTTTTAAGTCGACCCCAAATAAAACAAAAGCATTTTCTTTTTTAGCTGTTACACTTATTCAATAACGTCTTCAGAATACAGAATACAGTAGAATACAACTGAAGTGACTAACTGATGTCCAACCATCTCTCTAGTTTTGCTGTCAACCTCCCTATGTGTTTATCTTCACCTCTGTTTCCAAATCAAAATCAAAGTAAAAGCTTCATTTTGAGAGACCTGGGGTCCGTTTCACAAAGCAGGTTTATGGAAAACTCAGAGTCTGTTAACCCTGGAATCACAGAAACTCAGAGTTTTCCGTTTCACAAAGGAGGGTCAGTCAAACCAGAGAGAGGGGGTAACTCTAACCTGTTTCACAAAGAGAGGTAACGTAACCTCGCGGTCAGTTGCCATAGTAACAGACTCCGTGACTCTAACCTGGTCGGGAGCAGGTTTTCCTGAGGAAACCTCGAGTTTCTCTCTGTCTCCGCCCACTTTCAGAGCCACACGCTCCTTTTGATTTCCTCATTCCTGCGCTGTCAGAACTCGCCAGCTGACAGATTTAAGTCATCGAGTAGGCAACGTTTGGTGTTAACTTTTTTTTCCACGAATATGGCGTGCCCTTTTGATCGCGATCCCGTGGATGAATGTGCAGCAATCAGCAGGGAATTAAATATCTGTCGGGAGAGAGCCCTCCCGGACAATTTTCTTTTTGAGCGGTACCGTTTTACTTCGCAGTCCATCATTTACATACACAACCTCATCCGTCCGCACATTTTAAACATCACCAGTCACAGTCATGCCCTCACATCACAGCAGATGTTATGTGTGGCGCTGCGTTTTTTTGCCAGTGGCAGGTTTTGTACAATGTCGGAGATGCTGAGCACTTGAGCAAGGCAACTGTATGCAGGGCGATCAGAAGAGTCTGCCTCGCCCTGAAAACGCTGTTACCCACATTTGTCGTTTTCCCTGGGCACAAACCTGCCAGGGCCATCAAGGAAGAGTTCCACAGGATCTCTTAGGATCCTTTAATGTCAGGCTGTATTATGACATTGTGCTGCCACCTCAGACTTGGATTAGTAATTTTTATTTGTTTTAGGATTTCCCAGTGTGATTGGCTGCATAGATGGCATGAACATCCCCATCATGGCTCCCTCACATAATGAGGCTGATTATGTGAATAGGAAGTCCATTCACAGCGTTAATGTGCAGGTACATGTCAAATGAAATGAAATCAAATTTTATTTGTATAGTCCAAAGTCACAAAACACATTTGCCTTAGAGGGCTTTACAATCTGTACAGGGAGTGACACCCTCTGTCCTTAGACCCTCGGTTCCAGTGAGGAAAAACTTGCCCATAAAAAAAACCCTTTAACAGGGAAAAAATGTGGAAGAAACCTCAGGAAGAGCCACAGAGGAGGGATCCCTCTCCCAGGACGGACAGACGTGCAATGGATGTCACATGTACAGAACAATCAACACAAACATATTGTACAATGTACAATGAATTACAATAAATGGTAGAATATAGGTAGAATACAGTAGCAGTGGAACCTGTGATAGAGATAATGTAGACTAAGAAGTTTCACAGTGTTAAGCACTTCCTCATAGTTTAACTAATATCTGTCATTCTCTGCACTGTCAAGATCATATATGATGCTGCACACATCATCTCTAATGTGGAGGCCAAGTGGCCTGGGTCTGTTCATGACTCAAGGATATACCACGAGTCAAACCTGAGTGCCAGACTGCAGCGTGTCTCCCTCTTTTACAACACCCCATGCATCCACTCTACATTACAGGAGAGTTTGACGGCCTTCTGCTGGGTGACAGGGGTTACCCATGCCAACCAAGGCTGCTGACTCCTTACCCTGACCCTGAGCCAAGCCCCCAACAAAACTTCAACCGCACTCACAGCAGGATGAGAGGCCTGCTGAAAGCCTGTTTCCAGTGCCTACGTCACCTCAGGGTGACCCCTGAGAGGGCCTATATATATTATTGTGGCATGTGTTGTTCTTCATAATATTGCCACTATTAGAGGAGAGCAACACCCCGCCCTACAAACTGATGACCCTGATGAAGACCCCGTCCACCTGCCAGCTATGCAGGACGGCCGAGCAGTCAGAGACACTATTTGCATGAATCACTTTTGAGTTTAAAGCACCACCACGAGTAAAAACATGAGGCACATTTCAGTTAGTTTATTAGGCTTGATTGTTTAACACAATATAAATTAGAAGACATTTTTGAGTGTTAAAAGAGCATTATGTTAGGGATCAAAGAAGTTCAGAGTCAAGCAGCCACATAATTTACTTTACAATGTAAAATGTGATCAAAATGAGCCCCCCCCCCCCCATGAGATGATGCAGATATCTCACCTGTTTGAACAATGTTTTTATATTTCATCTTAAGTTGCTGCCAAGTGTGCTTCTCCCCCACTGGATTGCACCTACATGAAATAAATTAATAGGCTCCATTCATGCAATTTGCCCTTCAATAGTCATTGTGATTGCAAAATATTACATTTAAACTTATGCATTGACCCGAGCAGCAATGCTCTCCCAACCTCTCTCCCTCTCTTTAACTTCTTTCTTAAGACATGCTCAAAATCGCCATATGCAATCATCAATATGTCAATAACTCCATTGGGGTGAAAAATGCTGCCCTCTTCCTGTCAGTTCCCCTGTTCAATCATCGAATCTGGGCTCCATTGATGTTGGCTTTAAATGTCTGTGGTGCACATGTTTAACTCCAGGTGAAACTACTCTGAGTTGATCAAACTAACTCAAATCAGCTGTTGTGAAACCAAAAACCCAGAGTTTCCTATCTCAGAGTAGGTAAACTCAGAGTTAAGGATTTGACTCAGAGTTTGTTGAACCTTCTTTGTGAAACGGACCCCTTGTGCGCTGTGAGCATCGAGAGCCACCAAGCTCAAAAAAGATAGTCTGGATCGCTTCGAAGGTGCACCTCATCTGTTTTGGGTAATTAATGTTGAGGGCATACAGAAGGCTGAAGAGGTACGCCAGGGCAGTTGAGAGGTTTGCAATGTCGTGCAGCACAATGCCCTCTTCCAACACAACTGCCTGGTCTCGCACAGACATGTCAGCTTCATCTCGTAGGAGGGTGAGGATGGCAACAGACGCACCTTGTAAAACTGCATGTTTTAGATGTTTCCTGCTCCACCACACCTGACTGAAATGATCAGCTCGTCACCAAGCTCTGCAGTGGCCTGATAACGAGCCACTCATTTGAATCAGGTGTGTATACGGAGTTGGCCCAACTTAACTCAAAAATCTGCTCAAAGATTTACAAATCCTTGTTAGGCTGATTTAAAATAGTAGTTAGGACAACAATGAGAGAAAATTGCTGGACAGACAAGATTTTATAGATTGCCTATTGCAAAGCCTTATTTCTGAGTCAGTTTAATTTGAAAACCCTAATGAGATCAACAATTACTAGTTACCATTTTTACAGTGTGGAATTAGGCAGTAAATCAGTGATTTGTTAGCACCTTGGTTGTCTGACTGTTATCTTGTTTGACCTTTTTGGAGAACTGATGGCCACAGATCCATAAATAAAGCCTACAGTGTAATAAAGAATATATTTGCTTTACAATGCTTTGTTGAATAATTGTAAGTCAAATAATTGTTGACTATGAACTTTGATATCCACACTATGTTTCAGTGAATGAGTTTCAGCAGTGCTGGTGCTGCAGTGTGTTGCTAGCTTTCACTCACTTACTTGTGATAATGAGGGATCCATATCCAAGAGATATTTTGCTCTTTCAGGGAAGTTCATAAAGAAGGCTGGATTCATGTTTATTCACTTGAAGAAGAAGTGCTATGTTACTAAGTGTCTTTCTGTTTTTTGTCCCCTCCCACATCCTCCCTCTCTACCTTTCTTCCTTACCCTGACAGAATGAGGACACTCAAGTTCTGCTGTGGAGCATCGCTTGAGGAAGTTGGAGTGGATGTAAAAAGCAGCCCTCAGGTTAGCTGCTATGGACATGCAAGGAATAGATGAGAACACATTTTCATAATTTGAATTCCCTTCTGTGATGTAGCTGCTTTAAACATCTACACACTCTTATGCTATACACACACTGCAGCTGACTTGTATCTGCTGTGTAGACTAGGGGTGTCTAACAGACCGCAAGTCAGCCCATCAAAAGGTCCGATCCAGCCCACTGGATGTCATCAATTTCACTTTTTCAATGTGTTTCAGTTTCAAATGCAGCCTCATTCCTGATTTGTCCACTGGGGTCACACTGTCCTAATAAGAGTAGTATGCTCCATGCTGGGTACATAGATCTCATGTGGTTATATTCAGGCTACTTCCCATACTGTCAACTGTAGACTACTGTTCATGCAGGAAAATAAGGTATAGCGGAAAATGTCTTTTGTGTCAAAAAGTGGACACAGAGTGTCTGGGATTCCAATAAAATGGACCAGTTCCTGTTTATTCACCGAGCTAAATACATAGCCAGTGCACTTGTTGAGTCCAAAGCATCTTCACCACCACCTAAACCACCTTCCATACCACCTAAACTTTAGGCGACACTAGTTTAGCAAGCAAGATTGTTGCCAGTTCTCCACAACTACTGTGCTGACAGGAGAGGCGCTAATGTCAAAACCTCTTCCAAGTTCTCGAGTTCCCGAGTCTCTTTAACAGCTCTCGTGAAGACGGCTCAAAGTCTTAGTGTAAGGCTCAGAACCAATGGAAAAAGCCCTCTAAAGACATACTTAAACATATATGCACACCCACACGTTTGATGGGCTGTCTATCACCCTGCAAGGTGGGACAAAATCAAATTATGGAAGAAATGCATCATTTACTTTTTCCACTACAGCTGGCAGGACATTATAACAGGTGTATAACAAGTGTTCCATCTTTCATTACATCTTTCATTCATCCATTCATGTGATCACATGTCCATAAATAGATCCAGTTTCACTTTACAGTCATTCAGATGAAGCCATGGATACAGAGCTAACAAGACTTGCTATGTTGCTAATGTTTCATGGTGTTTAATGATGATGATGTATCAAAATGCAAACTAATATCTGAACAAACATGTATGTGTTCCTAGAGATTTTTCAATAACATTTAACAATAACATAACATTTTCAATAACCTTTGAAGACAATAATCTGTTTTCACAAGATATATTGTGCAGGGCAGGATAAACTGTGACTGATGCAGCTTGTTATTTTTACCTCATGGCTCAACAAAATCCTTTGAAAGTTACTGAACAGGAGATGAAAACATGTTGACATTATGGAACATCTTAACAGTGCAAAATGAGAGCTTTAGGTAGTGAATTTCTTTTTGCATTGCGATTTGAACTCCTTGATCCTACAGTAATATCTTCTTCCAATAAAGCTGCAAGTAACAGCGTAATCATTCTAACAATGAGTGCTCAGTATATCCCAATATTTAATGAAGACTGAGAGGGTCAGTTGGGACACCATATTTAACCTCTTCTTAAAAAGCCTACTCTGGATCCACAGACCGATATCAACAAAATGTGATGACAAAATGTGAACACAAGAAGAATAAATCTGAGCACGAGAAGGAGAAATCATGCTCTCAAACTGAAAATCTACACTCTTGAATAAAGATAGGATAATTCTTCCATACATACTGATACTGAATGATTTAGTGGTACACAGTAGCGGACCGGACCAGATCTTACTTTCTCCCCTGTCTGCGAGCCAGATGCAGTCATCAAAAGAACCACATCTGGCTCGCAGGTTGCCGACCCCTGATTTAGCTAATCAGCTGTGTGACTTTTTCCATAAGAACAGTTTATTTGAGGACTTTCAGTCAGGATTTAGAGTGCATCACAGCACAGAGACCGCACTAGTCAAAGTCACAAATGACCTCCTAATGGCATCAGACAAAGGACTCATCTCTGTACTCGTCCTGTTAGATCAGGGGTCTCAAACTCGCGGCCCGCGGGCTAATTGCGGCCCGCGGGACGATAGTTTGTGGCCCCCGCCTTAATATAAAAGTTTAATGTTAGTGCTCCCCGCGAGTTTGATATGTATGGCATTTTACAGTGTTGTGTGCGGAGCTGAACGAACCTACCAATCACGGTGGGGTATATGGCTCGCGGGGGCGGGACATCGGCCGGGCTTAATGTGAGCAGAGAAACATTTCTGAATGAAAGATACAGCAGCGTTACCGTGGAGTTTTCTCCCGTGACTGGCTGGCTGCCTCGTTTCTATTGGGCACATGCGGACATTCGCCCCAGCACGCTGCGTTCACAACACTTTAAAAAAAAGTTTTCTTAAGTTGCTGCTGGACATTATACATATATAGACGTATCTAAATGTGAATGTATGTGTGTATATATATATATATATATATATATATATATATATATATATATATATATATATATATATATATATATATATATATATATTTCTGAATGAAAGATACAGCAGCGTTACCGTGGAGTTTTCTTCCGAACACACACACACACGTCAATGCCACTTAGAAAGTTAATATGAGGTCTCTCTCTCTGTGACAAAATAAATCAAAGTGATGCGTACGCGGCGGGATAAAAGAAAAGTAAGGAGCTCAATGCAGCCTAATGTAGTCTGCAGTCACATAGCGGCACCTGTCCGTCGGCAATAACAGTCCCCGGTACCCGGACCAATTATAAGGTCGCCCCGTTATTTATGGGTCATTATGTTTTTTATTTCCATCGCGCTATTTGCATTGTATTCGGATCGCCTTACACAATGAACATTACATATATTTCTATATGATGTAAAAGTAGTCAAAAAAAATGACATCAACAACAACACGGTGTCATTTCCGGGCTTTTATCCGCCAAACGCCGGGCTGCAGTTACAATAAAAAGAAGCGTGAATGACCGTTCACTGTCAGTCGGCTATAAGGCTTGATTGAAACGTCAATGCGACAGTGACAACAAGTTGAATTCTATATTATATATTACTATATTATATATTACTATATATACTATCTACAGTATATTACACAGCCCAAAACATGTCTTTTTCAAAGCCTGCAGTGAAGAGAAAGGTTGGTGATGAGCACAGACAATTTCAGGAAAAGTGGGAAATGCAGTATTTCTTTGTTGAGCATAGGAGCACCCCGACATGTCTTATTTGCACAGAGAAAGTTGCTGTGCACAAGGAATACAATTTGAGACGTCATTACACAACTAGACATGCTGAGGAGTATGAGAAATACCAGGGAGATGAGAGAGCCAACCGGGTTGCCAATCTTAAAACATGTCTACTGAGGCAACAAGATTTCTTCAAGAAAGCAACCAAAGACAGTAATGCAGCAGTCGAAGCTAGCTACATGGTTAGTGAGATGATTGCTACAGCAGGAAAGCCATTCACAGAAGGTGAATTTGTCAAAAAGTGCATATTACAGGCTGCAAGTATAATCTGTCCAGAAAAGAAAGGTCAGTTTAGCAACATCAGCCTTTCTGCCAACACCGTGGCAGAGCGCATTTCTGACCTGTCAAATGACATTTATGACCAATTGTGTGAGAAAGCCAAATGTTTCTGTGCATACTCAGTCGCTCTTGATGAGACCACAGACATCACAGACACTGCCCAGCTCGCAATGTATGTTCGTGGTGTTAATGACAATTTTGAAGTGATGGAGGAGTTGCTCAGAGTAATTCCAATGCATGGCCAGACCACTGCTCAGGAGATATTTTGCCAGTTGTGTGATGCCATTAAGAATGCCGGTTTGCCATGGAAGAGGTTTGTTGGGATAACAACCGATGGAGCACCATCAATGACAGGGAGGAAAAATGGACTGGTGGCACTTGTTCAAAAAAAACTGGAAGAGGAAGGTGTGGAGGAGGCCATTGCGCTGCACTGCATTATCCATCAGCAGGCCCTTTGCAGCAAATGCCTGAAGTTTGACAATGTGATGTCTGTCGTTGTGAAATGCATAAACCAAATCAAATCCAGGGGCTTAGAGCACCGAAGGTTCCGTGCTTTTTTAGAGGAAATGGAGTCAGAATATGGGGATGTGCTCTACTTCACTGAGGTACGTTGGCTCAGCAGGGGAAACGTATTGAAGAGATTTTTTGAGTTGAGAGCAGAAGTGAAAGCCTTCATGGAGAAGGATGGAGTGGCTGTTCCTGTGCTAAGTGATCCCAAATGGCTCATGGACTTAGCTTTTCTTGTTGATATCACACATGAGCTAAATGTACTCAACAAGAAGTTACAAGGCCAGGGGCAACTTGTCACTGCTGCCTATGACAACGTGAGAGCATTCTCCACAAAACTAGTGTTATGGAAAGCCCAGCTCTCTCAGACAAACCTTTGCCATTTCCCAGCATGCAAGGCACTGGCGGATGCAGGCACACCATTCAGTGGTGAGAAGTATGTTGACGTCATTTTGAAGCTACAGGAGGAATTTGATCACAGATTTGCAGACTTCAAGACGCACAGAGCCACATTTCAAATTTTTGCTGACCCCTTCTCCTTTGATGTGCAAGATGCCCCTCCTGTCCTTCAAATGGAGCTCATTGACCTGCAGTGCAACTCTGAACTCAAAGCAAAGTTCAGGGAGGTGAGTGGAAAAGTAGACAAGCTTGGGCAATTTTTGAGAGAATTGACCCCCAGCTTCCCTGAGCTTTCCCGAATGTTCAAGCGAACCATGTGCCTTTTTGGGAGCACATACTTGTGTGAAAAGCTCTTCTCCACCTTGAACTTCAATAAGTCCAAGTATAGGTCCAGACTTACTGATGATCATCTTCAAGCCATACTGAGGGTCTCAACTGCTTCCTCCCTCAAGCCAAATGTGGCTCGGCTATGCGAGAGGAGGCGCTGCCAGGTCTCTGGCAGCAAGAAGTAGGCAAGAGAAGCCATGTTCAGAAGAACAGTTCATGTTCTTCAATGTTCCATTCATGTTCAGGACAATTCATGTTCAGAAGAAAGTTAAAGGTTAAAGAACTGTTTATACAGACATTTGAATCTGAATACAGCAGATATAGGAGACTGAAGAAACCACATATAGTCACTAACTAGAGAAATCTAATTATTATTATTGTTATTTTCATGATTATTATATTATTTTATTTATTTATAAGTAATTGATTTATTTTCTTATTGATTCTCAATTCTTAATTTATTTTTTCATAGATTCTTAATTTATTTATTTTCAACTTATTTTGTGTTATAAAATAAAGAGATTTGACAAGATTTTTTCTTGTGGAAAACCTGATGCGGCCCAGCCTCACCCAGACTCTGCCTCCAGCGGCCCCCGGGTAAATTGAGTTTGAGAACCCTGTGTTAGATCTTAGTGCTGCATTTGACACCACTGACCATCAAATTCTTTTACAGAGACTGGAACATCAAATTAGCATCAAAGGAACCGGAACTGGGTTAGGAACTAGTTTAAGTTGTATTTTTTAGGTCGATCTCAGTTTGTTCACGTCAATGATGAATCCCCCATGCATACCAAAGTTTGTCATGGAGTCCCACAAGGTTCTGTGCTCGGATCACTTTTATAATAATAATAATAATTATTATTTTTTATTTTTTTTATTATTTTTATTATTATTATTATTATTATTATTATTATTATTATTATTAACACATATATACGCTTCCTTCTGGAAACATTATTAGGAATCAGTCCATTCATTCAGTCACTCCAACTCTCATTTTTATGCCGATGACACCCAGATTATTCTTCAAATGGTGCATTGACCTCTGATGGCTCTCACATCTAAACAGACAGTGGAGGAGAATGTTGAACCATAAATATTCTCTTTTCAGATGGCAAAACAGGGAGCAGTAAAAAAAAAACAAGACAACAACAGCAGGTCACTGGCAGCGAGCCAAGAACCAATTAGAATTTAGGTTCAGTGTTTTAGCATGTGAGATAATAAACATTCAGCTCTTTGATTCATGAGTGCTTTTGGCCTCACACACACACACATACACACACGCAGGAAGTAAAAGAGACAGATGGAGGAAAAGCTTGTTGTTGCCTCTTTAGTTTTATTTTCTATTCAAAAGCAGGCTGTATATTATGCATAAATATGCAAAAATATATGCATATTTTGCATAGAGCTGATAGCATCACGTTTGGAGGTTGCTGCATGAGATGACCGCCAGGTTACCAGGGGCAAGGAGATCACAACTCAGCCAATGAAATGTACTTTTGTCCAAGTTTCAAAAGGTCTTTTTGCTCTTTCCAAGGATTTTACACAACTCTGTGAAGTGCTTTAATGTATGCAGATACAGTCAGAGTGGAATATAACAATTCTATTAATTCCTTCCCTCAAGCTGTAATTACCTTTGTCTGCAATTTTGGCAAGAAACATAGCATATAAAACATGAAGTATTCTTCAGGGACCCCCACTATTGGGGTATTTTAACCCTCTGGGGTCATTTTGTGAAGGGAGTTTGTAATGGATGTAACATTGGCTGAATACACTTGATGGTGGTCTGTTAGAACATCACAACTCACTGCTTTCACCCCACACTTTGAAAATAGCAGTCTTATACATTAAGATTTTAGTTCTAAATGCATAAAAATGTGTCAGACTTTACTAGGCATGATGAAGCATGCATTATTATAGCTGCATGAACATGTACTTCACTTTACTGAAAATATAGTGATAACCACAGTGATAGTGATAATGTAAAGTAGTTACTTTTTACGTTTAATCAGTAACATTCCATCAAAATGTAGAAAATAAAGCACATTTCTCTGATCACTGATAAAAAGTACAAATGGACCAATCATAATGGAGGGAGTTTGTCAGATGCTTGTGGAAGTACAGAAAAGTGGATGTGTGGACATCCCAGTCTATGACAAACAAGCAGCCAGGTCAAGGCAGCCTCTAAGGTTTCATTCATTCTAAGGTCTGCCATGTGAATATATGGGATTGATCATTTGACAAATTGCAAATAAATATAACAAAGTGAAACAACCCTCTGTGTCTTCACAATATTTCAAATATAAAATACTGGTTTATACTGCAATTTAGGTAAATAGAAAACCATAAAATATGGTTCAATGGATGGATTTCATTCAAAATCAGTGACATACTTGGTGTTGTCTAACTTCCAGTTAACTTAACTTAAGTTACATAGTGTGATGAGACGTACGAATGACAGAGACAGCATTCACCTGATTACAAGTCAGTGTCGATCAACAGGATTTAAAAAGTTTGTTCTGTTTCTGAGAGAAAAGTTACATAATGTGGCTTTAAGTCTAGCCGCATGGCTGTAGGAATATCAGTTTCAGCCTGCCAGTCTCTCAGACTGAAACATCAACGTATGAAGGATGGTACAGACATGAATGGATCCCAGACAAAGTGTTGTGATGTTTTATTGAGCACTATCATGAAATTGATATCATATATACAATATGATGTTTAAAATGAAGCCTCAGGCCTTTGGCTTGGTGGTGCACCGAGCCTTTGGCTAGGTGCCACCAGTACTGGTGCACCAAACTAGCAGCAGCAGGTCGTGGGGCCGGTGGCGTAGTGGGGAAAATGACATTTTCTAGTTATGTTTTTTTAATTGTGAAAAAAGTACAAAAGTACAACCTTCGAGTGAGTAGAGATGATGTGATGAATTTGCTCCAGGAGCTTAACCCTCGAGGGTGCAAGAGGAGAACATGCAGAAGGTTCATTAGAAGAACCTACTGTGGCGGCACAGGGGGGTTATTACTTTATTAGTTGTTTAATACCGACAACGCCGCCTTGGGTTAGGGCCCAAGGACCCGTACTAAGACTAAACTAGCACTTATTGAAGGACACACAGATTCGTTAACTCAGGGAGAGCAGGAGACGGAGTTCAGTGTTCATACAAAAATTTATTAGCTAAAATCGACCAATGTTTGGCATAAAAAAAGGAGGCCCAACAACAGAAAAAGGGGAGAACCGGCTGAGGCTTACCAATGGGGGGAGGGGGTCTTAAAGGGGAATAAAGTGAAGTCTGCAAAAAAAAGAAGAGCACCCCACTCACAACAAAAACGTGATGTGCACACAAAGAAAATCTCGAACGGGGATCACACACACATAAGGGGATCACCACCACCCTGGAGGACCACCACCACCAGCACTGTCGGCCATCAGCTCTAGGGGACAAGGAGAAACACATTAAGAGGGCTCCAGGTAAAGAAAACAAACCAAACAATAAGCAAAAAGTATGAGATCAAATTATTAGCCTGAACCAAATAAACAAATAAACCAAAAGGTCTCTGGCCAGAGATATTAACGCAATCAACCAATACTCATCGGTCAAAGCAAATAAATCACAATAGAAAATAAACTATGAATTCCCCAAAACAACATAGTAAATTACCCAACAATACCCAGAGACTTAAACAATTCATCAAATGAGAATTAACTAATACACTCTCACACGCACACACACAATACACAGACCGAGTGTGTGGCTGAAAGCTTTGGCGAAAGCTCGCAGCGGTCCCCGCGAGCGACAGCCACACACGCGCGCGCACACACACACACACACACACAGGGTCAGCTGCAGGAAACCAGTCGGTCGGTCAGACGACAGAACCCAACACCAAGCAGGTAAGGCGGTAGAAGCCGCAGAGGAGCGGCAGCAAAGTAGTAGCAGCGAAGCAGCAGCAGCGAAGCAGCGGTAGCCGTGGCTATATAGCCACAATTAATCAGTGCTCGTCTTACTCAGTTTCAGCGTCCAACAAAAAGTCCGGTTCAGTCCGACTAAATAGCGTCCCGTCCAAAGAGGGAGAGGAGTGAAGAGTCGGCGTAGCGGGGGGAGACAGCCACCACACGGCAAAGCGATCAGCTGACTGTTAGAGGGAGAGGGGCGGAAGGAAGCCTTAACACCTGGCTAACAGCAAGTTAAAAGGTAAAACGGTAAAAGTTCATCGGAACTCACCGATGCGCTGATCGACGGCAGTTAACAACATGTATATATCGCCCTGGCTGCGACGGAGGCGCCGGCTCTATTAAAGATTTATATTTAAGTCCAATGAAACGCTCCCGAACATACACAAACGGCACACTAAGGTGCACCTACCTGTGCTCGGACGCAAGCAGCGGACACAACGACCCGGAGGTGGATGGGCCGAAGAGGCAGGAAGCGAGAGGTCAAGAGGAGGGGCACGACCTATTTTTATCACCTCTGCTCAAACAGCGATTGGCAAATAAGCCAGGGAGGGCGTGATGCAGGAAAAACCTATGTTCAAGGTGGCAATGATGCTTCATACCACTACACTACCATTCAATGGGACCGAACTACATGTGGCATGCTGATGGTTATGATAAACTTAAACCATTCGGTCTGGCCCTTTCAGGATGCATAGATGGATTTTCAAGTAAAGTACTGTGGCTTGAATGTGGACCAACAAATAATAACCTAAGGGTGATCGCTCACAATTTCCTGTCATGTGTGCGAAACCTTGGTCTCATCCTGATTGCGGCATGGAGAACGGCATTATGGCTGCGATTCAGTGTACCCTATGTCACCATCACCTTGACTACTACTCTGGAGCGTCCAGCCACATGTATGGCTCATCCACTAATAACCAGCGCATTGAGTCCTGGTGGTCCACAGTCAGAAAGGGAAGGTAAGTGGCCTTCGTAAAGTAATTATAATTATATTTAAATATATGTACACACAAAGACATATCATTATATCCTATATCCATTTCTATAGATCTCAGTTCTGGATGGAGTTATTTTTTCTCCTCTGAGATGGGATACTTCAATGGGAGTCATGAGCATCAGCGCCAATTGAGATTTTGCTATACTGATGTTCTTCAGAAGGACTTGGATGAGTGTGTGAGACTATGGAACAGTCACAGGATTCGCACTTCCAGAACAGCGTCATGTCCAGGAGGAGTGCCCAATGAACTGTACTACTTACCACACAGGAAAACTTTGATGATAGATTGAGACTTCCTTGTTTGTCTTACTTTTAACTTAAATGTAAGTAAATGCTGTTATGTCTTCTATAGATTTGGCTCCAGGGACTGTGGATTTCAAATTGAACACGTTGAATTGGATGGCTTTCCTGAGGCAAGCCTATCAATAGCTACACGTGGGGACCCAAACATGCAGGAGTACTTGGACTTTTCTATGCAGCGCAATCAACTACAGAAGCCAGAAAACTGGGAGTCTGCAACAGGACTGTACATGAAGCTAAAAGAAATTTCTCAGCTATAAAACAATCAAAAAGTAGTGGTGGTCATGGCCACGGTGATAGGTTATATCATACACCATACACCATGACCACATACACCACCACTACTGAATATTTCAAACAGGTTCAGGTGAACCTGGTTCAACCTGAGCTCCTACTGACCCCTCAACCCCCCAACGTATTGGACCTGGTTTACTTTGGGTCAGTTTGTAAAAATTTGGTGAATTTGTTGTCTCATCATGCAAACGTGGCCAATATATACATGATGGGAAATGAGATATTGACATTCCAGATGTATCATTCTCCATTTTGGTGACAAATGCTGATGGCTCTTCACACCCACAATATTATCTGGTTTTAGGTCTGCGTGTATGTATGTGTCCCATCAAACTTGGGTGGGAAAAGTAGGCTTATAATTCATCTGTTGTGGCCATCAGATGAATTATCAGCCTCAGATCTGTCATGTGATGTTGGTCATTCACGTAAGAAAAAAGCATTGGTGAGTTCAGACCTCAGGCAGATTATGTCCTTGTTGATAAAAAAAAGTCATTCCTCTTGATGGTTTTACAGGTGTCCACTCCAGTCTTGCATGGAGAACAAAAAAGTTTTTGAGGAGTTCTTGTTGACCACTGCATTGTTTGTTTGAAGGTTGCAGCATCTGGTTACAAGACCATAGCGAGCTCCCTTTGTATATTTGGAGCACATCTGTGGGGAAGGAGGAGAAAAAAGGAGCATTTACTGTCATCTTTAGGATATTGAACTCTTTTCACTGTACATACTGTATGTACATACAACTGTTCTTCAAATAAAAAATTAAAAAAAACTTTGTTTTTCTTATCAATGTCTAGGAGCCATTAGAGTATTCATTCTAGATCCTGGAAATCAAACCATCTTTTTTCACCTTTTTGGCTATCGCTGTCTGTAGCTGAGGACCGGCCTGTCATAAAGATGGTTCTTGAAGAACCTGATATTTTCTGATGTAGACATGGTGACACTGATCTGAAGTTTCAATTCAATGGTCCTTTAAGGTTAATCCAGCAGGTTACAACAAAGCATTAATGTTAATGTAGCAGCATAGACATGCTTTACCGTTCAGCGCAGCTGCTGTGTATTTAGCACTACAGGTGGGCCAGTATAAAAGCACCACCTGTCATTGGCAAATTCCTTTTGCACCTCTGTCGTCACTGGTGCATCATTTCCGGGTCGCAGGTTGTTGGCCCGGCAGGTATGGTTGCCCAGTGCTTCACCTCACTGGTCGCTCGTTCCTTCCTTGGTGCTCACGGCATTTGTGTTTGTTTATAGGGCAGCTGTTCTTGTTCTGCTCCGTGTGTCCCGTATGTGTGGCGTAGTTTGTGCCTGGTAAGTGTCCTCTCTTTCTCGCTACTTGTTGATGCTGTCTGAGGGCTAATGCTAGTGCGGTCGCAGGTAGATGTCAGTGTTGGCCGGCCTTCTCTCTCTCCTCCTCCTCCTCTGGTGTGAGTGGGTGTGTGTCCCTAAACAGGTGTGTGCTAGTATAGCAACCAACCGCAGTATTTACTGTTAAACATAGTTATTAATGGTATGTCTTCTATCATTAGGTGTAACATGCGATCAGCAGATTGGGGTCGCTGCTGCTTTGTCTCGCTGCTGCTTTGTCCGGCTGCTGCCTTGCTCGGGCTGCTTTGTACAAACTCCTTCGACCCTGGCCACAGCAGTGTTGAGATAGGACGACACCTGCTACTGCCAGCCAAAGACAAACAGCTAATACTGCTGAGGACCTCAAGGCCCACATGTGACTTCATGTAACCTTGTATAATGTCTGTATGTTTGTGCTTTTATTATATTCCATTTAAAGTATGTATGTGTCACTCAGAACACCACAAGAATAGAAAATTCCAGAACACTATCGGCTCTTCGTGGAAGGATTTGCTAACCTGGTGGCACCGCAGCATAGGACTGTGGTTGAATGTGGTGGCACTAAGACCAAGAAGAACGCTGAGCAGGTGCTTTCTAGGTGTTGGACTGATGAGTGTAACCAGACCTTGAGAGAGAGAGAGAGAGACCCTCTCAGTCATCTGTTTTCTGCTAAGCTGGCTGCTACTGAACAGAGGTGGGCAGCCCAGTTAGCTTCTTTTGACTTTGAGGTCAAGGGAAGAGCAACACTAATGCAGATGCTCTCTCCCGTTAGCATTCATCTGCTCCCCAGGATGTCGCTGCGATGCTCCCATTGTGATGCCCAAGTCTTTGCAGCAAGCTCTGGATTTGGGAAGGGTAGAGGCCACCCAGACTGCCATCACAGCCTTGCCACAGCACACGCTTCCTGAACTCTGTCTTGCTCAGCAGTCTGACCCCGTGATACAGAACCAGCGTCCTAGTCGTGAGGAGCGGGCACAGCTCTCCCAGCCCACTCTGGTTTTGCTCTGGCAGTGGGATCGCCTACTTGAGAGGGACAGTGTCCTGTATCAGAAACTGTGTCGTCCAGATAGCGCTGAAGCCATGTTCCAGCTGTTGCTGCCAAAAGCATGGATAGATGAGGTTTTGACCCAGGTGCACCAGGGGCATGGTCACTAGGGGGTGGAGCAAACATTGGCGCTCCTTCGGTCCCGATGCTACTGACCTGGTATGTCTTCTGAGGTGGCTCAATGGTGTCAGAGATGTGAGCGGTGTCAAGTGGCCAACGATGTGCATCCAAAAGCATGTGGCTTTATGGGGCATTTTTTGGCTTCCTGCCCAAATGAAATCCTTGCCATTGATTACACGACTCTAGAGCCTGCCCAGAATGGTTTAGAGAATGTTTTGGTGCTTACTGATGTTTTTAGTAAGTACACTGTGGCTATCCCTACTCGGGATCAACGTGCTGCTACTGTGGCCAGGGTTTTGGTGTCAGTATGGTTTGATCAGTTTGGTGTCCCTGCTCGCTTGCATTCTGATCAGGGCCGTAACTTCGAAAGCTCCCTCATCCAGCAGTTGTGTGACCTGTATGGGATTGGAAAATCACGCACTACCCCATACCATCCAGAAGGAAATGGTCAGTGTGAGTGCATCAATTGGATGCTCCACAACTTGCTGCATACTCTGCCAGTGTCCCGGAAAAGGGACTGGCATGTGTGTCTGCCTCATTTGTTGTATTGTTATAACACAACTCTTCATCAGACAACCGGAGAGTCACCCTTTTTCCTGATGTTTGGTCAGGAACCCAGACTGCCGATTGATTTCTTGTTGGGTCGAGTTGAGAGTCTGGTGGGTGGCTCTATCCATAAGTGGATTCAAGAGCTCCAAGCCCGTTTGCATGCAGCTTTCGAAGGAGCCAGAGAGCACTTGAAACATGCTGCTGATCGGCAGAAGCAAGTTCACGATCAGCATGTAAGGGATCTGCCATTGCAGGAAGGGAAGCTTGTATATTTGCATGATTTAAGCGCTAGGGGGCCCCGAAGACCCGGGATTGGTGGAGCTCTGCGAGGTATCGTGTGTTGAGGATGCCTAGAGAAGGTAGCAGGGTGTATACTATTGTGCCAGTAGATGACGAGACCAAGGTCAGACAGATCCACCGCACTATGCTGAAGGCTGTCGTAAGCGTGGACTTACCTGGTCATGCCTCCTCTCATAACTCTCCCTCTGGGGAGGAACCATCTTTAGTAGAGGAGCGAGGAGCCTTCATTTGAGTATGACTTGTTGGCTTCAGACCTGTCATCTTATGTGGCCACTTCTGCTATGCCCTCCACCAGTTCAGCTGGGTCCCAAGAGCCTTTTACAGCTTCGGGGGCATCAATGTCTCTGGTTCATCCTTCTGTCACTTGTCTCGACATCAAACGGCTGGTCAGCATTCAAATGTGCATCGGCTCCCACAGTCCGCTGGAAATACTCTTGCTGCTGATCCTCCTGCTTCTGTGTCCAACTCTGTCTCTGCCTTATTTAGACCTTGGAATTAGTTTGTTGCGCTACTCAGTTGATTGTCGGGATGGCGATCCAAGGTGGTGGGGTAGAATGTAGCAGCATACACATGCTTCACCGCTGTGTATTTAGCACTACAGGTGAGCTAGTATAAAAGCACCACCTTCCATTGGCAAATTCTTTTTGTGCCTCTGTCGTCACTGGTGCGTCATTTCTGGGTCGCAGGTTGTTTTCTATCATTAGGTGTAACATGCGATCAGCAGATTGGGGTCGCTGCTGCTTTGTCTCCCTGCTGCTTTGTCTCCCTGCTGCTTTGTCTCGCTGCTGCTTTGTCTCCCTGCTGCTTTGTCTCCCTGCCGCCTTGCTCGGGCTGCTTTGTACAAACTCTACTGCTGCTTTGCTGCTCTGCTCTACTGTTTTGACTGCTTTGTTTCGCTTAGTCTCCTGCTGCGCTTTCCTCGCCCTCATCGGCCGGTAGCCTGGCGTCTGCGGCCCACGCCATGCTCCAGAGCGGCTCTGTCGGACTCACGCTTGGGTGTTTTTAACTAGGGCCTCCATGTGTGCGAGTATGGATGTGCGTTAGGTTATTTTGGATCGGTTACTTATTTGAATGTGTTTTGAACGTTTGTTTGTTTTTTATTTCTTAAAGTGGGCATTTCTTGATTGGTTAAACTTATTCGCCCTTTCGTTTGTGATTTATTCTGTTTCTTTCTTTTCAGTTGCTGGAGACTGGTGGTGGCGGTGCTGGTGCCTGGGTGGTGGTGGCTCTTTTGTTTGCTGTGTTGGGGAAAGTGGGCTTCACTTCACTGAGTGTGTGTCACAAAGTTAGCTTAATTGTATATGTATTGCAAATATATTGACCACACTTTCTGAAACTGCTTTAAATACAAGTAACAATTACAGACCTATGAGATGTGTGCACTTGCATTTTTTCAGTGTTTATATCATGCTGCATATTGAAGCACTTTACAAGCGTTTAAGATTTACATCCTCCTGATTAAATGAAGACAAATTTGACTGCAGTCAGAAGCTTAAATGCACTTTTAAAATGTTTGGAAATAGCTTGAATATGATTTTGAAACATGCAGCAATGTATTTCAGTGTTTGTGCACAAACCGATTGTTTTACGTCATCAAATCAGATGCTATTTTGCCATAATTATGTTCAGTGAGAGCCTTCTATATATACGGCAGAAATTAGATTAAATGTTTCTAATTGTGTCACTGACCAAGCTATATACCATGAAAGTAATGCAGTTACAATTTCAAGCAGTTTCAAGCACTTTATTCAAAATCCAATAATTCAATCTTAAATGTACAATTAAAGCGTTTCCAAGGATTTCCAGGGGTTGTCCTTAACAGCTGAGTGGTCCATGGCTGTGAGTGGACTGTGAAAGCAGAAGACAGAGAAGGTGTATGTGTATATCTTTGATTATGACATTATCAACACCATTACTGTAGCATCCTGACACTTCTGAATGAACCGTATAGTTAATACCCGTACTGTGTAACGTTACGTTTCCAAAGTACTGCAGCAGCCTGGTTTGTACACATGGAGCCTATGACGTAACACGTAACAATAAACTCTGAACAGGTCGGTGTTAGTTTAAGGAGTTAAAGGGATAGTTCGGGATTTTTTACATGAAGCTCTATAGCATCTCCGTCAGTAGTGTCGCACAGCCACACCGACTTACCCCCGACAGTGTCCCGTGGGCCGAGTTCTGTCCAGGTTTGGTCAGCAACGAAAGTAGTCCGGCAAGTTTCCAGGGACACGTAAATAAAAAGTTTTTCTTCTTAAAACAGCATGTGTTCAAAAGAGTGATTTATTTGCATCGCAAAACCGATGTCGACGAAAAAGTCCCACGTCGTAATCACTTGGCCCTACTTTCTCTCTTTTTGTATCTCTGCGCTGCTGCAAGATGACAGACGAGGGCTGGGCTGCGCAGAGAGAGCGTGGTGGGGCTGAAAGAGCCGGGTCGCCCCATTCCGACGCGGCACGTCCGCAAACAAAACTACACAGTAGCGGCCACTTGCAGCAGCGCAGAGATACAAAACGAGAGAAAGTAGGGCCAAGTGATTACGACGTGGGACTTTTTCGTCGACATCGGTTTTGCGATGCAAATAAGTCACTCTTTTGAACACATGCTGTTTTGAGAAGAAAAACCTTTTATTTAAGTGTCCCAACAAACCTGCCGGACTACTTTCGTTGCTGACCAAACCTGGACAGAACTCGGCCCACAGGACACTGTCGGGGGTAAGTCGGTGTGGATGTGCGACACTACTGACGGGGATGTCATACAGCTTCATGTCAAAAATCCCGAACTATCCCTTTAACGTATGATGTACGTCAGATTAGTTCCCTTTTAAGTTAAACCATAGACAGCTAAATTCATCAACACAGCTACCTCGCTAGCTGCTTAGCACACAAGTCAATGGAGCCGAGTTAGCTACTGTTAGCACAGCCGCGGCTCACTTAGAGATCGCTACGGCCTGGTTTGAATTAGGTGACAGTTCAAGAAGTTGTTTTGCATGATATGTTGGTTGGCGTTCGCATGGTCCTAAAACCGCTACACATTAGACAACAGTAAACTTACACTTTTGACATGAAGTCCTCCCAGGTGCTCCTTTCCTGAGGTAGTCCGCCATGTTTTCGGATCGAAATCCGGATCCGCCCAGATCAGGATCACGGTGATCCAATCTGCCAGTGTTTTGAAATACTCAGATAAAGTGAGCAGGATCATCTTGATCCATGACTGAGAAAAGGAGGATTTCATTATCCGGATTATCCTGATCCAGATTACAAGTTTTGAAATACCGGGCCCTGAAGACCTCCAGCTCTTCAGAGAGGACCTTCTCTCCTAGCACTACCTACAATGGGACATGAGAAAGCTACCTCTTTAAGAAGAATTGTCATAGCACTTATTGTTACACGCTTCTTATTGCACTGTACCTTGATTGTTCGAGAGTCTTAAAATAACAAAAAAATCACAAAACTACTAGCAGAAACTAGCAGAAAAATTGAGAAACAGAGGGCAGTGTTTGACACAAGATTTCTCTGAGCAGTAGCATGTATGGAAATAAAATTGTCTACAACATTGTCTCTCATGCAGTCAAAAACAAATTCATAATTCAACACTGACAGCCAAACAGCAGCCCTGTGCAGCAGTGAGTTATTCAGACGATCAAGAAAGAAGCGAGAAATACAAACCTGTTAGTCTAAAGGACGCATGGTGTGAAAGCATGTGAAGTGTTAATTGTGTGGGTCTCACAGTGAGAGCTGGCAGCCCAAGTAAGTCAGTGAATTTAACACCGTACAAGGTGTGAGGAATGGGCAACATACAAAGAAACACTGATCATGTGACCCAAACAACCACACAAAGTGTTTATGCCAGCACCCAGAGCTAACCCTGAGCCATGAGTTGGGCTGGCGAAGCAGGGCTATCGTTTGCCTCACCAATGATTTTATGTACACAGATCCTGGTCATGAAATTATACAGTTTATAGACAGTTGTAGTCTGAAGTGAAAATGTAGCCCAGCTGTAGCCCACGTGAATGCATTAACTGATGAAAAATGCACATGGCTACTCTTTTTATTCAGGGACATGGAGAATTGTTGTGCTTTGGAATTGTAGACAGGCGCTAATGAGACGCTAGGCAACAGATTGGGATACACTCTGCAAGCTCTGGAGGTGACATTGACAGTATGATGGACCACATCACTTACTGTCTGAAGAACAACATGCTCAGCAAGGCTGTGCAGTCTCAAACAATAAACTATTGATGAGCTGTGGCCTGAAGGAGCTTCTAAACAAAAAGAGTCTTCATAGATGGAGGACAGACAAACTGAAACGTGTTGTTTGGGAGGTGAGAGAAGGGTCCATACAAGAAAAAAATAGGCAGACAGAGGGCACCTTGTACAGGAGCAATGAGCTGGCCTTTTGTAGGTGGTTCAGTCCCACAACCCCAGACATCACACTCCCCTCAGAGCTACTCCGTTCCTATGGACAATATTGTAGATATCTGTTACAGATACTGGCTGGTGCCATGTATACAGCTTATATGCTTTCTCTGTAAACAGGAGAAATAAGTGAGACAGGGCAAACTGTGTCAGTTTTTCATCTTTCAGCAGAAAGAGGAATGCTGCAAAGGGGACCAAACTGATCTAAGGACCCCTGGAGCACAATAAGTGCCACACTGCCCCCTGCTGGTGACCCCACAATTACTCCTGACATCTATATAACATCTATAAAATATTTTAGTGCAAGGATGGTGGAAACAGGTAGATTACCACTGAACAAATATTCAAAACATTAATTATAAAATTTCAGAACTACAACAAATGTGATAACACTTTAGTGGGCATTACACACTCCCTGACAGAAAAGTATGGCTCCTGACATTTCCAAAAATCTTTACCTCAAAACCGTTTAACATTTTCAACTCTTAACATTAATTCTCAAATCTCTATTCAACAAACAAGTCTGGGTGGAATGTATGTGGTTGGTGCTTAATAAGTGTATGGCATGTATGCTGCCTGGGAGTAAATGAGTGGGTGTGAATATGGCATACAAAGAGGCGGAATGTATGGAAAGAGTGAGTGTGGAGGTGTAGGGTGATGGTGTGCCTTTAAGACAGGTATATAGGGTGCTGTGTGTTATGGAATTTTCTATTCCTGTAGTGTTCTGAGTGACACATACATACTTTTAAATGGAATATAATAAAAGCACAAACATACAGACATTATACAAGGTACATGAAGTCACATGTGGGCCTTGAGGTCCTCAGCAGTATTAGCTGTTTGTCTTTGGCTGGCAGTAGCAGGTGTCGTCCTATCTCAACACTGTTGTGGCCAGGGTCGAAGGACTCTGGTGCTGCATGCTTAGACATAATACACAGCTTGCCACTGACATTCCAATCTGTGTAAACAGACATCTGTGTCTCCAGACTTAATCATGTTGACGAAGACACCATTCTTGGTAAAAGCATTCTCTTCTACCTAATTCGGGGCGTATAGTGTTTGTGATGTTATCTCGGGGTTTAAAGTCTATCCACCAGCATGAGTTGGGCAGAATGTGAGACCGACTCAGGCACTTCTGATGCTTTATGAGAATGTCTCAAATTCTCCTTGGCCAAGTGTCAATAAATAATACAGCATAAGACATCAGAGGATCCTGAACACTTTCTTTCTTCCTGACCTCACCACTGACCTTTGGCTTAAGCAATTTCTCCACAACACTGTGTACCCGGTCACTGAGTTCACCTAATGATCACCTTCTCTTACAAGTGGACCTTCTAACCTCTGACTGAGAGGCTCAGATTCTTGGTGTCCATTGTTTTCCTCCCCTTCCACAGGTCCAGTGAATAAAAGTAGGTTTTCATCAGCATCATGTCTCTTTTCAGTATGATTTGGTAAGTGTTCAGGTACAATATGACTTTCTATCCTTAGAGGTGCTGGTTAGGTGAGTATGGTTCTCTTTCTCCAACCAATCCAAACAGCAAGTTGATGGTGAGATGTGGGTGACGGCCGTAGGGGAAGAAAATTGGTGAGTAGCTGGTTTATTCATGTCTGGTACAATTGTATGCGTGTATCACATGTGGGAGGTGATCCTTCCACCGCAGTTTCTCACTGTCAGTCAATGTTGTTAACATCTGGAGAATGGTGCAGTTCAACTGCTCAGCTGGGTTGCCTTGTGGGTGGTAGGGCGATGTCCGCAAGTGGCCAACCTCAGACAGCTGCTGTAATAATTGGAACAGTTTGTTCTCAAATTCACGACCCTGGTCATGATGTAGTTTGGATGGCTATCCAAACCAGGGTATGAAATCATTGAAGATACACTCAGAAGCTGTTCTTTCTTGAGCACTCTTTCTGTGCCTACATGACCCATCTCATTGTGTGTAGGTACTTCAGAGCTATTGGCCTGTGTTTCAGAGGGAGGACTAACTGCTTTTGCTGGTTCATCCTTTTCTAAAGGAGGCCGTCTTCAAGTTGCAACTTACTCCACTCATGCAGTAGCTTTCGGGTGGCTTACAGGCTGGCTTATGTCATCTGTATATGTCAGTTTGGTGTTTGAGTCCTTTAACTCAATAATTGTGCCTATGCCTTGATCCTCTCTTTGAGCCTTAACAAGATCATCATGGCTGATAGCTGGCAGGTGACAATGAGGTTGCAGGGGAGGATCCAGGGAGCACATGTTACGTGCTGCAACCCAGGCCACCTTTCCATTCTGTTTTCTCCCATCCCAAGTAGCATGCACTGCCTCATTTGAGAGCTTCTCTGTACAAGCCACAATGTGTCTGCATCCACATTTGATTTTCCAGACCTGTACCTGGATAGATCAGCCTGGAAAAATCCTGGCTGTATGAGCGATAATATCCCAGGAAGCCGGTCAGTTTTCTTACCTCACAAACTGTCTGGTGTCTTGCTTGTCAAGGTTTTGACTGCTTCAATGTCCTGTGGGTCTATCTTGACACCATCAGCTGACACAAGGTGTCCCACATACCTGACTTCTTGTCTGAAAAGCTCTCAGCTCTCAGTTTTACTCCATGCTGTTAAAGAGAGTGGAGAATTTTGCGGAGGGCCTCCACATGTTCATCAAATGTTCTTGCATAACAGAGCACATCATCCAGATATGGAATTGCAGCATTCGTGTGCCGAGCACCTCCTCCATGCTCCGTTGGAATGCTGCTGGGGCATTTCAGAGTCCAAATGGGATACGGACCTATTCATAGAGGCCCCACGGGGTGACGAAGGCAGTCAGGTGGCGTGAACCCTTGGCAATGAAGCCCTGAGGCACTTTTAAACTCAAAATCTCAAGTTGGAAAGTCAAGATCTCGAGTTTGAAAGTCAAGATCGCGAGTTTTGTTTGACTGCCAGTCGCTCGAATATATTTTCAAGTGCTCCCTGTTCAAGTGGACCCACATGCCCACATGCAAGCAGCACCTGGCTTCCAGTGCAGTCCAGAGGTCAAAGTCGCTACAGTTTAACAGAACGCTTGTTACAACTTGACTAGTGTGTTTGTGGGATTATTGCAAAACACAAATCTGTAAACACACAAACAGATAAACGTAATACATTTCCCACAAACCTAATAATTGTTACGTTATAACTATTACCTTTACAGGGATTTATTACGTTTGTGGGAAACAACTACAACCACAACGACCATTATTCATTGCATTATTACATTTGCGGGAAATTATTACAACTCTTTGGTTTGTAGAAATTTATTACGTTTGTGGACGAGTGAAAACTTTCAGTATTGTAATAACTTCCCACAAATGTAATAATGCAACGAATAACAGTCATTGTGGTTGTTGTTTGTTTGTTTGCCTATATACACCCTACTAATATTGACCGTGGGTGCAAAATCCAGCTGCTGGCTTTCCACTCCACTATCACAACGGATGACCCCCCAAGCAAGCAGCATTGTCATTCCTTTTCAGTTCACAAAATTATTTTGTGTTTAAACAGATTTATTTCTTTGCATAAGCAAAATGCTTCTTGCTAATGAGGAGCATATCTCTCTCTCTCTCTCTCTCTCTCTCTCTCTCGCTCTCTCTCACCGCTGTCTATGGTGCTGAACCAAAGAAGCCTTGACCCACGCACCACTTAACTGCCAAGTCTATCGATTTCCCCCCTCCACTCAAAAATGTGTTTTTCATATTGTTCCTACACTCAAATGTTTGAGTTTCAAACTTTTGGGATGTCATATCTTGCATATTTCTTAATTCTGGGTTTTCTTAATAAGGGAATAGGATTTTAACAAGATAATTTGACTTTTGGGGTGTGAAAAGTATATCAGTCACATTAGCCTATTATTCAAAGAAAAGTATTTTATATAGGTTACACCTTGAAACATGTCTAGGAGTCTTTAATGATTGAATTGTGCTATTTATTTACATCACAAAATGATAACTTAATTGTGATAATGTTCACAGTTATTATTTAGCTACATGCCACAGCCTGAAATCAGATGCTGCTGTTTCAGCTGTTGTGGTTTATTTTGATGAAACACACATATCTGTAAAAGCACAAACAGATAAACACACTAGTACAGCTGTAACGAGTATCCTGTTGAACTGTAGCGACTTTGACCGGACTTCCTCTGGATTACAGTGGTCACCATGACAACGGGACAAACCAGCTGCCTGCTGCTTGAGTGCGGGAGAACAACAACAACCACAACCACCGTTATTCACTGCGTTATTACATTATTACAATATCGAAAGTTGAAAGCGTGTTTCGTCTGTACTAGGCAGCGGCTGTTACGTTTGTGGAAAATGTATTACGTTTGTGGGATTACTGCAAAACACGTATCTGTAAACACACAAACAGATAAACACACTAGTAAAGTTGTATCCTGTTAAACTGTAGCGACTTTGACCTCTGGACTACACTGGAAGCTAGCTGCTGTTTGCGTGCGAGTAGGGGGTCCACTTGAACCGGGTGCACTTATTCAAGCGACTGGCAGTCAAACGAAACTCAAGATCTCGACTTTCAACTTTTGACTTCGAGTTTGGAAGTCAGGCCCCCACCTGACCTACTGGGATATCAATGTCCTGTCTGCCTGTCCGTAGGCAGTCATTACTCTTTGTTCATTACAGGTAGCCTCTTCATCAGTAGACAGACTCAATGATGTCTGGTGATCTTTTTCACTGGCTGCAGCTTGCTGGTTGCATCAGGTCACTTTTGGTCCAAGGTTGCAGTATCACTGGATCAGCTTCCAGCCACAGGGTGGGAGTGATCCCAGATGAGCCCTCAATAATCTGTTACAGGTACTGGCTGGTGCCATGTAAACAGTTTATATGCTTCCTCTGTAAACAGGAGAAATAAGTGAGACAAGGCAAACTCTGCGTTCATTTTTTCATCTCACTCAGCAGGAAGAGGAATGCTGCGAAGCAGACTAAACTGACGTAAAGCCTCCTGGAGCATAATGAGAACCACACTGCCGGCTGCTGGTGACCCCACAATTACTCCTGATATCTCTGTAAAATATTTTAGTGCAAGCATGGTGTAAACAGGTTGATTACCCCTGAGCAAATATTCAAAACATTAATTATAACATTTTAGAACTACCACAAATGTGATATCACTTTAGTGGGCATCATGCATTCACTTATTTGTAACCGACAGCCAGGTGAGAGGACAGCTGCAGGGGTTCTACCAGAGCAAGACTGCGAGCCCAGATGGGATCAGCCCCAGATCTTCAAAGTCTGTGCTGACCAGCTGTGTGGGATTCTTCAGTGCCTTAACCTGATTCAGTATGAGTTAGGGCTGAATGATATATCGTTGTTGTATCTATATCTAGATATGAACATTCAAGATATTAATATCGAAAAAGCAACTATATAAAGAATATAGCATGTACAGCTCTAGCAGTCACAATAAACATCATTTTTATGATCGCCCTTGAATTCACCACCAACCACAGGGCAGGCAACCACAAACCCTATTTCATGCTTGCTGTGGATTGACAGCTGAAACCAAGCAATGAACATAGGACAAACATAGGAGAGAGGGAGACGGAGACTGAGATGCACACACACAACTTACACAGCGGGTAAATCAAAAAGAAAGAAAAAAAGTGACAAAGTGAGTTTAGTGAGTGTGGAAGATAATCCGGCTGTAGGCGGTGCAGAATATGATTTTGTGCCAAAACATAAATCATCCTCCATGATTTGGAGGTATTTTGGATTTAAAAAGGATGACGTCAACCAGAGCGAGGTGTTGTGCAGGTTGGCAAAAATTGCGACGAAGCACAACCTGCACAACAAACATGTTTCACCACCTGAAACAACACCATCATATAATGCACGAAGAGTGTATTACAATGAGAGAAACACCGGGGACTTCTCAGTCATCCCAAAAGAAGCCCAAGCAAAGTGTGATTGCTGATGCCTTCAGTAGGGTTACACCTTATGAGTCGACGTCCACCAGACATGAAGACAGTACAGATGCTATATCATACCACACTTCAAAAGACATCGTCTTTCGTAATAAGGTGTTTTTATTTTTCTGAAAATTTCTTGGTTTTCACTGAACCTGTCATATCGTAACGTATCAATCTCAAGATATCTGGCATGAATATCAAGATATGAAATTTTGTCCATATTGTTCAACCCTAGTATGAGTATATGATGAGTATGAGTAGGGACATGGCAGCTAGCTTTCTGTGAATGGTGCAGAGAGCGACCAATCCCTGAATATGACCAAAACCAAGGAGATGGTTATAGACCATCTGTTGTTTATGCCATTAACATTCTGCGGGGGAGGTGGTGGGTACATACAAATACCTTGGAGTTCACCTTGACAACAGACTGGATTGAAAATGTAACACTGAGGTAATTTACAAGGAAGGACAGAGCATGATCTACTTCTCTGAAACTCAGGTCATTAATGTGTGCAACAAGATGCTACAGAGCAGTCTCTTGTAAGACAAGTTCCTTTGCTTTGTCTGTGCTGGGAAGCAGCATCAGGGCCAACAGTCTGCTCTGGGAACTACCCTGGATCAATTAGATGATGCTCTACAAACTGTTGTGCATCATGGAAATGTTCAGTGTTTAAAAATAAATCTGTCCCCGAGATTATAAACTGTAAATGTGCATTACTCAAAAGTGATATAATAAACATAATTTATAATATATATAATATATTAATATCAATATATATATATATATATATATATATATATATATATATATAAAAAACCACCTATAAACATTACTTAGACATTATTGTGAAGTTGCGACTGATGTTTGTTTACTTATTCATTAATAAGCTGTTTATAAACCATCAAGTAATATTAATTTGATTCCATTAAATCTTTTGTTCACCAATTTATGATCAACTTTAAACACATTTCTGAACAAACCTTAAAGTCAAAGAGGGAGACTTAAAAACATCAACACAACAGATAAATCAATAAAACCTTTATTACAAAACTGCAGTTACCATGCAAACATTATTTTAAAATATTTAACATGAATGTGAAAGAAAAAATATGGGTAGCCTGACAAAAGGAAACTATTACTACTATTCTGTATTAATAAATAATGTACAGTGGCTAATGGTCATGTTTAAGCTTTTTGCATAACATATGTAACTTCCAACATCAAAGCAGCCCAAATGATTACTTCTGCTCCCTCTTGTTGTATGGTATGAGCTTATCCACTGTTTTATTTGTAGCTATTTTGGCCCTGACTTCTGCATCATTTTGAATCATGTATTCACATTTGCTGACAAAGTCAGATATCTAATCTCTTTGACAGAATCGTACCAGTAGTTTTTCAAACTTACCTGGGCAAAGCTATGGCAAGCTCTGGGATTGCTACTTTAAATCTCAAATCAAATCAAATCTTCTACAGCTGTGACTAGTCTCTTACATCATCACAAGCATTTATATTTGTAGGAATAGCTAGACCAAGTTTGTCCAATGTCTTTTTTCACACTCTCACACTCAGCACCACAAACCCAATGCCACTCAACTCCATTGTATTGGGGTGACAGTAGACATCTCTACAGCTGATGTCTCTTGCCATATCACTCAGAGACTATCTTGATGGATTGATATACCTCTTGGGAAGAGGAAAAATATGGTGGTGTTTTTTTCTTTTGCAAAATTGATTCAATTGAAATTGATTAATTTATGAACTCTTTAAATTATATATTATTCCTTATAATCCAATAGAGAATCTTAATGTTATGGAATTTTCTATTCCTGTAGTGTTCTGAGTGACATATACATACTTTAAATGGAATATAATAAAAGCACAAACATACACACAGACATTATACAAGGTTACATGAAGTCACATGTGGGCCTTGAGGTCCTCAGCAGTATTAGCTGTTTGTCTTTGGCTGGCAGTAGCAGGTGTCGTCCTATCTCAACACTGTTGTGGCCAGGGTCGAAGGACTCTGGTGCTGCATGCTTAGACATAATAGACAGCTTGCCATTGACATTCCAATCTGCGTAAACAGACATCTGTGTCTCCAGACTTAATCGTGTTGATGAAGACACCATTCCTGGTAAAAGCATTCTCTTCTACCTAATTCGGGGCGTATAGTGTTTGTGATGTTATCTCTGGGTTTAAAGTCTATCCACCAGCATGAGTTGGGCAGAATGTGAGACCGACTCAGGCACTTCTGATGCTTTATGAGAATGTCTCTAATTCTCCTTGGCCAAGTGTCAATAAATAATACAGCATAAGACATCAGAGGCTCCTGAACACTTTCTTTCTTCTTGACCTCAACACTGACCTTTGGCTTCAGTGATTTCTCCACAACACTTAATATCTTACACAATCTTAATCGTTACATCACATGCAGCAGTGGTGGCCTCAGTCTGCAGTTTGGAGAAGGTGCCAACTCACTCTTTAGCAGACAGGGATGGTAAGGCCTTAAACCAAGGATCCAACGCTGATGCTGTATACAATGTGTCCTTCTGCGCATCATATCTTAAAGACATTTGACAAATTATTTTTGTTATCACCACAATATCTGTCATGGACCAGACTTGGAGACAGGACTCAGGCGCAGAGATGGTATGCAACCAGCAGGCTTTATTAAATGACAGCAAGGTTCCTCCTCTTTAACAAAGTGACAAAATAACAGGGCTATGAAACGTATAAAAATAATAATCACTCCAGTCGGAGGAAGAGCACCTCAAACTATCTATGACTATGACTCAAACTATCCATGACTATGAAAACACAGACTTAAACAGAAGATGCTCCAGCCAGAGGATAGCCTAATCTAAAAAAGGGAATGCAAAACTGAAGATCACTCCTAAGGAGAAAAAAATCTGTTAATAATAATTAATCTGTTTTAAATGGAACATTCCACAGTTGGGTGTTTGGATAAAATGTAGCCTGTGTGAAAAATATTGTTTTTATTATTTATTTCTATTTTTTCCTTTATTAAAACATGTTGTGTCACTTTACACATTGAGCCCATCAATACAATGCATCAACACTATAATCTGTCATGATGTGTCAGATATGTTAACATTTGTATTTACAGATTGTGTTTACCTTTATGTGAAGCATTGAAAGATTATATGGCATATGGTGTGGTTGTAAGAATATTGTTGTGGCCTGTGTGTTAGTTGGCAAACTGTGCATGAACAAAGGTTGTGTACAGCAGTGGTCCCCAACCCCCGGGCCGTCGATCAATTGGTACCAGGCCACACAAGAAATAATTAATTATTTCCGTTTTATGTATTATCTGAGTATGGGTGATCTTTTATTTTGAGAAATGATTCTCTCAGTGACGTCTGGGTCACTTGCGCGGTGTAACGGTAACGATAGTGACCAGTCACGATTCAGAGCGCTCTTTGATGCCATTACACACTGAGGGTGTTTTGACTGCAGAGGGTGATGCATGTATTTGAGTAAAACATTAGATGACTTTGTGTTTTATTCATTTTTGCTGTTGTCCAGTTGTTGTAAGACCGGCTGGTTATCTTTTCTTGCTATTATGAGTCATATTGTGAGAATGTGTACTGATTTATTTTTTGTCAAAGTCCTCCTCACAGTTACTGAAGTGGTTAAAAAATATTATAAGGAACAATGCAGTAGCACTTTGACATTAGCCAGGACTACTGTTCATACTCAATTCTGACTCTGTCTCTGTCTGTATAGTTTAGCCTGCTTGACTGTTTGGCAGCCCAGTGCTGCTGCATGTTCCTGCAATCATCATAAAGAACTGACTTTGGAGAGAAACCAATTTCAAATACTATCAGAGCCTGTTCTAGATACAACCCAGTGCTTAATGGGTGCTAAAAAAGTTTGCAGCTTGTACCTCCCAGCCTGTGAATCCAGGCTCATTTTCCCAAAGTAGGAGTGATTTGAAGCAGTGGAAGGTCACATTGGCACACTGTTCCACTTTGCTGACACAATTAAACAATGATAGGCAGACTGAGCTGAAAAACTTGCCAGTTTCCCTTCCCCTTCTGTCTTTGCAATTTATTTCAGTCAATTTGAAGAGAGAGAGGAAGAAAAAGAGAGAAGTTATTAAGAAAGGAAAATGGTATAGAAGGCTAAGATAGCATCTCTGTATTTTTTCTGAGAGACAGAGGCAGTATAAGTGAGAGTGTGAGAGAGATTAACCCTTTCTCATTCTCATTCCAAGTCCCTAATCTGTTCTGCTTGTGTTGCCTCAACTCCAGCTGTGCTGTGATAAGTAGGAGAATATGTCAGTCAGGCTAAACACAATGTGACACAGGCAGACATGCACACATATACACAAAATGCACTTAAACCAAATTATCTGAAAAAAATATTGTTGATATCTACTGTATCTACAACAATGACAACTTCTTCAAAGTAATCATTGTTCCAAAAGCTACGTTCATAATGTTCCTAAAAATAAAGGCGTAAGTATGAGGGCGCTACGTAACTGCACTCATCAGCTGGGCTATTACAGCGTTTTCAGGAGCCTTGCCGAGGCTCATTGCCCATGAGCCTGCAGGCCAAAGGCTCTTCACCCATCAGATAAACAGCGCTAAGAAAACAAAGTGTGCTTCTGGCTGAGTGTCAGGGTGATGTGGACACACTAGTGGTTCAGCACAGTACAAAAGTGTAAAACAATGCAATAAAATTGAGGATTACATTATTATGGAGTGGTTGTGGTGTTCACTCAGAAACTTCTCTCAGAATGGAACAGTTTGTTCAAGTCTATAGAATGTGATAGCTTGTAAGTGTGTTTGTGTCCATGCATGTGTGCACGTCCAGAATATAGCACACCTTGCCTCCCCTCTATTATTTTTCCATGCATACATTTTTATGTCTGAAAATCTGGTGAACCCAAACAGATCAGGTCAGGTGTATCCATATGTCACTTTTACTCTGATCCAGAGGAGCATTAAGCAACATGACTGTGCTCTCTGCAAGGTCATCATCTCTTTCCTCTGATCATCAGTGGACATGATCACCCATGTCCAGACCTGTGTGCCACCACTGACCCTGCCAGCATCGTGTCCAGCTTCTGCAGGGCCTGGCAGATGCAGGCGGGAGCTGGTTGGCATGGGCCATATGCTTCATGTCTCTGAGGCCATCTGGACATCAACATCCACAGCCTGCTGCTGCTCCATCACTTCACCCCCACCACCTGCTTTCCTTTCTTCCAGCAGTCCTGTCCTCCTTATTTTATCCCCTTCTTCCTTTATGTCATTTCCTCTGTTTCTCTTGGTTTCTTCTTTTCCACCTCACATCTCAGAATCCTTCCATGACATGACAGCCATCTCCACTCATGTTTCCTGCAGTACAGAAAACACAGAAGATACAAACAGCCTGGAGAGAAAGAAATGTGAAAAGCAAAGATTAAAGTACTGACTTTTATTTAACTCTGTGGGAGTCTGTGTTTGTTGTGTATGAAAAGAGTGTATCAGCCCACCAAGACATAAAGGCTCCAAAACACTCTTCACAAAAGTGGTTTGGATGCAAGAGAATTAGAAATGATTCAACAAAGCAGGAGCTCACACACAATCCACATGGAATCAACTGAAGTACTTCTTGTCTTGGACATAGGCACTAAGGAGGGGCTTGCCGGTGCTACAGCTCCCCCTAGTGGTAGCAGAGAACCTCCGCAGCACCCCCATGAAACCAAATAAAAATTCATTAAATAAAATATTTTTTAAAGACATTTTATCTCATGCACTTTGTATCTAATTTCTGTCCAAATGTCCTAAATTAAATTAATTAGGTTACAAAATCTATTTCTTGATATTAACACAAGGTCAAACGTGAAATGTCAGGTGTCACGTACTTGTATTGGATGCCCCCTCTACTTCTCGTCCTGCTAGCTTGGAGGAACCAGTTACCGCACCCGCAGTTACTGATGTGCAGAAAGATGTTATGGACTCATAACATCATGGTAACAGTACCTCAGAGTTGGATGGGGAGTCTGCGACCGCCTGGAGCACTGGTCCCTGTCCCGCCCCCGGGGAGCTAATGGCTGGGGCTGCGGCCACTGACAGCACACCAAGCGCAGCTTGTGGATCTCAGCCAAAATCTGGATGAAGAACTGCAACGGCCTGTGTGCAATTTCACAAAACAGACATTTGGTACTCAGTGAAGGAGTTTTAACCATGCATGGTAATAATAACAATATGGGTAGGTGTAGTATTCAGTTCCTAAGCCTTCAGCTTTTCTTGCTGGCACTTTATCCAGGAAGCTAGTGGATTTCGTTCCCAGCCTGCTTTAACTGCGTCTGGATTCCAGAATTGGCGTAAAGCACACAAGTCTTTCAAAGCCAACATGTAAGTGAAGCGCATAAATATTCAATGCAGGCATGATGTGAGTTTAAAAAGACAAAGCAGGATGGTTCCAAAAAAAAACAAAATGTTGGGTGAGGGGCATTTAAAACTGGTATGAGAAAAACTGCAGTATATGAAGTCAGTGGTGGAGAGCTTGCAGTACACAGCATGCCAGGGAATTGCTCAGCAAGGCTACAGAGAAGATGATCAGGCTGATAACAAAGGTAATTTTCTTGAGCTCCTCAACGTTATCGCTATGTTTGACAAAAATATCACAAAACCCGTCAAACGCAAAATATACCCACCATAAAATACAAAATGAAATATTTAATATCATGGCTGACATGGTGAGGAAATAAATTAGTAAAGAAATTAGTGAAGAAATAAAAGAAGCTGTGCATTTTGCCACAGTAGTAGATGAGAGCAAGGATATTAGCAAGAAAGCGCAAATATCTGTAGTTGTTTGTTATCTGCACAACAAAACTGTGCTTGAGGAGTTTCTTTTACCCCAGCAGACAGGTTGGATGCAGACTCTCTCCTCACCAGTATTAAAATGACACTTGACACAGCCAAGACAACATTGATGTAAATAGCTGCATTGCTAGTGCTAAGAAGGAGCAACTATGATGGTGGGGTGTCACAATGGGGTGCAAGAAAAGATCAGAAAAGAGGTGCCTCAAGCTCTCTATGTTCACTGCCACACACACTGGTTAAATTTAGTCCTGGTTGATTTCGTGAGAAATGTGCAACCTGCAGCCAAGTTTTCTGACATAGTGCAAATATTGTACTTTTTTTTTTCTGGCTCCGTGGTCCATGACATGTTCTTAAAAAAGCAGATGATGCGTCAGAACAGCATGTTGAGTTGAATAAACTATCCGATACACGATGGGCTTTCCGGCAGCTGGGTGGTGTGGAACGGCCTAGGCTGAGCATGAGCAGGAACACAGGCTCCATCACACTCTCTGGTGTGTGGCCTGGTTGCTGACAGCGCCTACAAATGATGGGACCACGAGGAGTTGTTCGGCTATGGTGGTGGGAGCCCTGAGACGAGAAATGCTCTGAGTCAATTGATTCAACTGCTCCTGCCGCAACTTCAGCATTTCCCTCTGTTATGGAATTTTCTATTCCTGTAGTGTTCTGAGTGACACATACATACTTTAAATGGAATATAATAAACGCACAAACATACAGACATTATACAAGGTTACATGAAGTCACATGTGGGCCTTGAGGTCCTCAGCAGTATTAGCTGTTTGTCTTTGGCTGGCAGTAGCAGGTGTCATCCTATCTCAACACTGTTGTGGCCAGGGTCGAAGGACTCTGGTGCTGCATGCTTAGACATAATAGACAGCTTGCCATTGACATTCCAATCTGCGTAAACAGACATCTGTGTCTCCAGACTTAATCATGTTGACGAAGACACCATTCTTGGTAAAAGCATTCTCTTTTACCTAATTCGGGGAGTATAGTGTTTGTGATGTTATCTCGGGGTTTAAAGTCTATCCACCAGCATGAGTTGGGCAGAATGTGAGACCGACTCATGAGAATATCTCTAATTCTCCTTGGCCAAGTGTCAATAAATAACACAGCATAAGACATCAGAGGCTCCTGAACACTTTCTTTCTTCCCGACCTCACCACTGACCTTTGGCTTCAGCGATTTCTCCACAACACCCTCATCTCCTGCAGCTCAGAAGTTTGAGGGGGGCTAACACCTAGCTAATGACTGCCCTGGACCATGCAATGAGCACCAAAGACAGCAGGGACCTAACACCTCCAGGTAAACCCTCTCGTTCCCACCTGGCTGCCTCACAACCTCCAGCAAGGTAGCCATAGGCTGCCGGCGCACAAGCTGCTTCAGCTCACGACGAAGTGACCCATCCCATCCCATCCAGCATATGCTCCACAAACTGGTCCCGCAGCAAGACTTATGCATTGGGTATGCCACTGGGTGGACGCTGCTTCACAGATGCCATCAGGCCTATCAATGCAAGTGAAAACTCAAGCAGAGTCTCTCCCTCGTGCTGCCATTAGGAGAAAAAGGCCTCTTGTAAAGCTACATACCTCTGCACACCCATATAGCTCCTGCAACACCTCAATGTTCTTAGCTGGGCCTTAACGCTCCTCGCTGGAGCGATACTTAATTTCCTCACGCGCCTCCCCCTCCAGGTAGTCAAATAAAAAGAAGGCCTGGTCAGACAAACGTCGTGCTCTCATACAGGCTTGCACCTTCTCCAGCCACTCTGCCAACCTTATAATTGACTTTCCCCTGAATGTGGGACATTTTCTGTCTCTGGGCACAAAGATCAGTCTCTCCGTTAAAGGAGCACTGGCAGTGGAGGCAGCAGTGGGAGGAAGCGAAACCAAGGGCGCTGTACTAGGGCCAGCCATGGCCGCAGTCTGTTCTTGTCTCAGCCTTAGTTCCTGCATTTCTGCAGCTGGTAAGAGTCCATCACTAAACCCTTAACAACAACGCCAGATTGTGGCGGCATGGGTATAGGATCTTCCACAACTTTAATAATGAATTGAATTGCCGGACAACGCCACCCTGGGAATTTCAATCAATTTTCAAGAGATTTAAAGTTGAGTGATGATTACAAAAGGAAAGCACTCAGGTCCGTTTTGCAAGGGAGGACAGAGACCGTAGTTTGGGATTACAAAAATATTGTTTATTACAATTTAATTTTCTTTTTAAAACTCTTGTGCTAAAATTGCTCTCACTATGGAGATAAAAAGGAGCCAACCAGGGCTGAGACCTACTGTGACAAATGGGTCCAGAGCGGGGATCCCAGGCACACCACACGTGAAGCAAATAAGAAAAAGTCAAACAAAGAAATCAAACTAGTGTAAATTATTTAAAAGGGGACACCAATTCACCACCGTAGGCTCAGCACCTGGATGGGGAGGACCAGAGAGCAACAGATTAGGAATGAAAAGACTTACCAGTTTTACTTAATCACAAAGAAAGAAATTAAAGATACCAAAACTCTATAAGGAAAAACAAATCAACCAAAATCTATATAATCAAAGAAAGAAATCAAAACTTAAAACTACCAAAGTCCATAATAAGGAAACAACAAATTAACCAACTCACAAAGAAAGAAATAAAAAATAACCAGATAATATAAACTAACAAAATAATCCTACTTAGGGGTGCAACAAAACCAATTGCTGCAAAGAAACCCAAAAGGAAAGCAAAGGACAAATAAAACACTACTAAACAAAATTAAATTCCACACTGTTCTCTCACAAACGCACACACACAAACACACATTAAGACGTGGCTGAAACAGTCTCGCCCAGACAGCAGCTCGACCACTTAGCCAGCCGACAACCAGCCAAGGGTCAAGTGATGGGAAGATGGGAGAAGTGATGGACACCAGGACATGACGTAACCCTGTCTCAGCCAAGCAAGAGGAAGACAGGTGCTCTCTGCCCGCCTTTATGTATCTCTCTCTCTCTCCCCGCGATTGGCTAAGACTGTGATACAGCTGAATGTTCCCAGGACCAATGAGTCCATCCTGCTACACATATATACATACAGAGGCTAAAGTTGCATGTAGTTCATGCAGTAGCATGAACAGCAACATAAATATTAGTATGGAGAATAAACTCCTGTAGTGAATTCTTGTGGCTGTCGAAGTCAGTTTGTGGATGCTTAAAAAGAAAAGAGCAGCAACTCATCTTGACTTGAATAATTAGGACTTCTTCTTCGAGTCTTCATGCCGAATGGTCCGAATCCTGTCCCAATTGTGTGTCCTAATCCATCTCCCCTTCTAAGTAATCGACTGCCTTCCTAAATTTACTTGACCACCTGTTTCTATACCAAAACAGAGAAATGAGCAAAGGTCATCCTGTAGATACCATAGGGTACTTATTTGGCAGAACTATACATCATCCACGCAAATGGGAGATCATAAATACTAACAAGGGGTTATTTTACAAGACAGGAGTCATTGCAGGCCCTCACAAATATGGATGTCCTTTTAGCTGTAATCTGAGGAGAACAATGAAATACTATAGAAGACTTATAAGAAAATACACTACAGAGGGATTTCCTGCTTGCAAGAGCATAGAGTCAAGAATGTGACGTGCGATTCCTATCATTCGCTCCCATGTGCCTCCCGTGTGGGATGAGTGATGGGGGTTGAACACCAGGAGCACCTTTGTTCACGTAGATAGTCATCCACACTTGTGTCACCAGGCTTTGGCGATTCCAACTTCAGCTCTTTAGGCAGACCGTAACCGTTTAGCAGGCCCTCTGATAGCAAAAAATCTACAAAGAGCATTGATGAAACTTGAGGAGCTTAGCACCTCGATAACTTCAATATGAACTGCTCTTGTAGTCGTACAAGAGAACAGAACAGCCCATCGCTTGCTGTTGGCATGACCACCTTTAGTGCGGCGTGTTGTGACCTCCCACGGTCCGAATACATCTAGGCCAACATACAAGAATGTGGATGAAACTGTTAATAGATCTCTTAGCACCAACCAACCACAAACCACTTGCTCGCTCACTGAAGTGTCTCCCTGATGCTTGACAGCTTCATGATTATGTTGAAAGATCAGGGTAGCAATGTGATGGTTTCTCAGGATCAGAAGAGGATTGGCTTCTTGACTGGTAAGCTTGGACTCTGACAAGCGTCCTCCGACACGGAGTAGGTCTTTGTCATCAATGATCGTCTTGAGCTTGTACAGAGGACTGTTGTATGGCAGATCTTGTTTTGCCTTAATGCGTTTGATTTCTTCAGCATACACTACATTTTGGACACATCTGATAGTGTACTCTGCTTGAGTTAGGGCTTCTTCTGTGAGACTTGTTTTGCAGAGGTGCCAGTCTTTACAATCTTTGGACTTGAAACCGTAAGCTATATGGCGAAGGTATGCCACTGCTTTGTCCACTTTGAGAACTGTTAGAAGCGCGTTAAACCTGCTGCTTGATGAGCTTCTGGTCAAAAACACAGTAGCGTTCTGACGGATTTCTGCATCTGACTCTGGGTCAATGAGTTCGAATGGGCCTTCTTCAGGAGCAACACTCTTGGTCTTGAGAAGAAATGCTGGGCCAGACCACCATGTTGTGCTTTCAATTTTCTATGCCACCAGTGCACAAGAACCATGGTCAGCTAGATTGTGGTCAGTTGGGACATTCCGCTTCCACTGCTCTGGGAGAGAAGATTGCTTGATTCTCTGGATACGATTGTTCAGGTATACATGGAATCTCCTGTTCCTGTTGAAGATGTATCCCAACACCACTTTGCTGTCAGTGAGAAATGTGATCTTGTCAAACTTGATCTTCAGCTCGTCCGAATGGTGAGCTCTGGCATAGGAGAAAGTTTGGCTTTACCCATGACGAAGCCGACTTCACTGTGGCCATTTTCATGTGTTGCTTTCACGTAGGCTACTGCTGCTATAGCTTTCACTGAAGCATCTGAGAACACGCAGAGTTCGATGAAGATGGCTTGTGAGATGGAGAAAGAGACATAGGTATGAGGAATGTGCAAGGTTGTGTGGCAGGTCATCTCCCTCCCTGCCACTATATGGCACTGTGACAAGGCATAGAGCGACTTGATGAATGGAGGCACAATGCGCCCCTATATAGAGAGGTGAGGGCACGGGTGATTTCCTCTTTCTTCCACTTCCTGGGGTTGGTTGTGGCCTGTTGGTGTGGCCATCGTGGTGGTTGGACATCATACGGTCCCTCCTCAGGTAACCATTCGCTAGTCTCCTGTTTCCTTGGTGCGCGTAAAACGGGCATGTTGGTGACACAATCTTTGCTTGTTATAGCGTGACCGGCTATGGGGACTGTGCGGGGACGTGTCGCTTCACCAGAAGCCCTTCCTGGGTGCGTCTGCTTTCCCCTGTCGGTAAGTCGGAATTTGTCTGCTGTTTAGCGGCTCCATCACTCAGCCCCCAGCTGATTATTCTGTTGTCTCTTGTCGTAGCTGGGTGATTGGCTTGCAGCCTGAGCTCTAACCTCTATCTCACCGAGACTCTACCATAGCGTTGCGAGGGGTATGTATGTACCTTTCTATGAATATTAATGCTAATTATCCTAACTGAAGTATTAAATCATAGTTGTGCCCTTCTTTTAGAGGCTGTGGTAATTGGCTGCCCTGCATCATTGACTTTTCCTGGGACCCACGCTGCTGTATTGGCTCCGCCAAATCTGTGACGATTTTAGTGTTTATAGTGACGTCAGCTGTTTGATCCAGCTCTTTGAGCCTTCTGGGTTTTGCCCACTTGGCCCGTCCATGCACGACCGTGCCCTCAACCGGCTGTCGGACTTACGATCACATACGTCACTGTTTTAATTCATTGTGTGTTATGTGTTGTTGAACTGTTATTGTTTCGTGTTTCTGTGTACTTTGGGTTATTTTATTTAATTGTTCTCACACCAGTCCTGTGTAGCACCTTTGGCAAGGTTTTTAACTTGTTTCTTGTGCTTGGTTAGGTGCTGTGGCCCAGAGGCAGTGATCCGGTCCCTGGTGGTGGTCCCCCTTCACGATTTCCTTCCTGGTTTGGAGTGTGAGTGCAGTGTCACGGGTGTCTTATTTAACCCATTTCTATTTTATTTTGTTCCTGCCATCTGGTAAGCCCAGCCCTTTCCCTTGCCTCAACAAAGTGTGCAGTCATTAAGGCTGATTGGTACACAAAAGGTTTTACACCTTTGCAGCAGATTCATTCAGTTTCGTGATCGGTGCCAAAAAATAACATGGGCAAAACAAAACCACTGTCACAAACTGCAGCACACCCACCTACAATCAGACCAGTCCAACATCTGATAATGGATTTCATTGAACTCAACCCAGCTGAAGGGAAGAAATATTGTCTAACTACTGTATGGTTGATATGTTTTCTAAATGGGTTAAAGCAGGGGTGTCAAACTGTTCCACAAAAGGGCCGGTGTGGCTGCAGGTTTTTGTTTCAACCAACCAAGAGCACACAGTTTGACCAATCAACTCTCTGAAGACTGAGATCAGTTGATTAAATAAGTCAAGTCTGGTGTGCTGCTACTTGGTCGGAAAGAAAACCTGCAGCCACACCGGCCCTTTGTGGAACAGTTTGACACCCTTGGGTTAAAGTCTTTTGTAAAAGCATGCCACATCATCAGTTGTGGCAAAAGAATTACTCACAGAGATGGGGAATTCCAGAGAAAATTTCAGATAACACTGCCCATTTTGTGAACGAAGCTATGGCACAACTGTGTTTAGGAGTGTTTAGGTTTTGACCTCAAAACTCACTCGCTATGGCACAACTCTTACTATCCACAAGCAGGTGGCGCCATTGAATGCCAAAATCAGACCAACAAGACAAAATTCAGCAAATGCTGCGAGGAAACGGGTTTGTCATGGCCTAAAGCACTGCCTGTTGTTTTGAGGTACATGAGAATGCGCAAGCGTAAGTGACTTAACCTGTCCCCTTTTGAGATTCTGTTTGCATTCCCAACTTGAGTGGGAACAGATCTGCCTGGACGACAGATGGACACCACTCTCTGCAAAGACCAACTGGTGATGTATTGCATAATCTTAACCAAATCTTTCTGTGACATTAGATGACAGGTTACCAGTGCACAGCCCTCAGTGGGACCGTTCCAAGTCCTACTGGTCACTCACACTGCTCTGAAGGTCGCAGAACATGCCACTTGGATTCACACAACACACTGCAGAAGAATTCCACCCCCTGGGGGTACAACCACAGGGACAGTAGGAGAATACACCATGTTCCAAATTATTAGAGTTTAAGAGTGGTAAGGTAAGATTTGTCAGTTAAACTCATGGATTGTAATGTGTGTCAGGGCTCTGCATATCACTGAAACCAATTTCAGACACCTGTGCTAATTAGTTTGGCAGGTGAGTCCAATTAAAGGGAAAACTACTAAAGAAGGTTGTTCCACATTAAGCTGCAGCAGCAGCATGCTGACCTGACTCAGACCTCAACCCTCTTGATGACAAAACCATTTTGTAAATGAAGTTTATCAGTTTCTCATTATGATGATGTGTTTTGAATCCTTGTGAATTGACACATTTGATGTTGTTGAGAAATTGAATTTATATATATATTCTTTGCTTATAGTGTGATTTTTATAATCAAAAGTAATGGAAAATTTATATTACATGATTGACACCCTCAACATTTTCTGTACACTGTCTTGTGCATTTGTAGAACTGCTCCTCTTGCAATAATAAAATGACAAAACCTTTAAGGACCAATTGATTGACTCAAAATCTTTATTTGTGTTAGTGTGTGCTTCCCAGAGAATTTCAGCAACAGCCAGACCATACTTTTAGGCCTACACTCATGCACACACACCTTATACTGCTGATACTCTCCACATTTATGCAACTCATCTTTTTAGTTTATTTTTGTGATTAATTGAAATAAATCACATTGTGTTGGCTTAATAAATGTGTGTGATTTCCCTGATTGTTAAACCCCTGAGCCAGGCTGTAGCAGTGACAAGCTAAACTAATAAACATCAAACTACTAAACACTAAGAGTTTCAAGTTTTCTGTAAGTTGTAAATACAGATACAAAGATACGTAAGTAATATATGTATGTATTTATGTCCATCGATGCTCACTTCATGTTTTGCATCTTTAATGACAATTTCACAATGATTTATGAATTTATTCTTTTAAAAATCACATCAGTCAGTCATTAACTCTGTAGCTCACACTGTAGTCACAGTGAAAATGAGAAGAGAAAATTCTACCATTTCTTCAAGCTGTTGTGATTAGACACTGTAGTGGAAGACTATTCCAGGTTTAATGGCAGCATGTTCAGTGAATGACAAGAATTTACTTTACTTTCATTTCTACATTTGTTTGTTTCAGCACCATGTCAGTGAAGACAGAGCTGACAGTTTTCAGCATAGGGTGGATAATGTGGCCTGATGTTTGGTGAAAATTAGTACAGCTGCAGTCCCTTGGGCAAATGATGGGACACGGATGATGGGACACACACACACACACAAACACACGCACACACAGCTTTGCACCATATGTCCTTTGTGCCCTTGTGTGACCACGGCTGCACCCTGCTGCTCTTTATGGGTGTAAAGTGGAAATAATTGGCTGGCTTGTCTGTGAGAGGTCAGCGAGATGGGGAATGAAAATGAGAGAGCTATCTTGGAAAGGTCAGAGGAAGGGGGAATAGAAATGAGAGAAAGTGGAATATTTAAAGCCAATGGAGTGTAGCTTCGCCTAGGAGAGAGGAAGGAGAGATGGATGGATGGACACAGAGCTAAAAAGCAACCACTCACACTTCCACAACCCCACACTTCCACACCCCACCCCACTATAGCCCTGTCCCTTATCTATTGACCACAGTAATGTAGGGAAAGATGCTTGCGCGCACACACACCTCTTTCCTGATTACACTGTAACTCAGTTTTTTTTTACTGATCACTGTTTGTCTTTTCATTTCAATTTTATTTATATAGCACAAAATCATGACAACAGAGAGATAGAGATGTGGGGGTCGCTATGAAATGGAACATGAGGAGCTGCATGACCTTGCCTGGACTAGACCACCGGCAAGTATGTGGCAGTTGACCTTTGCCTGGGTGTGCTTTTTCCCAGCCTTGGAGACTGGTCTTCACCTATCTGACAACGAAGGAACCGTAGCTGGTGTGGGAAGTATAATGCTACAAGCTAGATATAGTTGGACTCACCTCACCTCACCTTTATGTGCATCCTGGTTGGAGGTTGGGGACATGGATACTGAGCAGGCCATGGTGAAGACCTCCATTGTTAATGCAGCTGCCAGGTCAAGGAGGAGGTCAAGCTGAAGAAGGAGCCCTTTTGCGAGAGGTTGTCCCAAGGTTCTCCTGAGGCAGCAGGTTCCAGATGGCTAGAAGGGCTGTGACTTCCATGGTCACCAGGGCAAAAACCTGGGTGCGGGAGTTCTGGAAGACTTTTGGTTGGCCTCAAGGAGTTCTGGCAAACCATTTGAAGACACAGGAAGGGGTTGGCCTAGGCTGTGTTCAGCTGGGATGAAGAACTCTTGAACGAACCTGGGGATTGTTGAGTGGTCAGAAGAACACTTTGAGAAACTTCAGAACCTAATCTATGTCCTTCGTAGAGGAGGCAGAACTTGAAGACTCTGGGAATCACTGTGTGGCAAGAGCGAGAGGGATGTTGCCAGTCACCTAAAACTTAGCACCAGGCAGAAACTAAACTAAAGAAAGGACTGGGCTTACCAGATGGCAGGAACAAACCAAAAATAGAAATTTTAAATAAAAAACCCATGACACTGCACTCACACTCCAAACAGGAAAGAAAATCATGAAGGGGACCACCACCAGGGACTGGATTGCTGCCTCTGGGCCACAGCACCTAACCAAACACAGAAAACAAGTCAAGCAGGCCAAACCCATAGGCTCAAAGACCTGAATTCAACAGCTGATGTCACTACTGTGGCGACCCCTGCTGTCAAGGCAGTGGCCTTCCAGTGGGATTTTGGTCTGTGGGCTGGGCTTGGTAATTGGGGCATCTGGGCCTGGTGCCCTGAGATTATATAAGCCGACAACTCATTCATTCTCTCTCTCTCCCCAGCAGACGTCCGTGGAGTGGTATGGCAGCCGTCGCCGGTTAACCCTTTTCTTTTCCTTTTTAGTTGGATGCACTCGACAACATACATTCACTACATTTTACACTCATGCACATCATACACCACTGATAGTACTGACGCCCACATCCTATTCGAACCATTGTTCTGTTTTTTTTTGTTGTTGTTGTTTCATGTTAAATAAACAAATGCAAACCTTCTAAAAACAGTGCAAGTCATGGCCCAAAGAGCCAGGTTGTGACAAATGGGGGCTCGTCCGTTTGTCATCGCGACAAGTGTCTTTTGTTTACAGTGATAGAATATTTCTTCCCATCAGCTGATGGCGGGCCTGGGGCTCGTTTGGTTCGGTGAGTTGTGGCAGTGAGGTAGCTGCTTTATGAGAGCGTTTTTGAGGGTCTGGAGTTTTTCTGCACTTTTCTCTTTTGGGTTAGGGTAGGGTTAGGGTTAGGGGGTTAGGGCCGAGCATTATAACATCCATGTGGCAGAGATAAAATGTAAGGCTGATGTTAAGGCTACTGTTCTGTCCGCTTTGGTGAAAAGTGGCACTTTCAGTGCGTAAGTACCCACCGCAGGTTGCATGAAGACTAGGGGCTGAGATTAGTAAGAGTTTGAGCTAGGCAAAACGGAAGACTTTTTGCCGGGTGTGGCAGCTGTGCCAACGCCCGTATCAGTGTCTGCGCCTGTGTCGGGGCTGACTTTTGCGCAGCAGAAGGAGCTACTGTTGTTACAATTTGAGCAAGAGAGAATCCGGATGAAAGTAGAAACGGAGCGTCAAATTGAGAAAGAAAAGGGTTAACCAGCGACGGCTGCCATACCACTCCACGGACGTCTGCTGGGGAGAGAGAGAGAATGAATGAGTTGTCAGCTTATATAATCTCAGGGCACCGGGCCCAGGTGCCCCAATTACCAAGCCCAGCCCACAGACCAAAATCCCACCGGAAGGCCTGCCTTGACAAGGCCCCCCCCCCCCCCTTAAGACGGGGAACCGCCAGAAAAGGATCGGAAAAGGTTCGGCAGCAAACAGAAAAAATGAAACTGGACTTGCAGCAGTATAAACTGAGTTTGATTCGGGACGGTAAGCTTTCACAGAGTGTTTCAGAGGAAAGTTTCTCTGAGCCGGGGCAAGTTATTTTTGATGTTGGAGCTAACTTGCGCTTAATGCCCAGGTTTAATGAGAGGGATCCAGATACATTTTTTAGTTTGTTTGAACGGATTGCAGATATGTAATTATGTAATATGTCATTTATATATTGCATATATAAATGGCCTGATGCTGACAGAACTTTAATGCTTCAGTGCGTACTTACGGGTAAGGCGCAGGAAGCATATTCGGCGCTGAGTGCGAGTGAGTCTGCGTGTTATGCTAAGGTAAAATCTGCTGTGTTGAAAGCATACGAGCTGGTCCCTGAAGCTTTCCGTCAGAAGTTCAGAAACTGGGAGAAGAATGAAAAACAAACTAATGTTGAGTTTGCTCGTGATTTGTTTGTGGCATTTCAATCGGTGATGTTCTGCTGCAAATGTTGAGAGTTTTGATGGACTTTGTGAGCTCATAGTGTTAGAACAATTTAAAAATTCGATTCCTCAGCGTATTGCAACTTATGTAAGTGAACAGAAAGTGACCACTGTATTAAGAGCGGCTGAGCTGGCAGATGATTTTGTGTTGACGCACAAAAGTGGTTTTGGTGAGGGCTGTGCGGCCAGTGATGGAAGACATGGAGGTAACAACCTCGGTAGTGTTCGGTACAAGGCTCCGCCTTCAGTAGCCGGGCCTGTGCACGCATTTAAAACCTCACGTATGAGGGACGATGGTGGCAGAGGTGGCCTATGTCATTGTCAGGGTTCGGGCCATTGGAAAGATCTGTGTCCTGTGCTACGAAATAAGAATAAATGTAAATCGTATTCACCTGCTCCAGCTTTGTCCTGTTCTGGTGCTCAGGGGCCAAGTCATGAATGTGTCGATTCAGGGAATAATCATTTTGAGTCTTTCATTGCTGATGCTGTGGTTTCTCTGGTGGGTAGTGAGGAGCGTGTACCCATAAAGGTTTTGAGGGACACAGGCGCTAAGCATTCGTTTATTTTGGAGTCAGCATTGCCCTTTTCACCTACAACAGAAACGGGTGACTTTATACTGATGCAAGGCATGGAGATGGGAGTGGTACATGTACCACAACACAAGATGATCCTTGATTGTGGCTTGGTGAAAGGCATTGTTGCAGTGGGGGTGCGACCGGCATTTCCAGTTGATGGGGTGGAGATGATTTGGCTGGTGGTGCGGCCTGGACTAGTGTGCCACCGTCTACTGTGGTTACTCCAGAGCTAAAGGTGATTGCTGGGCAGGATGAGTGTGGTCGGAGATATCCAGGTGTGTTCCCAGCCTGCGCCGTGACCCATGCACAGCGTGCTAGGACTGTTTCCGATTAAGTTAGTGGGGGGCAAAAGGAAACAAAAGTGGTGATTCCCCTACCGGATCTTCCTTCATCCATCCCTCAGGTGGACTGGGTTAAAAGTCAGCAGGTTGATTTGTCGCTGTCTGGTTTGTTGACCAGTGTTTTGCCGAGAGTGAGAGTGAGTTTGGAAGTACGGCTCATGGTTATTTTCTCCGGGATGATTTGCTTGTGAGGAAATGGGTTCCTTGTGTGGGTGACTTTGTTGGCGAGCCAGTGTTTCAAATTGTTGTGCCTGAGAAATTCCGATTCACCGTATTAAAGATTGCGCATGACGAGTCAGGTCATTTGGGTGTGAGGAAAACTTATGACCGGGTCTTGCGATATTTTTTTTGGCCAATGTTGAACCGTGATGTCTCCAATTACATAATGTCATGTCATACATGTCAACTCACAGGCAAACCAAGTCAGTCAATTAAACCAGCACCTCTCTGTCCCATTCCAGCAATCAGTCAACCATTTGAACATTTGATTATAGATTGTGTGGGGCCCTTGCCAACCTCAAAATCTGGGTGTTCATATCTGCTGACTGCGATGTGCCAGACAACAAGATATCCTGCGGCATATCCTTTACGTTCAACTTCGGCAAGATCGATAGTCAAGGCGTTGACACAGTTTTTTTTTCCATTTTTGGCATCCCGTATGTGATTCAGAGCGACCAAGGTTCTAACTTTACATCACACTTGTTTGGTCAGGTGTTGAAGCAGCTAAAGGTGAAGCATAATCATGCGTCTGCTTATCATGCACAGAGCCAAGGGGCATTAGAGTGTTTCCACCAGACTTTAAAGTCGTTGTTGCGTGCGTATTGCACAGAGATGAGGGGAGATTGGGAGGAAGGCTTACCTTGGTTAATGTTGTCAGCCCGAGAAATTGTGCAGGAGAGAACCGGCTTTAGTCCCAGTGACCTTGTTTTTGGCCATACAGTGCGTGGCCCCTTTGGCAGTTTTGCGGGATGGCTTGGTTGACACTGATCCACCCAAGAATTTGATTGACTATGTGAATGGTTTCCGTCATCGTTTGTATATAGCTGCTGAAAGGGCCCGTGAAAATTTAGAGGGAGCCCAGTATAAAATGAAAACCTTGTACGACCGCCGGGCAGAACATCGTGAATTTAGTCCTTGGTTCACCTTTTCAGGCAAAGTTCTCAGGCCCATATACTGTGGAGCAACAAGTTTCAGAACAAAATTATTTCATTTCCACTCTAAGCGCAGGTAGTCTTCTCGCCTCTGTCATGTTAACTTGTTGAAGCCGTATTACTCACGTAATGCTACTGTGGTGCCTGAGTCCAGAGCACAGAGTTCGGGGGTCAGTCCTGTACTTATTGCTAGTTCTGTGGCCTCAGCTTCACAGGCTCCAGGTGTGGTGGACCTCTGTGGTGGATGTTCGAGCACCCGATGACCCTGTGGTGTGTGGAAGACTAAAAAATTCAGAGACGTTGTGTAATTTGGATATATTGTTTGCTCACTTGTCCGACCTTCAAAGTAATGAGCTGAAGGAGGTGATCAGGGAGTATCCAGTTCTGTTTGGTGATACAACATCGCGCACACACTTGATAGAACACGATATTGATGTCGGGGACAGTACACCAATCAAACAGCGTTTCTATAGGTGTGCACTGTACAGACAGAAAGTTATGGAAAATCAAGTACATGCTGGATAACAACATTGCAGTTCCCTCGTCATCCAGTTGGGCATCACCTTGTCTGTTGGTGGATAAATTGGACAGGTCTCCTAGATTTTGTACCGATTATTGAAAAGTGAATAAAGTCACTAAGTCAGATTCATTCCCGTTGCCTCGTATGGAGGACTGCATAGACCAGGTTGGTGCAGCAAAGTTTGTGAGCAAGTTTGACTTGCTAAAAGGGTACTGGCAAGTTCCTTTGTCTGCTCGGGCTAGGGAGATTTCTGCGTTCATAACGCCCACTGGATTGTATGATTACACTGTAATGAGTTTTGGGCTACGTAATGCACCTGCAACTTTTCAGCGTCTCATGAATATGGTTGTGGCAGGTCTTGAAGGCTGTGCCGTTTATCTGGATGATGTAGTCATCTTCAGTGACACATGGGCTGCTCATGTCCAGCGCATCCGTGCCTTATTTAATCGTTTAGCTGAGGCGCGACTCACAGTCAATCTGTGAGAGTGTGAGTTTGCCAGGGCGACGGTGATCTATCCTGGGCGAGTTGCTGGACAGGGGCATGTGCGTCCAGTTGATTCTAAAATCAAGGCTGTTGTGCAGTTTCCTACCCCTACTACAAAAAAGAGTTAATGCATTTCCTGGGTTTGGTCGGGTATTACAGGAGTTTTTGTAAAAACTTTTCGACAGTTGTAGCACCATTAACCGACCTGTTAAAGGGCAAGGTGAAATTTGTGTGGTCTCCTCTTTGTCAAAGTGCATTTGAGAATGTGAAAACCCTCCTGTGCTCAGCTCCAGTCCTGGCTGCACCGTCTCTACACCAGCATGGGCCAAAGAGCCAGGCTGTGACACTACAGAAAGCTAAAATCTCTGAAGATTTGACTGAGCCAAAACAGCAGCATGGGTCCCAGGAAAAGTCACTAATGCAAGCAAATTACCACAGCTTCTAAAAGAAGGGCATACATACCCCTCATAAAGCTACAGTGGAGCCTCAGAGAGATGGAGGTTAAAGGGCTCAGGCTGCGAGTCAATCACCCAGCTACACCAAGAGACAACGAAATAATCAGCTGGGGGCTGAGTGCCAGAACCGCTGGACAGCAGACAGTGTCGTACCTATCAACAGAAGAAGCAAGCGCACCCAGGAAGGGCTTCTGGTGAAGCGGCACCACAACCACCAAAAGGAAGTGGAGAAAAAGAGGAAGTCACCTTTGTGTCCGCACCTCTCTATATAGGGGCACATTGTGCCACCCCTCAAGTCTCTCTGTGCCTTGGCACAGTGCCATATAGGGAGGGAAACGACCTGCCACAATTGCAAATATCTCTGTGGCACAGGTTGCCAAGGTTGTTATGGAATTTTCTATTCTTGTAGTGTTCTGAGTGACACATACATACTTTTAAATGGAATATAATAAAAGCACAAACATACAGACATTATACAAGGTTACATGAAGTCACATGTGGGCCTTGAGGTCCTCGGAAGTATTAGCTGTTTGTCTTTGGCTGGCAGTAGCAGGTGTCGTCCTATCTCAACACTGTTGTGACCAGGGTCGAAGGACTCTGGTGCTGCATGCTTAGACATAATAGACAGCTTGCCATTGACATTCCAATCTGCGTAAACAGACATCTGTGTCTCCAGACTTAATCATGTTGACGAAGACACCATTCTTGGTAAAAGCATTCTCTTTTACCTAATTCGGGGTGTATAGTGTTTGTTGTGTTATCTCGGGGTTTAAAGTCTATCCACCAGCATGAGTTGGGCAGAATGTGAGACCGACTCAGGCACTTCTGATGCTTTATGAGAATGTCTCTAATTCTCCTTGGCCAAGTGTCAATAAATAATACAGCATAAGACATCAGAGGCTCTGAACACTTTCTTTCTTCCTGACCTCACCACTGACCTTTGGCTTCAGCGATTTCTCCACAACAAAGGTAGTTGGAAGGCTTTTTGGTGGAAAGGTGCCATGTGCAGATGAGATTTTCCCTGAGATGCTGAAGGCTTTGAATACTGTTGGGCTGTGTTGGTCAACAAGCCCTTTATATGTCGCGTGGAAGATGGGAACAGTATCTGTGAAGTTTTTGCCACGCAGAGTACAGTGAGTTTTTCAGCAATCTGTGCACATGGGAACACAGTGGTAGAGATCTGTGTTTTAATTGTTTGGCAGCAGGGAAAATGGCCCAGGTTTCCTTGCAGGATCTGATTTTCCCACAAACACAATTTAGTTTTAAAAGCCCTCACTGCAGCATACATGTGTGTGATGATACACTCCCACCCCTGAAGCTGCAGGTTCAGTACATCGAGATGGCTCGTAATGTCACACATAAAGGCCAGCACACACAGAAACTTTTGCTCCCGGAGCTCTGCTGTGTCCTTCCCTTTGCTGATATATTTCCTCATGGAGCTCCAAACATCTGTTCAGTACTTTTCCTCGGCTTAACCATCTCACCTCTGCGTGTTAAGGCACGTCTGTGTAATCTGAACCACACTCCTCCAAAAGAGACTTGAACTGGCAGGGATTTAGACCTTTGGCTCTTATAAAGTTAATTGCTCATGTTACTGTGGTCATAACATGTTCTATCTTTAGGGCTTTGCCACACAGTGCTTCTTGATGTACAGTATAATGCAGTGATAAACAGTTAGCTCACTTGCACAGTTCTCCTCCCGTATCTTCTCCCGTACCCTGCCCACCTGTCCACTCTTTGGACCGCATATCGCTGGCGCACAATTTGTCTGTGGAAATTGCACAAGTTTACCCCAAGTCAGCTTAATTTCAGTTTCACATTGATTTTAATCTCAAAAGTTCCTCCATAACACATAGATTTGAGTCCACTCCACAGATGAAGACTGCCAGCTAGGCAGTATCGAATGTGTCGCTGCTCTCATCCACAGCAAGAGAGAATGCAATGAAATCGTTTCCCTTTTCAATCAGCTGGTAGATTGGTGGCAAGATCACATGTGCGATCAGGTACTGCGTTTCTGCTCAGGCTCACATTTGAAAATGCTTGCTTTTTCTCTGGGCACACAAGGTCACAAACTTTCATCATGGACAAACTTGACTGAAGGGCCGTGCTGATTTTGCGATCTCTGCTGCCACAATAAAATTTGCCTTTATAGCAGCCTCACTTTGTGACATTTTTTGAACATAGCCTGTTGTGAAACCAAACTTTTCAAACTTCATCTCCTCTACTTTGTGGTGCCTTTGAGTCATGTCCATGTTCGTGTACTTGTTGTGGTGTTTTGTTTCATAGTGTCTTCTAACGTTGTACTCTTGTACTCTGGTTATAGCCACTTTGGCTCCACATTCAAGACAAATAGGTTTGTCTTTTACATACGCAAACAGATATTCTGCCTCCCGCCTGTCCAGAAAGCTCCGGTTTTCTGCCTTATTTGGGTTAGGTAGCACGGTGCCAGTAGCAGCATGAGGTTGTTATGACTACTGTCAACAGAGGAGAGGGTGTTTAGGGTCCTGTACTGATTGACGTGCCAAAACATGAGCAGATTTGTAGTATTAGTGCCGTATAATACTGGGAGGCCTGCTCTAGTAGTCATTTGGTATTGCCTTGCATATGATTACACTACGGGTCATATTTGGCCTCCAGGTCAGAGTTTGACACCTATGGTCCAAGGGAAAATTCTGGAGAGTCTTGCTAAGAACAATCTGTCAGTGAGTTCCAAAGTCAGCCCAAAGTCAGAAAATACATTTTTCCTCAGAGGCCTTTACAATCTGTACAGGGAGTGACACCCTCTGTCCTTAGACCCTCGGTTCCAGTGAGGAAAAACTTGCCCACAAAAAACCTTTAACAGGGAAAAAATGTGGAAGAAACCTCAGGAAGAGCCACAGAGGAGGGATCCCTCTCCCAGGACGGACAATAGATGTCAAGTGTACAGAACAAATCAACACAAACATATTGTACAATTTCAATGAATGATAAAATGACAATGAATTACAATGAAGATAGATAGAATGATTATAGTAGCAGTGGAACCTGTGATAGAGCACAGAAACAAGTTTAGTTAGTAACATGCATTAACATGCATTAATGAGACACTTATGTTTACATGTGGTGAGAGAGAGAGAGAGAGAGAGAGAGAGAGAGAGAGAGAGAGAGAGACACAGTCTAGTCCTATGGCAGCATAACTAAGGGATGACCGGAGCCAGCCCTAACTATAAACTCTATCAAAAAGGTAAATCTTAAGTCTACTCTTGATGGTGTTGACTGTGTCTGCCTCCTGAACCCAGAATGGTTTGCTCCACAGAAGAGGAGCTTGATAGCTGAAAGCTCTGGCTCCAAATCTAGTTTTGGAAACTATAGGAACCACAAGGAACCCAGCATTCTGAGAGCGCAGTGGTCTAGAGGGGTAGCAAGGTACTATGCGTTCTTTTAGATATGATGGTGCCATGAAGAGCTTTGTATGCAAGGAGAAGAATTTTAAATTAAATTGGACTACTTTTTCTGCATCTGAGACATGATGCATCTGATTTTGGTGAAGTTACGCAAGTGTCATAAGTAAGAATGCAGTCCTTGAAATGTGTTTTATGTGGACATTAATGGACAAATCCTGATCAAAAACAACTCCAAGATTCTTTACGGTGGAGCTTTTTTGAAGATTTTTGCAGTTTTGCAGGTATTCAGTGCATGCTTTAGGCCAGGTAAGCCCGTACAAACACCTCATTAGTGTGGCAGTGGGACCTCTTGTCTCCCTCTTGCTTTTTTTACTCTGAGCCCTACCTGATTATGAGGTGTGTGGCTCAATCAGCCAATCATAATTAGGCCGTAGTATATGAGGGGGTAGGGTGTACTTCGGCCCCCTTCTTGCTTGTGGCCCGTAGGCACACCCACTTCCTGGTCACCTCACTCTGTGTTTTTATACGAGCCGGTAAGTTAGCGTAGCTTCACCGTCATATTTGTGTAATTTTTAGATGTGCATTTTACAAGCAGCCCTGCTCTTATTAGCCCGCGCTGTCCGGTCCAGCCTGTCACTCTGGTGGTGCTATTGGGTCCTCCTTGCTCTTTGGATCCTGTTTCCACCGCTGATCCCTATCCAGGCTGCATTTCGGCCCTGAGCGCCACGGTGTACTGGCCAGTGGCGTGGATCAGCTTGGGCAGCATGGCTAACCGGGATCACATGCTTTATTAATAGACTTTTACTGTCATTTTTATTCATTATCTTGATCCGGGTTTGAATGGACTGTGGGGGTTGAATCTCAGATGTCTGAGTTTTTTTGTCATATGGTGCTTTCAGTTATTCAGTGATTCACTTAATTGATTCACTGTTGAATTGGGTTTTTGGTTTATTTTGCATGTTTGTTTTGGTGCAGTTTATTGTTTCTTTTGTTAAGTTACACAGCTGCGCACCCCAGTGTGCATGTCCATTTCCAGTTAGCATGCATCTACCACTGGAGGTAAACTGAAACTCAAGCAAACAGTCAAAGCCAAGCACATGGACACGGAACGTCGGCTCTAACGTTGATTTTGGTAAGTGTAAAGCTCTTGTTTGTAATCGTGTCAATATAATTTAATATTTGGAATTAGAGTTGTCGGAAGAAAGCCCAGTCTTCTACTTTTTGTTTGCTATGTTAGCCTGTGTGTGTCTGTTCACAGGTTCACAGAGCAGACGTTAGCGGCAGCTCAACATGAGCGAATCTGAATAAAAATGCTTTGACTCAGCCTAGAGCCCCAATGTAGAGTTAATATGTAACATGTCTCCGCTGGCTCTGGTCTGTTAGCACGCTGCTTTAATTCTGTTGTTTGTGAGTTAACCAGTTAGCTTAGCTTAACGGGCTGTAGTGGGAGAGAAGGGTGTGAGTGTGTGAGGGTGGGGCACCGCTCCGCGGCTCCGCACAGTCTGGTATGCTTGTGCTGGGATGTAAACATTTTGCGTGTAACTTCTTCTTCTCTGGCTCATTACAGCCGGCTGCTCCTAAAAGTGGGCTGTACTTAGGCCAGTAACGTTAGAGAAAGGGAAATACTGTCCCAGCGAAGTGCTGGAGCAGGGGGCTGATCCACGTCTGTCGCCGGCAATGGGAGCCGCAGTGAGCAAAGAAGCCAAGCGCTGACGGCTGTACTCTTCTAAAATATCACGTCATCATAGCCGCCACTACATAGACATATAAAGAGTAGACGCTGCATCGACCGCTGCTGCCTAATGGCGCTGACGAGACGTTGGGCCGCCATCTTTGACCGGTCACCCGCTCCACTCAGTGTAATCTGTCTACAGGCGCAATTAAGTGTCAGGGCTCAATCAGAACTCTGAATACTAAACTGATTTTCACAGGATTTTTTCTGCAAACGTCATACATGTAGGCATGATACCGGACACATGATTTGGCGTATTTTAATATTCATAGTATGGTCTGGTATGTGATACATGTTATGTATGATAGGTATTTTGCCAAAGACACACATATAATATAACACACACACACACAGCAAGCTACTGCAGCTGCTACTTTGTGCTGAATGATTCATGGAGAGAAACAGTGTTGCCAGTATGTGTTCATTATAAAAAAATAACTACAGGTTCTCTTTGAAAAACATCAATCATTCACAGAACAGCTTCCATTAGCTTGGGATATCAGGAAAGCACCTTCAAATGAAATTTTGGACAACCCCCTAGATAAAAACAGTGTTTGACTCATTGAATAACTACAGTTTTTGATGACTTCACCCAGTTGTTTATTTCATGCAGGTGGTATGAGACCCCTGATACATACTAAACCCAACAAAGAAGACACAACACAGAAGAAAGGAGATAAGGTGGGAACTTCTTTCGTTTAAAAATTCAAAATGCAGGTCAGATTAATTATTAATGTTTAAGTAATACATTTTGCCTAAAGGAGTTTTTTCACAGTAACTGCCATCTCTTTTAATAAATGGAAACATTATTTAAATAATATTAATCACTTCATCATTTAATCTTGCTTAGATATGAAGGACATGAGACATGACCAGAAATTGGAGCTTCTCTCACAGAATCTTTTTACAGTTTTTACCTGGAGATGACGTAGCTTACACATCTAATTAGCATTCTCTTTACTCAGCCTTGTGTGCACTTAATAGGCTTTTTGGTCTCTGTCACAGAAATCACAGAGCGGAAAATGGCTGGTTTGACTACTGTATACTATACAGTAGCCTCGTGATTTGAGCGTGTTCATGCACAGGAGGATGACTCATTTACTCATTTACTGTATTTTCATTTTTGTACAACTTAATAGCATTCTCATTGCTCAACCTTTTGTTTGCACTTAATAGGCTTTTTGGTCTCCCAGTGTCACGCAAACCACAGATTGCAGCTGGTTTGACTACTGTTTACTATACAGTAGCCTTGTGATTTGAGTGTGTTCATGAACAGGAGGATGACTCATTTACTGTATTTTAATAAATGAAAGACTTAGAAGTCCCCGGAAGGACCTTGAGTCACAGCGCCATGGCTACTGTTGCTAAACGACAACAAAAAAACAAGAAATAATTGGATATATAGATTTATTATTATACTACGTTGATTGTTTGATTTGCTTGCCTTTGCTGAGTTTGTATTGGTCTACATATAAATTTTAAAAAAGAAGTTGTTGTTGCATGGAGTTTCATTTATGGTTCAGTTTTAGCAGGGTTTAACCTATGGGATGGACAAAAATGAAAACAAAGTAAATGAGGGAAAAGCAGCTGACAGATTTATCAGTTTATGTTATTATTCAATAGTCATAAAAGAGGCTGAGTATTTATATTTAACATGTCACTATTTACTAAATCAACATCTAGGCTGATCTGTCCTTACAGGATTACTGACGCGTCTCTTCTCTCGCGCTTGCGCACTCTCTCGCTCCTGATCTGAATCCTGATGTAGTGCACAGCTGGACACACTGGTCTATAACAGTTATAATCACCATCAATATGACTGCTATGATGGTCAGAGGAATAAATACTCAGAAATCGAGTGTATTGCAGAAGCTTCAGAAAGCATCAGACAGACATGGCCCTTAAAAAAGTGACGGTCCATCAGACGTTACAGGGCTGCCGTGTCAGAGCTGCCAATATGAGTTTTTTTTTTTTTTTTTAATTACCAATTTATTTGAAGGGGGGAGGTGGGCATGTTGCTGCTGTTGATGTTGTTGTGCCCCACATGAAGCTGCACATACGAGCGGCTGCAGCAGTGCCTCAGTGTTATCTTATCACAACTTATTTTTTCCATCAACCGATCCATGGATCTCTTCGTGCTCGTCTGTGGGGAGCAATATGAACGGATCGTGGATCAACAATAATCCGTTGCACCACTAGCCACATTCATGATTGAGCTCTGTCTCAGCTGATCGGCTCATGCGCTCAGCCCAGCATATCTGTTCAGATGTGTCTCTACGTGTCTACGGTGAGAGCAGAACATTAAATCACTGCTCCTCCCTGTGGACAAATGAGGCATTACAGTTGGTTTTCACCCAGACTGCTTAGGGGCGTTTCCAGTTGGAGCCTCACTGACTAGTAGTTTAGTAGTTTTTTAGTACTGTTCTATAGCATATAGACATCTGTTTACTATAACACATTTTACCCTTCTTTTTATTTCTATCACTGGATTTATATTTAAATATTTGATGCAAAGTAATAACAGCATAAATAATTAGTAACACCTCAAAGGGCAGGTTGCTAATCCCAAATACTTCAACATTAGACATTAGGATAGGTGGTCACTGTCTCTTTTAGTCTAATTTATTGTTCTCCTCTATTTTTTTCTAGTGTCTACTGGAAGAGGGATGCAGTGGACATGTAAGTTTAGCATGCTTTTTATCCACTAAAAATTAAATAGATGCTAATTGCTAACATGCTAATGCTAATTGCTAGCCATTGATGTGCTAGCTGCTCTGCTGTCTCTGTCATTTTAGGCAGGCAAGTTCAAATTAACTGCCAATAACTGCTAAAATGGCCGCCACCAGGCTTCTGCCTGCTGGCTAGCTGTTTTGGCAGAATATATTAAGTTAATATGACTCAAAGTATTTGAGTTGTAAAAGCTTGACTTGAATTAAACTATACTGAGATATATTAAGTTCTCACAACTTCAAAAAAAGTACAGCTCTCTTAGGTATAATAATTTCACACTACTTAAACACAATTACTTTTCCCAAGGTAATCGGTTTCCGAAAAAAAAAATTTAAGTAAACTCAGTAAATGAGTCATCCTCCTGTTCATGAAAACACTCAAATCACTGGTATAGTATAGTAGTCAAACCAGCTGCATTTTGGGCTCTATGATCTGTGTGACACTGGGAGACCAAAAAGCCCATTAAGTGCAAACAAGCACTTAAGGGGCCCACAGGTCAGCACCATAGGTTGCTGACTCCTGGGCTAAAGGAAGCAGACAAGTCCTCTGCTACATTGAGACATGGCATTGAATTCATTAATGAACTTCTAAACTTAGAAGACTAAACTTCTAAACTTCTTCCCTGGAGTTTCTGTGCTCTCTCGTCCAGCAGGTTCCCATAGATCGTGGCTGCTGCTGTGGCTTGCTGCTGACGTCCACTACATATCATTATTGTTACCATATCTCCATTACAGTTTATAGTTAGTTAGATCGGACTAAGGTGTTTACAAGCACCTTAAAAAGTTTGAACTAAATCTGATATGATCAGAAATGATTGAATTTCTTGCTGCATGTAAACATACTGATTATAAGGATTTGCTGCCATATATTCTTCCAGTTTTAAGAAACAGTTATAACAGGCAGCTCTTTTCTACTCCCCTCTCAGCCTTGTATTAGCATTAAAACAATTTGAATGGAAATTTCACATTGCTGTCTTCCATATGAATGGATTTAATCAAGCATGCTTACGTAGCATTCACACACACTATGAGAAACTTGTGTATAAAGAGAGGGGGAGAGAAGCAGAATGAGTTTCATTTATCACCATCCCGTCTTGTTGACCTTGGCCATGGTGTAAAGCCATTTCAGGAAGTGAGAATAAGGAAATAAAAGCTATCGAGCAGTCATTAGGGAACCAAGCCAATAAGTAGCATGTTAAAGGACAGACTTACTAACTTACCTAGATGTAGCACATGCGCACAGTCACACAAACACACACATGCAAGTTGAAAGATTTCACAAAGGACACAGAACAGGAAGAATACAGATATTATCATGTGTTTCATGTGGATGGAATCTACAGAACAGAAGACACTTCAGCAAGAACAGATGGCTTCATGTTCTGAGGCCTTCAGCTTGCTGTGACCGTGGACAGCTGGCTGCTATATTATGTATTATGTGGTACTTCTTCTCACAAGTTTCAGGATCAGTGCAGTTTGCAAACCCTTTCACATTTTGAAGTTTACATCTCATGCTCAAAGATACTCCATTTAGGACCTGCATGCCGAACAGAAGCACCTTTAATGCTGAATGTGGGCAAAGTAACAAAGATCAAAACTCTCTGTAGGGCAATTTGAAGGAACAGAATGAAATTCTTTTCTGGTACAGCAACAATGTCTATCATCCTTGCCCAAATGAGAGATATAAATCTATTATGTAATCCATTGCTATTTAATGCAATCATTAAAGCCTTTAAGAATGGAGTAGAGAGCAAGAACAGCCAAAGTGACTGCTTATATTTTCTTAAGTAGTACACCAGGCATTGCCTGGGACATACATAGCAAATTCAGTTAAATTTTAAAATTTTATTTATACCACCATATCATAACAAAAGGCTAGTTCTAACTATGAGCGCTATCAAAAAGGAAAGTCTTAAGTCTAGTCTTGAAGGTGTTGACCGCGTCTGCCTCCCGAACCCAGAATGGTAGTTTGTTCCACAGAAGAGGAGCTTGATAGCTGAAAGCTCTGGCTCCCAGTCTACTTTTGGAAACTATAGGAACCACAAGGAACCCAGCATTCTGAGAGCGCAGTGGTCTAGAGGGGTAGTAGGGTACTATGAGTTCTTTTAGATATGATGGTGCCTGGCCATGAAGAGCTTTGTATGTAAGGAGAAGAATTTTAAATTCTATTCTAGATTTGACAGGTAGCCAGTGCAAGGAAGCCAAAATGGGTGAGATGTGATCTCTGATCTTGGTTCCTGTCAGAACACGTGCAGCAGCATTCTGAATTAGCTGCAAGGTCCTAAGAGACTTATTGGGGCAGCCTGATAATAGAGAGTTACAGTAGTCCAGCCTAGAAGTAACAAATGCATGGACTAGTTTTTTTGCATCCGCTTGGGACAGGATGCGTCTGATTTTGGTAATGTTGCGTAAGTGGAAGAATGCAGTCTTTGAAATTTGTTTTATGTGGGCATTAAAGGACAGATCCTGATCAAAAATAACTTCCTTTACACAGGAGATCCTCATTAAAGTCTCCACAAACAATGATGGGATGGTGATCTAATATGTCCAATGCGTCCAAGAGGCTTTTAATGTTGGGTACAAAATTTTGTAGTGGGAAATTTGGTGGTTTGTACACAGTGGCTATTAGTACTTTGACTGGAGCCTCAATTTTGACAACAAGAAACTCTAAATCAGTCACACTTTGCATGTACCTGCGAGGCTCTGCTTGAACATTGCCTCTGCAATACACTGCAACTCCACCTCCATCTTTTCTTGCCATGTCCACACAGGTTGTAAGACAGCTGTCTGCTGCGTGTGAACATGTTGTATCCCTCCAGATGGAAAGTTGGGGATACAGACGACCCTGACAGGTGTGTCTCTGTGAGGCATAACACATCTGCATGTCTAAGCTCATGATGAACTTTCAAGTCCACAATGTGAGATGGAAGTCTTTGTGTGTTGTGGTGGATGACTGTTAGAGTCTCTGGAGGCAGGTCTACTGATTTAAAGAGAGTTAACAGAGGCCTGGCACTCTGGAAGGATGCATGATTCATATTTCTTGCAGCTCAAGTTCTCCTCAGATCTCTCAATGTTTTTCCTCACTCGAACCGAGGGTCTAAGGACAGAGGGTGTCACTCCCTGTACAGATTGTAAAGCCCTCTGAGGCAAAATGTGTTTTGTGACTTTGGGCTATACAAATAAAATTTGATTTGATTTGATTTGAATGTAGACCAAGTTATCTGAGGAACCCAGGAGCTTTCTGCGGAATCTCTGTCCTGCCGTAGGATTGTCCAATTCAGTCCAATCATCTTCGCGTACGGCAGTCCACCTTCACTCATCACAATATGTGAGATTGTTCCAAATGTGCCATTAACAATCCCATCCTCCACATCGAGATTCCTGATCAACATAACACGTACTCCTTGAGCAGCCATTATATTGTCAGGCAAGTCTCTTTTGCTTCCTTGGATTTTTTGGGGCATGATCATCATGCAGCCTGATCTGGGGTCTTTTCTGTAATTGTGAGCGTCAATGTTTACAAAATCTTTGTGGAGGGTGGCTACAGTTTGGGCACTGTGAAGCTCGACTTCTTTGTTTGTAGTGTAGATGTGTAGCCTGTCAGCTGGACAATCCTGGATGCCTGCCACTGCCTGTGTGAGCAACTGTCTGTCTGCTTCGCTCAGAGGATCTTGCTTTTGCTTCACTCTAAGGCGGTTCAGGAGTTCAGCAAAAGCTAGGTCGTCTTTCTGACGCATGATTTCTGTAAGGTTGACCATTTCAAAGTAATCCCTCCACAGATCAAACTCGTTCTCCTCATACACGCAGAGTGGCTTGGCTTTACCGAGGGGTGGCAGTTGGTAAAAATCACTTACAGCGAGGACAGAGATCCCTCCAAATGGTTTCCTGTTTCCTTTTATCTGCTGAAACCTCCGGTGAATGTAGGCAAACAGCTCTTTGGAAACCAGATTTCATCAATGATGAGAATCTTGGCGTACGACACTGACGCTCTGACCTCATCCAGTGCATTTCCAAGTCCCTGATATGGTGGCTTCAAGGACCTTGGGAGCTTTAACATGGAGTGCAACATTTTGCCTGAGATATTGAAGGCCGCTGTGCCAGTGAATGCACTCAGCAGCACTGCAGGCTGGGACATATCGGCTTGGTCCCGGAATCTGGGCAGCTCACGCAGAATCCTTGTTGCCTCCTGGTGAATGCACTTGATGACGTGAGATTTGCCACAGCCAGCTCCTCCCGATAGAAAATAATAAAACGGCTCTGGATTGTGGCCCCACACGCATTTTAAGCACCAGTCACGCACACTGTAGAAAATTGATGCCTGCGTTTCATTCAGACTTCATTTTCTCACAAAGTCTGGACTCAACACAGGTGCATCTATTCTTGGCATGACACCCCTCCTATCGTTGTTGACTTGATAGTCGGGGATGTCTTCATCATCTTCATTCCCTGGCTCTAACGGTTCCCGCTCTGCAAGGCACTCCAACCGGTCCACTTCTACCTCGGGTGCGAAAGTGTTCCAAGCGTTAAGGGCTGGACCATACTGCTGGTAATGTTGGAGCGCCTAGTCTGCTAATGGGATGACTCATTTTCAGACCGTCCTCATCAGTCTGAAGGAACAAAACAGAACGGGAGCATTTCTTGAGAGGTAAGCTACAAGTACGCACCACAGCTTCTTGAGCGCTGCCCTCTCTGTGCTTAGCATACGCCTGCATGATCTGCTTCATCTCATCGCGTACATTAACTTTGGATTTTTTTACATCTTTGATGACTGAGTTGAGAAATTCAGTCATCTCGTGCTCTGGCTTGGATATATAGGACATCATATACATGATGCAACCATAATCGTCAATTACATACTGGATGTCCATGTTGGCATTCCAGGCTCTCAGCAGGTCTTGATTGTAGGCACTGATCCAACATTCATTTGGATCAAGCTTCAGCATCACTGTGTAGCTGCTTGTCAGACGTGCAGCATACTTTGTGTATTCCTCGTGTGTGAGGTTGCATTGTTGGAGCACGTCTGACAAGCTGCTGAATGAGGAATCTGGATCCATGAGCAATTTCCTCAATGGATTAAGCCTTTCCTTGGCTTCCCTTTGCATCCTTGTAAGCTCCCGTTTCTGCTGCTTTAATTCAGAGGCTAAATCCTGGAATCATTGGAATTTACCTTGTTACAGGCAATAGCGGGGGGTCTGGGGATGACTGTTTCTTTCATGGGCAATTTAGGAAAGCCAAATCTGCAGGAAACGTTGCCTTTTTTACATGACTTTGAATGATTCCTGCTGTGCACCTGGACCTCAGATACAATTTTGTTGAGCTCTGGGTCTTTCTCTGGGTCAGGCATCTTGCAAGTTATGTATTTATCAATGAAATTGTAGACCTTACTGTCTAAACTATCTTCAAACACAGGAGAATCTTTAATCCAGACGAGCATGTGGATGTGTGGGCTTCCTCTGGCCTGAAATTCAACACGATAAAAGTAATCTTGTACTTCGCCAATGGGTTGTGCTGGTGAGAGGATGAGGTTGGTCATGAGAGCATCTACTCTCTTTTCAAACACGCGCCTCACTGTGACGGGGTTGCTGCGCAGAATTTCACACTTAGCATTTCAATCAAGATCTGAAAAGTTGGCAAGTTCACCCTGCTGAGCTTTAATTGTGTTTATGAATTCAGGCCATCTCATCTCAGCAGCGGAGAACGTTAGGAAGAATGTTGGCTTGCCGATCTGTCTAACCATGGCGTGGAGATCTTTTAGTGTTTTTTCCCAATAGGCTGGAGTTCCTCTGAGTTGTTACATAAATCTAGTTACATCTTTGTTTTGAATAAGCCTCTCCACCTCTCCTTGGTTTTGAAGCATGAAGCTGTTTACTGTACTTTACGGCCATCTTTGGTTTTGGATTTTCCTTTGCGCATTTGAATGGACATGCTGTTTGTAGCCAAGTGGGTCTCTGTGACAAACTGCGCAAAGAAAAGGTAACTTTGGTCACTGGCAAACCGTGTATCTGCACTAAAAAGTCTAGAATTAAAGTACTTGCTAGGATACACTGGGACAGTTCTGGTTTCATCCAGTGCGTTTTCCCCTGTTGGAAATTGCACAGGAAAGGCCATAGCCTCTAGTTTCGGTATGGTGAAGAAACCTACAGGTTTGTTGCCTTGAGCTGGTGCAATGCTGAATGTTCCTTCACCATACGAAAGGATTTCCTGCGCAATGTCTGGTGGCTGCATGCAGGTGTCCAGAGCCAAACCAGGTCTAAGGTCCTCCTTTTCTTTGTCTGCTTCCTTGGGCAACTCTGGTTCATTTTGGATTTTGAACACCTCTTCCAGGTCTATCTCACACTCTACTTGCTCTGGTAGCGCATCTTCTGCATTGATGAGCTGCGAGTCTTCTCCCTCAGCCGACTCTCAAAGGTGGCACTCTCATCAATAGACACATCTTTGTACTCTGAATGTATTTCTTTGAGTTTGAATATGCTGGCTGGCCTAAGCCAGCACATTCTTCATGTTGACGGTGTAAGAGTGCTGGTAACCTTTGTATTTAATGTGTCTTTTCAATTTGACTTGCAGTAGCTGCGCTTCAGTGCTAGGCCTTGGAAGACTGTTAACGGTTGCTGTTACCTCTGATGGAACGCACACAACTGCTCCATGTACGGCTCTCTGTCGTCCTTTTGGCAACGCTATGATTTTGGCGAATGGGAGGATTTTAGCAATGAGCTGCCTTTCGAGCACATTAAGTGCAGCCAATTCTGGAGGGATTGGTGCCAATTCCAGGTTGTTTGCTATGGCAATGGTTGGCATTTTGCCTCTGGTCAAATGGTTGTCAAATGGCAGATCCACTCTATAAGTCTCTCTGTTGGAACAGATCAAGGGGAAGACCAGTCACTGTCACAGAAATGAACATAGTTTCCTGTCAAGCATGCTGCCGACACTTTGATGTTTTTGCTATATTTTCCTCTCTTGCATAGCTTGACCTGATTGGAAACAGTGCTCTGTTACAGACTGTGCAAATGTATGTGGGTCCGTGTCTAATATTTTCATGGAATGATGCTATGGCTGCTTCCATCACAGGACTCATCAGGGGATGGGGAGTTTCTTGGCGGTGGGTTACAATCATTCTATACTTTCTTTTAATTCCCAGTGCTCTCTTCAACTTGTAATTTATGCGAAAGGCAGCATTTGTGGCCAATTTGGTTATTCTGTGCTGGCTAGCACGTTGTATACAAAGTAGTCTGAATTCAGGATCATTGTGATATTTAGTGTTGATTTTTTCCTTTAGCTTATTCCTGTAGCTCTGGTTGCATGCATATTTGGTTGTCTTATATATTTTCAATTTTTCTCTAACTTCAAGATTGGTTTTGTACTTTTTCTGTCTGCTCCTGAAAGCAGGATCTGTCTTGTACTTTTGGGTCAGGTAGTTTTTCTGTCTGCTTCTGAAAGCAGGATCTGTCTTGTACCGTCTTTTGATTTCTTCCTTCTTTTTAATCTGAACTTTGGGATCTGCATAGTAGCATTTAAATGACAGGAGCTGTTGTTTGTGGTGATGACTGTCTTGGTCAAATTTTGTTATCACCGCCTTAATTTTTTTCCCTCTAAAATCTGGACAGCTGGCATACCTGTTTTTTTCGTGATGGATTTTTCTTTTACTTTTAAGTTCTTTTACTTCAGACACTAGTGCATATTGCCCTTTGCCTTTACATGAATTTTTGACGCTGTTGTTTGCTCAGCTTGACCAAATTTGTTGTTGCTTGGGGCACTGCTGAAGAGATGTCTTGGGCGTTCAGATCTCTATCAAGGACTTCAGCTCTCACAACCTCTGCTTGCAATGGGCATAAGGCAGTTTCAGATTGGTTTTCTTGGATTTGGGCTGCTGATTGTGGCAGACCTTCACTGAAACAGCTTCAAATGAAACAGGCACAAACTCATAGCTTGCATAATCTCCACAATTTGCAAACAGTTTGTGCAGGTGGTCAGCCAGATCACTGAGTTTGGGAAAGGTCATTGTGATTGCAGTTCCGAACTGGGATGGTAAGCCTACTGCATTTCTGGAGTGTGAATCGAAGACTCTATACCTGCCTGATTTGTCACGGAAAACTGCAATGCACTCTGGACTTACAATGATTACAGCAGTGCTGTTTTCTGTTGACAGAGACCTTTCAGCAGGCCACATCTGACATCAGGCATGTGCACATTGTATAGATTTGTGTCTGTTGGGACTTGTTTGGGCATTTCCTCGACTGTCAAATGGTTACTTTGAAATCTTTTCTCCCGAATTAGCTGTTTTTTAGTTCTAACATAGAGTGAGTCCCTCTATGCCAGCACTCTATCGAGAGCAGCCCTGTTGAACTGCCAGCCCTCATTCAGGTAAGCCAGAAAAGTCATGGACATGCAGGTGCACTGGTGGTTTCTGGAGAAGTGCTTGTACCTACGGTCACTCTGACTATGACTGGCTCTTGCCGTCCGTGCCCTCGCTGTGTGTTATAAAAGGATTACTTTAATAACATTACTATGTTTTCATCATTGGCATCACTGTTATTACTAGTAGTAGTACTGAAACTTCACAATATTGACTGAATTTACCAAAATAATCATGTTCAGAAAAGTAATATTCCACAAATTATATTTATCTTAAAATAATTACTGAAAATATGTCAAGCTACTTGGTTATCTTGTTGATAATTGACCACTGATGAAATTATTTTCAACTGTTTTTGCATTTGAGTTGAAATAAACCATACACACAGACTCTGATAAGCACCTGATGTACCCAATATAAATGTCCTGTGTGTCTGACAAACTTACCACTTTAGCTGGGGATTGAGAGGTAGAAGGTGCGCTGTTGAAACTCATGGGCCAACTGCCTCTAGGGGGAGTCGATGTCCAGGCGGTCTATGATAAAATATAATACCAATTCATCTTTAGACATGAAGCAACATAATGCCCTAAATTGTTACAAATAAAGTTTTCCAAATCTATTTCTATTAGCCACTGACATTTGTGAAATACAGAAAGAAAACGATATTGGGGATTTTATACGAATACACACAGTTACACAGAAATACACAGTTTCAATGTAGCTTACTGTACTATAAACAAACATTCTATGCGTGTCGATTGTGGAAGGATGAAAATACCTTAGGCGGGGAAGGAGAGTTGCAGGCTGCATCCAAAATGGTCCAAGACGGTCAGGCTGGTGAAGTCTTGGCCATCTGAGAACACACAACAGCAAAATCAGCAAAATGAAGACTTAAATCAAACACTTGATTCAGGTAGAGTGATATTTACCTTTGCAACTGGTGAAGAGCAGGGGGTTTCTGCATCACCCGATCTCCAGGACGACCTGGCTGGGGGTGATCCAACCAGCTGTTGACAGATGATCACAAGCATATTAAACTACAGACAATGTGGATCTCATTTAAGACACTGTGTATTCTATAAATTATTAGTGTGTGTCAGTTGGCGAAAGTAGTTACATACGTTGTTCACTGGAGACCGGTTGCTGCGGGGGGTCCTGGGGCGCTTAGCTGCTAATGCGGAAGTCACCTGCACCATTAAATACAAAACATATTACCATCTGAGAACGCACAACAGCAAAATGAAGACTTGAATGAAACACTCAATTCAGGTAGAATGATATTTACCTTTGCAACTGGTGGAGAGCAGGGGGTTTCAGCATCACCTGATCTCCAGGACGACCTGGCTGGGGGTGATCCAACCAGCTGTTGACAGATGATCAAAGGTATTAAACTACAGACAATGTGGATCTCATTGAAGACACTGTTTATTCTACAAATTATCAGTGTGTGTCAGTTGTCGAAAGAAGTTACATACGTTGTTCACTGGAGACCGGTTGCTGCGGGGGGTCCTGGGGCGCTTGGCTGCTGCTGCAAAAGCCACCTGCACCATTAAATACAAAACATATTTCCAATTAAACCTAAATAATAAGACTACTATTAGTAGTAATGGTACTTTTTTGTAAAAATATATAAGCAATACTGACTCTCAAGAAGGTAAGGTGGAGGATAAGGTAACACTTTTTATAGTGCCTAAAGTAAAAAATGAAATCTCAGTCAGTCAAATTACCCTCTTGGGCTTTGGAGAGGGCTGGCAGTCCACATGGCCAGAGAGATGCGAAGGAGACACCTCATCCATAGCACGCAAGGTTGCACTGCGGAACCAGATGGGGTTCAGCGGGAAGGAGCACTCTTCCTTCTGTGAAACAGAAAGTACAAAGACAACTGATGAGTTGTCTCATCCAATACACAAGGTATAAAATAACAAATTAACATAACACAAAGAAATACTAACAAACCTGCTGGTGAGCCATCCTGGTCTGGGCGACACCCTTGGACTGAGAAGGTTCACCAGGCTGGCTCACCTGGAATGGAAAAAAAGCATCATATTGTTTAAAACAAATACATTACATTTTACTTTTTTATTTTTGTAAATCATGTCAAGAAAATCCAATTTGTACCATGTCTCATGCACACGTTATACTGTGTAACAATTACCTTGCTGCCCTCACAGGCAAGCCTCCACTGGAAAGGGTCGGGTGACCGCGGAGCAAGGACATCTCCAATCACAACCAGCTTAGGAGAGAATTTCCTAACTGGCTGCGAGGGAGAGACCTGAGGTGCTGGTGGTGGTGTCTCAACTGGGCGAGGATCCCCATCCCCTCAAGATCGCTCAGGTGGACCTGCAGAAATTACAAACTCATAGTTTACCCCCAGAAAGCAGCTGCTGTTCACTGAGATTTTCATATCAACGACAAAGAAGTGCAAATCAGTCTTTCACTACATTTTTTTAGAATTTCACTACCACTCTACTTACACCATCCTTTCTGCGCCATAGCTCCAGTCGGCTAAGGGGGAAGTGCTCCACCACAGAGGAGTACTTCACACCTTGAAAAAAAACAAAAAAAAACAATTATATGCCCCCCCCCCCCCACGTATTACTCCATCTCAGTTCATATGTGAGTATATTTTTCCAGTCCCAAGAACATATAACATGTTTAAAATGTAGCTCTATGAAAAATAATTATATTAATTAAAGTTTATTTTTATACATACCCATACGAGCGGCAACGCGGTGGAACTCCTGACAAAGAAGGTCTTGGTAGGACACCTCGACGTTCAGGCGGGGAGGGAAATCGACAACAAACACCTGTAGAGAACAAGACATGTTCATTACCAAATCACATTTTCATTTAAAATCACATGCGTTTTATAATAACTATACATTGTTAATTGAAAGCTCATACATTCAATCTCATTAGAGTAGCTGATGTACTATTACTAGTTTAAATACTAATATGACCAAAGAACAAGCAAGACATGAAATAAAGCGTACCTTGGGCCAGCGGTTCCTCACCGTAGTGAGGAGCTTGGCAGAGTTGATGGCAGCCTCATCGACAGTCCTGCTGGCGGTCAGGTTGTTGCTGGGGGCCAGCAGACAAACTGCCTCAGGGATCCGAGGAAGCACAGCATGTTGCACCTCGGTCCGCAGCTCAGATGCAGAGGCCCCGGGGTTGACATGAAGCCAAAGGAAAGGCATCCATCTGGCATGTCAACCAAACCATCTACAAGGGCACGTAGATGGGAGTCTCTGACAATCAGAACAAACTGCAAAAACAAAGATAATTTCTGTGGCACGACCCTGGCTGCCGCCCAGTGAACGACGAAGTTGGCCATGTCCTGGCTGAGTGGCGGTAACCGGTACCGCAGCCTTTAGAAAAAGAAACAGAGTAAGGTAAAAATTCATGAAGGAGTCCAAACTAATAAATAAAATAAATACAACAGATGAATTAATCAATAAGTATTGAAATTGGTGGTCCTGGACCGTCTCGCTGCTGGGATGGGCTCCTTCATGGACCCAAAAATAATAATAATAATAAAAAAATCATAGCAGTTAGATCATGAATTACATATCTACGTATATCTAATACATTTCTATGCAGACAGTTCCGTGTCTTCTGTGTACCAGCGCAGGGGGACTGGATGGACTGGGCTCCTCCTGGTTGAGCCTCCTCCATCTCAGCTTCGCTGCCTTGGACCGCTTTCCCTTCCTGGGCATCCTGCTGGAGATTAGCAGACAAAAGGCAAATCCAAAACAACCTAACCTAACCTAACCTAAAATACTAAATCTACCTAAATTAATCTAGTGTAACTGAATGTTTTCTAATCTAAATTTAACTAAACCTTAAGTAATCTAGTCTTATTATATATAATATGTGGGAGAAAACAGAATAGTGGTGTGACAGTGATGAATAGGAGTGATGTGTGCAGATGCCGTTGATGAGATCCGTCGATGAGAGTGCCGTCGATGAGTGCTGTCAATGAGCGCTTTGAAAACCTTTGACCGTGACCAAAGAGAACCTGGAATAAAATTGAATTTCACTGTTATATAGAGTCTGTGTTAGCAACAGGCTAGCCGCATTACATCTTAAACAGCTTTACTTTTTGTGGTCTGGGTTTGGAGTAGACTTTCATTTACATTTTAAGTTTGGATGTGAAGTCTCTAGGTAAAAGCCAGTAAATATACCCCCACATATTAAAATAAATCACGTGGGATTTTATCAAGAGAAAACTGTACATTAAATACCAAAAGTTAAATTAGACATGTATATATGTACACACTTTTATAGTTAACCTAGGACCGCTGTTAAACAGAATATTACATTTACCTATATGGCCATATAATATGGCTATGAGCATAATTATTTGTGGAGGAAACGATCTTACTCATTATCAAAACTGGTGTGTCTCTCTCGCGCGCGCGCTCGCTTCCGCTGCCACCCCGCCCCCCTCCCTCCTCTAATCGTCGGACACAAATCAAATTAAACTTCTTCGTGTCACTATATTTTGCGGCGTTAACTGCGAGTCAGACTCAGTTTTAGAAGCTGGTACGTGAAATAAAGAATGTGAGTCTGTCGGTGGAAGTCCGACCGAGTTTCTGATTGGCGGCCGGAGAGTGAGGAAAGAGCTTCTCGCTGTACGGCGTTTCGGCTCCGCCTTCCGCCAGCAATATGCTTGTTGGGCTGAGTGCGTCGCGTATCGTGGATGACATATTCTTACCGTGGGGAATATATCGTAAACGATAACATATCGCACATTCTTACTTCATACCCGAAAACATGATGTCTAGCTACAAATATATTACTTTTTTTAAATTACTGATATAGGCTGGTGTTATTAAGCTAGCCCAGTAGAAAAACGTATCATACGCACTTACCTCTGATGCAATCAAAGGGGAAAAGCAGACCCGCAGGGGGGCTTTTATATGACGGCCGGGCGAAAAATCCGAGTAGCCAATCACAGTCCTGCTGGATTTACGGTCAAATTTAGATGACTTGATATATGTCGCATCATAGGCATGGCAACAGCATAGTGACGGTCGCTACAGAAAATGTCTTGCTTGAGCTGCCTGTGTTACTGTCTATGGCCGCCTGGTGTTAACAATTAGCATGTCTTTAATTTTTATCGGCTAGAAATTAGTGGCTAGCGCTGATGCGCTAGCTGCTCTGCTGTCTCTGTCTGTCATTTTAGACAGACAAGTTCAAATTCAGTGCCAGCAACTACTAAAATGGCCACCTAATGTTAGCAATTAGCATGTCTTTAATTTTTAGTGGCTAGAAGTTATGTTATGATTTAACACAGTCCTGCTGGATTCACTGTCAAACCAGATGAGTGATATATGTCGCATCATAGACATAGCAACAGCAGATTTAAAGACAAACAACACAGATTGACGGTCATTATAGAAAATGTCTTGCTTGAGCAGCCTGTTACTGTCTGTCAGTTAATGGCTAGCACTAAGGCGCTAGCTGCTCTGCTGACTGCTAAAATGGCCACCACCGGCCTTCTGACTGCTGGCTTCTGCCTGCCGGCTCTAATCAGCAGCCCTACTGCACCTATTAAAATGACCTGACATGCTACTGCTACCACAAATTTTTAGCTACTAAAAATTAGCATTAGCTGCAAATGTTAGCAATTAGCATGATGCACTAACCACTAATTTTAGCATACTGCTAATGTTAGCAATGAGCATACTTTTTAGCCACTAAAAATTAAATACATGATAATGCTGACATGCTAATGATAACATGCTAACTCCTGACATGTTACGGATACCACAAATTTTTAAACACTAAAAATTAGCATTAGCCAATAATGTTAGCAATTAGCATGATGCGCTAGCCACTAATTTAGGCATAAGCTGTTAATATTCGCAATTAGCATGTCTTTTTAGCCACTAAAAATGAAATAGATGCTAATGCTAACATGCTAATGCTAATTGCTAGCGTGCCACTAACGCGCTAGCTGCTCTGTTGTCTCTCTCTGTCATTTTACACAGACAAATTCAAATTAACTGATGATAACAGCTAAGATGGCCGCTAAAATTTCCTGCCTTTTTAACATGACAGTCTATGGGGCTATGGGGATAATCATTGATTACATCAACAACAGTGAAAATAGCCCCTCCCCCCTCTCCTCCCTCAGGCAGGCTTATTATCTCTCTCTCTCTCTCTCTCTCTCTCTATCAATGTAAGGCAGTTCGAATATCCCTTAGAGTCCGCATAAACGGGGCCTGAGGTTTTATTGTTCTGTCAATCATTATCTCTCTTACACCTTTTCTTTGGATAATACTAACTACACTTCTTCCCCGGAGTTTTTGTGCTTTCTCGTCCAGCAGGTTCTCATGGATCGTGGCTGCCGCCGTGGTCTGCTGCTGACGTCCACCATATTTAGCATTACATGCCATATATAGTCATTATTGCTACCATCTCCACTACAGCTTTGTTGGTTAATGACTTATTGCTGCTGTGCATCTGTGTTCCACTGCTACTGCAATCACCTTACCATTTATTGTAATTCATTGTAATTGTACAATATGTTTGTGTTGATTGTTCTGTACATGTGACATCCATTGCACGTCTGTCCGTCCTGGAAGAGGGATCCCTCCTCTGTGGCTCTTCCTGAGGTTTCTTCCACATTTTTTCCCTGTTAAAAGGGTTTTTTGTGGGCAAGTTTTTCCTCACTCGAGCCGAGGGTCTAAGGACAGAGGGTGTCACTCCCTGTACAGATTGTAAAGCCCTCTGAGGCAAAATGTGTTTTGTGACTTTGGGCTATACAAATAAAATTTGATTTGATTTGATTTAATAAAACTGCCATGAAACACAGAGAAGAACAATAGTTGCCTCGTGTCGCAGGCACTCGGCACTAATAAACCTGCCAAAAAACACGCAGAAGAACAATAGGCACGAGGCACTAATTAAGCCTTTGGGAACTCTATAATGATCCTACAGTTGCTTCAGCTATGATGCATATATAAACCCCACCCAAGCAAGTATTCAAGGTGAGTTCCAATCATGGGAAAGACAAAGGAGTGTACAAAAGTTATAAAAGCTGAGAGATGAGATCATTTCATCACACTGAGAGACACCATTGGCAGCATTATAAGGCAGTTATACAACACCTGCAAATCTGCCTGGCCATGGAAGAAAGCCCAACATTTCACCAAAGACCCTTAGTAGCTTAGTCAGAACAACTAAGAGAAACACCCTGTGACTGCATGCCGCCTACAGGATGACCTTCATGTGCTTCAGTGTGCAACCAAGACGTGCACCGAATAAACAAGGACTTCATGGCCAGACTCCAAGACGTACTCCACTGGTGACCACAAGTACCACCACAGTAAAAGAATCTTAGAAAAAGTACAGTGCACTGGGAGGGCCTCTGGAATCTACCTGGATGCTACAAGACAATGGTAATGAAAAATAATTTGTGCAGATGACAATGGACATATGGTGTGTTACCATACACATGGGTTGGTATGAATTATTCTACTTATACCATGGCAACCTGATGGCAACCAAACAGAACACTTATTGGAGTAAAACACTCTTCAGAGGTTGACGTCTGATTTTGCTGTAAAGAAGCGTATCTATGGAGAAGCTTTTGATTTGACATATCAACCAGGCCACAACAGTTTCAAGTGGTTTAGTATTGCACTCTTAAAACTAGGTGATTTTATGATGTGTGGTTATCTGGAGTCCACTATCCTTTGCAGTCATAGTACTACAGGTTTGATCACATTTTCAGCCCACTTAGAGGAACATTATTATAAATTAGGACATTTGAGAGCAGTAATTACATTGTCAGTGGCTCCATGCATTCTGATATGTCCTCTTATACACAGAGGGAGTCTGGTACCATGCCAACAAACCCTTCAAACCTCTCCTCATGCAGCCTCAGCCTTGGGAGACTCATTCTGTCATTTGCTCAATCTCTTCCACTGATTTATGCAGCAACTCAAGTCAAGTGCTATCATTATTTCAGAGCGGATGCTGGCACTCCTTGGACAGACTTATACTTCCTCCATGACTGACTGATCTCTGAGTTTAATCATAACCAAAAATTATTTTGCAGATTGGTGCAGTCAAGGATATCCCCAGAGAAGAGGGACTTGATGCACAAACAGCTGCTTGAGGTGGAATATTTTGTCACTGAGTCACTTTGACTATCACTTCGACTTTTCTATTTCATCAGGATTAAACCAGAGTTAGGTCGAATAAGACATTTCTGTGTAGTTTTAGCATTGCTACTGTTGGTCCACTTAGTAAAAATGTGGAAACAGATGGTGAAGAAACACTCCATGATTCTCAGTGTGTGTAGGGCCATGCCGTGTAGCCATATCAAATCAAATCAAATTTTATTTGAACAAAAATGTGGAAGAAACCTCAGGAAGAGCCACAGAGGAGGGATCCCTCTCCCAGGACGGACAGACGTGCAATGGATGTCACATGTACAGAACAATCAACACAAACATATTGTACAATTACAATGAATGATAAAATGACAATGAATTACAATGAATGATTGATGAATGATTACAGTAGCAGTGGAACCTGTGATAGAGAGACACAGATGCACAGCAGCAGTAAATCATTAACTAACTATAAACTGTAATGGAGATATGGTAACAATAATGACAGTAATAATATACAGCTCTGGAAAAAATTAGGAGACCACTGCATTTTATTTTCTGAAATCAGCATCTCTACATGTTTGACAGCCATTCCATTTCAGCGTCTGTTGAATTCCAACACAAGCACACCTCATTCTGCTTAATGAGGTACTGATTAGGAAATGTATAAAAACCACTGCTGTGTTCATCACTATCTTGTTGCAATAGGACCAGCTGGATGGCAAAAACAGTGCTAGTAGTACCTCAAAAATAAGTGGAATCAAATAACTATTGACCATGCCAAAGGACTTGAAAAGAAAAGTTTTGAGTGAGGAAAAGAAAGATTCAATTCTGGCTTTACTGGCAGAGGGATACAGTGAGTGTCAGGTTGCTTCTATCCTTAAAATTTCTAAGACGCTGGTTCATAAGAACAAGGTCAAGCAGCAGAGAATGCGGACAACAAAACTACAGACCAGCAGGGGGTGGAAATGACTCTCCACTGCCCGGGATGACTGTCAACTCATTTGAATACCACTCAGAAACCGCAGGATGACATCAAGTGACCTACAAAAAGAATGGCAAATGGCAGCTGGGGCGAAGTGCACAGCAAGAACAGTTCAAAACAGGCTGCTAGGGGCAGGGCAAAAGCCTTTCATCAATGAGAAGCAAAAAAGAGCCAGGCAGAGGTTTGCAAATGACCATAAGGCTTGGACCGTCGAGGACTGGAGTAAGGTCATCTTCTCTGATGACTCCAATTTCCAGATTTGCCCAACAACTGGTCGTCTCATGGTTAGATCTTGTTTTCTTCGCTTTATTTGAGGTCTGATTGTTATTTTGACCATTTGTCATTTTCTGCAAATAAATGCTCTAAATGACAATATTTTTATTTGGAATTTGGAAGTGTTTGTCAAATGTTGTCAGTAGTTTATAGAATGAAACAAAAATGTTAATTTTACTCAAACACATACCTATAAGTAATAAAATCAGAGAAACTGAATTTTTTTCCAGAGCTGTATGTAGTGGACGTGATACAGGACCACAGCAGTAGCCATCGATCCATGAGAACCTGCTGGATGAAAGAGCACTGAAACTCCAGGGAAGAAGTTTAATTCTTATGTAACTGTTTAATGCTTCAGTGCCCGCAGGCCAGGTGTTTGTGGTGGAGCTGAGACAATTATCACAGCACAGTTTGAAGTGGCACTGGATAACATGCTGTGCGACAGGTTAGTTTGTGATGACGGCATGCATATGTCTGTCATTACTGCTACAAAAGCATGATTCTGAACATTCTCACCAATCAACTCGAACTGTATCACATCATTACACCTAACCTGTGCTGTGACGGTGTCAGCAATATCTCTAAGGATCAACATCACATCATCATAAAACTGAGCAAGATCCGGTATGTTTCTGGGGGGAACGGTGAACACTCGTCTCAGCTCCAGATTGTTGAACTGGTTGCGGGACACGGTTCCCTTGTTGGAGGAGGTGGACGAGATGGACGAGGTGGATGGCCTGAGGATGATTCAGCCTGGCCCCCATGGGTGGGGTGAAAGAGGGGGGAGGAGGAGGTGGAGGGGGGAACTTGGTTTTCATTTGACTGTGAGCAGGAGGAGGATGGGGAAGGGAACGAGGAGGAGGATGGAGTCTGGTAAATCTGCAGGAGAGCCAGTTCTAAAGGTTGGAAATAATTTTCAACATTAGAAACAACCTTTTGATTTAGATGCAACAGACCGTCTTCTAAACGCTGAAAATAGTCATCAACAGTCAATGCTGGCGGTTCGACTGCCAAAGAATTTTCACCTACGTTAGCGGCAGCTACATCTACCGGAGGAGGTGGGGGGATTTGATTCAAATGCTCAACCGCCTGTTCTAAATCAGACAGAACCACTCTAAAAAGTTTACTTCATCCATTTTCACCCAATTTCATTTAAATGTCACACCACAATTTAGGATGGGTATGTTTACTGTTGAGTCTCCAGCGCCGGGTTGATCTTGATTCAGCTGTATTTCCAGTTCGGCAGTTTGTGCCCCGCAGCTCCTTTGTTCCACAGCTGTGGCAAAAAGAACATGATATTTTAATTCACATGACAATTAAAGAAATTATTTCAAAGATCAGTATATATTTCGAAAACATTGCCTACCTTTATTACGGACGTGGGGTTTTTTACGTCTAGGTAGCTCCATCACAGACCTCCCGAGAGGAGAAACTGAAGGCCTCTGAGTTTTTTTTTTTACTTTTCAGAAAGTTTTTGTGACTTACCTGATGCTCCACTAGTGTGGCGATTGCATCATCCTAACCGTAGGCAATTTGCACGAGGATGACTCGCTGATGGCGGAGCGCTCGAAGTGGCTCCTGCGTCACCGTCTAATAGCCAGCCGGATGCAGACGGAATTCTAACACCTTGTAGATGGTTTGCCCGTCCTAGAAAATCTATGACTACGTGAACCTGATCCCCTCAAACTCGACAGAAGTCACTTGAAAAATGAAAAAGATATTCAGTGTAGAAAACAAAACAAAACCTGGATAGATGCAACATCCCAAAAGCACCAAAAATGTCTTATAACACAGAAAAAACATTTGTAAATTTGTACATCTGTAAACTCTTAGCGGTAGTAAAAAAATATCAGCTTAGCAGAAAGTTATATTAATAGCAATAATATATGAGTGCAGCAATTAACTCTTTCAGAAGTTACACGTAGAAAAGACCAAAAACCCAAAAAAAAAAAAAAGATGTTAAATCACTTACTGGGAAATTTGAATTCTTGGTCAGAAGGAATAGGAGAAGTAGCAGCCTCTGATGAAATGATATTTTCTAAAATAAAATTAATACTATAGTTTACTTCTTCTTTGTCTGTTTTGGTAGAATGAAAAAACTGTCAAGGTGGGGTCAAACAGAGTTTGACGAGAAGTATTTCTCTTTCTTTATTATGCCTAGTCAGGCATGGTACTGGTTGAAGATGCAGTCACACCATCTTCCACCAGCATGAAGATCCACAGAGATTCATCACAGACTCACTTGTTTCTTTGAATAAAGTCCTAATTATTCAAGTCAAAACGAGTTGCGGCTGTTTTCTTCTCAAGCATCCACAGACCGACTTCGGCAGCCACGAGAATTCACTACAAGATTTGGCGTCACAAACAGGATTCACTGAATGCGCAAAACCAGCCTAGTCAGGCTTGGTACTGGTTGAAGATGCAGTCCTTTACTGGCAAGTTTTTCCTCACTGGAAGGGTCTAAGGACAGAGGGTGTCACTCCGTGTACAGATTGTAAAGCCCTCTGAGGCAAAATGTGTTTTGTGACTTTGGGCTATACAAATAAAATTTGATTTGATTTGATTTGAACTGGGGGGAAATCAAGTCTGTGTTTCTGGTGTCATTCATAAGGCGATGTGAGGAGAAGCCAGTGAATTTGTGAGCAGATGGTTGATGAGGAATTTTAATTACAACAAGCTAGACATACAGTAGTTAATGTTTAGGTGATGAGATTCATTGAGTCTTGAAGTTCCAAAGTTGAGAAGAAACTGTTTAATTTTACTTTGTGTTGTAAATGTGTCCTGCGGAGTGACTTTCCCAAACACTCACACTGCAGTGCCATTCAATCCCCAGAAGCCACCTCACGGCAGTTTGTTGCACACATATGACTGGAATTCTTATGAGGTATTGGTAAAAGTCTGTCTTAACTTCAGCCCTCTGCTCTCTGTTCTCTTTCCCTCTCCACCTCCACACCTCAATCCCTAATTTGCACCACCCTGCTTCTAGCACCAACCTAAAAGCCCTCATTTCTGGCTCTGTTGTTATTTTAGTCTCCACTGCACTCATCTGGCGCTGGCCTAATGAAGTGTGGATGAGCCTATGGTGACTGGATTGCATTTATCATTGACTTTGAGTTTAGTTTACAGAGCTTTGAATAATTTATTATGTATGAATAGGGGTTTAGAGTCTATCACAGTTTGATAATGTATTCCTCCTTGAAGCCTTCCCTGAATCCTGATCAAGAAAGCTGAGCTTCTGTGCTCACACACACCACATACACTATGCATGTGCTGATGTGGCTGCTTTACAGTAGGCTGGCATGTGTTTGGAAACTGATATGCCCTGATTCCTTCCTCATAGCTTCAGGGTAGTTTTTTTTTCTTTTTTTTCTCACTGATCTTAAAGCATTCGACAGATGCTGAAACAAATTTCAGCATCCGTGCAAATAACCACTGAATTCTGAGCACATCAGCATGGTAAAAATGTTTTTGTAGCAAGGTTTTACCTTGATTTCATGAAAGGGAACGTATAAGTGTCAGATATACTAATGTTGGAATGTATAGGTGCTTTACGGTAAGCGTATTCTGTAACTTCCGATTACTGGTGTTACTGCCACAGTGCTCTCTGCTCTGCTCACTTAAAGAACTTTTCCTAAATTTTTCATATCAGTGATTATCTACATAACTCCACACTACCTTTAGACTTGTTCTGTTTGTGCATGAACAGGTTTCTTAAACTCTAGTAACCACAATTCGATAGTTTTATTTTTTTTTTTTAGTTTTTTTCTTAGTCACACTCACTAGCCTAGCTATAACAATGGCCTCTCTCCTCTCCTCCTCTCTCCTGTCCTCCTCTCTCCGGTGTGCCACATGTTCAGCTACTCCTCCTTTAGCGATAATGGTACTTGTAATAAATGTAGTTTATTTGTAGCTTTGGAGGCGAGGCTCAGTGAGTTAGAGGCACGGTACCGCAACACCGAACAGTCAGTAGCTGCTATAGTTAGCAAGTCCCCTGTAGCCGGTGCATTACCACCAACCGCTTCACGTTTCAAACAAATTTTCCCTACTCAGCGACACACCCACTGAGAAACCAACTCTGGCACATTGGCAGCTCCATTTTAGGAAACGCAAAGTTAGTGACACCGGGGGTCATAGTCAAATGCATCCTGGGGGCCAGAGCGGGCGACATCGAGTCAAATTTGAAACTGCTGGCTAAGGCTAAATGTAGATACAGTAAGATTGTTATCCACGTCGGCAGTAATGACACCCGGTTACGCCAGTCGGAGGTCACTAAAATTATGTTGTTTCATCGGTGTGTGAGTACTCCAAAACGATATTGGACTCCTAGTAGTAGCAGTAGTTTTCTCTGGACCCCTACCTAGTGTGACCAGTGATGACAGGATACAGGCTGTCGAGGTGGTGTCCAGCAAACGATGTGGGCTTCCTAGACAATTGGTCACCTTTCTGGGGAAAACCTGGTCTGATCAGGAGAGACGGCATCCATCCCACTTTGGATGGAGCAGCTCTCATATCTAGAAATATGGCCAAGTTTATTAGTCGACCAAAACTGTGACAACCCAGAGCTGAGACCAGGAAGCAGAGCTGCAGTCTTACACGCTTCTCTGCGCCTCCATTAGAGCAGCTGCCACCCAGTCCTTTAGTATAGAGACTGTGTCTGTCCCCCGTCCACCTACATTATTTAAAGATAAAAGAAACAGAGGAGGAGTTCATCATAAAAACTTAATAAAAATTAAATCAACATCTCCAACAGTCCAAAATAAGATTAAATGTGGACTCTTGAATATCAGGTCCTTGTCCTCTAAAGCTCTTTTAGTCAATGAATTAGTGATGTGTTGTTCGTGAATGATTCGTTCAATACGAACTACTCTTTTATATGACTCGGGAGTAATGAGTCATCTCAGTGAGTGATTCGTTCATTTTCATGCAGTACCTTCCCTCACCACATGATGGCAGGCAGCTGCATAAGCTCAAACAGCAGGACAGGAAACGGAAATGATCAGTTCACAACTCACTCAACTGTGGTCCTCGTTCATTTGTCACGTGACAGCCCGGCCACTCAGGCAGTGTGGCGAGCAGTAAGCGTAACAGTTCATTCATGGACCTACAGCTCATTCATACGGATCGTTCTTTCGTTCATTTGTCACGTGACTGGCAGCTCAGGCTGAAGAGCACTAAGCACAGCAGTTCGTTCACACACCCAGATCGTTCATACAAATTGTTCTTTCGTTCATTTGTCACATGACAACAAGTAATACAATATCATAATACATTCTTCATTCATGAAATCATAATTAATTAGTGGTCTTCGGTTCTTGTAATCTTAATTTAAATTGTATCATTTTAATTCTGTTAAACTCCTGAACTTAAATAGCTCCTGTACTTCTACTCTGCTTTTTTTTTTGCTCATGTTCAAAACTTTCTGCACATATCTGTGTTCTCTGACATGTCGGGAGAAAAAGTAATCATTTAATGAGATTTCTTTTCTTTTTTTTAAGTCTACCTGCCCTATACTAATCTGTGCATTACCCTGCTCTGCTGCTGCGATATCCCCTTCAGTCTGTCTGACAGACACCGTTTAGGATCGGATAAAAAAAGGAGGTGGAAGCACACCACAAATCCTCACTAAATGTTAACTTCAGAGCCTCTGATCACAGACCAAGTTTGCATGTCGGTTTAAAGACCACTCACATACTGTCAGTGTTCACACTTTGATAGCGCAAGAGGGGGTTCACTTGGTTACAGTCACGGCATATGCTGGTGTCAGAGCAGCTGATTTACGTTGCGAGTTGACGTTAATATTTATACATTTGTTTTCCACTGCCTGAGTTAATTGATGTTTGGCATGAGAGTGTGTGAAAAGTGTCAATTGTTTGACTCTCATGAGACAGGTTTTCACCTGGTCACATTTAAATGTCCCACAGAGTGGGCTACTAGGAGTGACGAGATCCTGTGCCACAAACTGAGTGCTACTGTCATCCAAAGCTCTATGAGTTGCAGTGACCAGTGACCCATCCCCCACCCACCCCTATACATTTACATTAGGTGCCAGGTTAAATCAGAACACAAACCACAGAGGTCTGAGCAGGTCAGAAAATGAGTGGAAGAAAAAGAAGTGACATTTGGAACCACTTTGATGAAATTTTAGCCACCTAAGCCAAATGTAAGATTTGCAAAAGAGTTTTATCAAGCCAAGGAGGAAGCACTTCAAATTTGAGAAGGCACTTGAAAGCAGCACATCCAACTGTGCAGTTAGCACAAGTGAGGGTGGAGCCACAGCGGCAGCTGCAAATATCTCGACCAGCAGCACTTCATCTGGACCTCCAAACACTGCTACTGCAACACTAGCTACAGCTTCTGCAACATCCAGTACATCAGCAGCACCCACCACCACCCAAGCAGCAGTTAGGCCATGGAGGCCACAACAGGCACTGATGAGATCTTATGTAACAAGGCCAATGGATCCACTCAGGCAGAGCAAACTGGATGAAGCACTAGTAAACATGATTGCTTGTGACTATCAACCATTCTCCATCGTTGAGGACAAAGGCTTCAGAGAATTTTCAAAGACCCTGGACTCTTCATACACTCTGCCTAGCAGGAAAACACTGTCTCAAGCTCTACTGCCTAAGATGTATGGAAAGCTAAGAGCTGAGTTACTTGAAAAAATCAAGAGTGCTCCTGCTGTGTGTCTCACAACAGACTGCTGGACATCTGTGACGACCACAAGTTACATGTCTGTGACCTGCCACTATGTTCAGGATTTTGTCATGACTTCACATCTCCTGGACAGACACACTTCAGCTCACCTGGCACATAAGCTGAAGAGAGTTTCAACTGAATGGGGTGTCTGTGTCTGTTTGACTCCTATCTAACTTTGCTCTCAATCTAATAATATAATAATAATAATAATAATAATAATAATAATAATAATAATAATAATAATAATCATCATCATCATCATCATCACATTTTGGACACAATAAATGCACCATGTAAACATTTTAAGGAACTTTTTGTCTTACTTTATTGTCAAACTGAGTTTTTCATTCACTTGTCCTCCTACCAGCTGTGAAGCCAGGTGAACGGTTCGCTCTTATTCGTTCTCGTTCATCTGGATCGTTCATTTGTCACGTGACAGGCAGAAGAACGATTCATCTCGGTTCTCGTTCATCTGGATCGTTCATTTGTCAAGTGACAGGCAGCTCAGGCTGTGTGACGAGCAGTATGTTCGTGTTAATCAACAATGGCAGGGAGGATACAGGACACAGTCACTTTAATGTGGTGTGGATTTACTTTTCTAGGTTTTCATATGGTTTGAATTACTTTTAATTAATTATCTTTGTCAGCTGAAGCAAACCGTGTTGCCTTCAGTGTTAAGTGTTTGAGACCAGCGGTCTTTTTTACAACGCCCACAAGAGGGCTAACAGCGCCACCTGCTGTAAAAATGAACGAAATGAAGTAATGGTAATGGTTAACTAATGGTCGAGGTGGTGGAGTTGGAGCCATATTTGACTCAAGTCTATTAATAAATCCTAAACCTAAACTAAATTATAATTCATTTGAAAGTCTTGTTCTTAGCCTCACTTACCCAACATGGAAAACAGTACAGCCAATCCTATTTGTTATAGTAGATTGTGCTCCTGGCCCATACTCTGAATTTTTATCTGAATTTGCAGAATTTGCATCAGGCTTGATCCTTAAAACAGATAAAGTAATTATTGTAGGTGATTTTAATATTCATGTAGACAAACACAAAGATAGCCTTAGTACTGCATTTATCTCTTTATTAGATTCAATTGGCTTCTGTCAGAGTGTAAATAAACCAACTCATCGTCTGAACCACACTCTTGATCTCGTTCTCTCATATGGCATTGAACTTGATCATCTAATAGTCTATCCACAGAATCCTCTTCTTTCTGACCATTTTTTAATAACCTTCGAGTTCATATTACTGGACTATAAGCCTTTTTGCATAAACTCCTACAGCAGATGTTTATCTCACAGTGCTGTAGCCAAATTTAAGGAAGTGAGTCCTTCAGTATTGAATTCAATGCCATGTCTCAGTGTAGCAGAGGACTTGTTTGCTTCCTTTAGCCCCTCACAAATAGATCATCTTGTTGATAGTACTACAGGCTCATTACAGACAGCTCTTGACTCTATTACACCTCTGAAAAAAAAGATAATTAAACAGAGGAGGTTAGCACCATGGAATAACCAGCAGACTCGCAAATTAAAGCAAGTGGCACGAAATTCCGAACACAAATGGCGTGCCACTAAACTGGAAGAATCTTGTTTAGTCTGGCAAGATAATCTTAAAACTTACAGGAAGGCTCTCCGTAATGCCAGAACAGCTTATTACTCTTCTTTAATAGAGGAAAACAAGAACAAGCCCAGGTTTCTCTTCAGCACTGTAGCCAGGCTAAGAGAGAACAACAGCTCTATTGACCCATCTATTCCTTTCCTTTCGTCTAACTAGTAATGACTTCATGAGCTTCTTTAATGATACAATTAGGACTATTAGAGACAAAATTCATCATGCCTTGCCTTCAACAGGCACTGATCTGCATTCTGATACAGCAAGTTTGGAAACAGCTGCAAAACCTGATACATATTTAGAGTTTTTCTCCCACTGACCTTTATCCAGATCCAGAGGTTTTAGCCAATTATAGACCGATATCAAACCTTCCCTTTCTCTCTAAGTTAATTGAGAAAGCTGTAGCTAATCAGCTGTGTGACTTCATAAGAACAGTTTATTCGAGGATGTTGGGTTCATTTAGAGTGCATCATAGCACAGAGACCGCACTAGTCAAAGTCACAAATGATCTCCTAATGGTATCAGACAAAGGACTCATCACTCTCCCTGTTAGATCTTAGTGCTGCATTTGACACCATAGACCATCAAATTCTTTTACAGAGACTGGAACGTCAGATTGGCATCAAAGGAACCGCCCTAAGCTGGTTTAAGTCATATTTCTTAGATCGATCTCAGTTTGTTCACTTCAATGATGAATCCGCCATGCATACCAAAGTTTGTCACGGAGTCCCACAAGGTTCTGTACTAGGACCACTTCTATTAAGTCTATATATGCTAGTCTATATATCTAGGGCTCATTATTAGGAATCACTCCATTCATTTTCATTGTTATGCAGACGACACCCAATTACATTTATTGATCAAGCCTGATGAAATCAATCATTTAACTAAACTCCAAGCATGCCTTAGGGATATAAAAAGTTGGTTGATCTACAATTTTCTGATTGTCTTCTGAAGTTCTTGTAATTGGACCCAAACACCTCAGAAACTCTCTTTCCGGAGACTTGGTTACCTTAGACGGGATCACCCTGGCCTCCAGCTCCACTGTAAAGAATCTTGGAGTTGTTTTTGATCAGGATTTGTCCTTTAATGTCCACATAAAACAAATTTCGAGGACTGCATTCTTCCACTTACGCAACATTACCAAAATCAGACACATTGTGTCCCTGTCAGGCCTCAGATTCACAGAGGACTCAGACGCTGAGGTGTCAGTGAGAAGATTTATTTATAAGACAAAAAAAAAACCTCTCGAAAGAGGGAAACTGATGGGGAAACAAGGCAAAAACTAAAGTAAACAGAAAACACTCCTAAGGAGGGCATGGGACGAAACACTTTGGCAACAAGACAAAGGGAGACACAGACTATATAAACACATAGAGGTAATGGGGAACAGGTGGACACAATTGGGAATCAGGGAAGACCATCAGACCGATGACACATGAGGAAGGGAAGTTTCAGTCACCTGAAACAAGAAGAGAGTCACTTTTCAAAATAAAACAGGACATGACAAGACGTAGAGACAGAACAAAAACCCAGCTTGACTTCACCGCGGTGTGACAGTCCCAAACAGATGCAGAAAAACTAGTCCATGCATTTCTTACTTCTAGGCTGGACTACTGTAACTCTTTGTTATCAGGCTGCCCCAATAAATCTCTTAGGACTTTGCAGCTAATTCAGAATGCTGCTGCACATGTTCTGAAAGGAACCAAGATCAGAGATCACATCTCTCCCATTTTGGCTTCCTTGCACTGGCTATCAAGCTCCTCTTCTGTGGAACAAACTACCTTTCTGGGTTCGGGAGGCAGACACGGTCAACACCTTCAAGAGTAGACTTCTTTCTTTCTTTCTCTCTCTCTCTCTCTCTCTCTCTCTCTGTCTCCAATCATCATCACCGTCAATGCATGTTACTAACTAAACTTCTTCCCCGGAGTTTCTGTGCTCTCTCGTCCAGCAGGTTCTCATGGATCGTGGCTGCTGCTGTGGTCTGCTGCTGATGTCCACCATATATAGCATTACTGTCATTATTGCTACCACAGTTTAGTTGGATGAATGATTTACTGCTGCTGTGCATCTGTGTCTCTCTATCTCTATCACAGGTTCCACCAAAACAGTCTGGCTGCAGACCTGCAATGTCAGGACCCTTCATTGCAGACCTGCACTGTGAGGTCTCCTGCACTGTGAGGACCAGAAGTTGATTCAAGGCCTTTATTCACTACAACGTTATGTTGCACGCTATATATTGCCATGCAAAGGAAATGACAAAGCTGTTTGACACTGTGGATCCAAATGAAGAGGACAAAGAATTGATTCTGGAGCCTTTTTAGTTTTTGGCTCTTCTGTGAAGAGATAATGGACAAGAGAGGGTAGTTGGCATACTGTGAGTATAAAGAGGAATTATGAGAAAAAAAACCCCAAAGAAAATCGACAATGTTATTGGTCAAGTTAAATTGTGGGAAAAGGTTGTTGTTCTTGTTGTTTTCTGTGTGTGAGCTGTAGCAGCACGGTAAGCACTAATCATTAAAATCATCAAATAAAAATAAATAAAAAGACATTTGAAAGTTTGTTTTCTCTGTTTTGTCTTCTTCTGTAACTGTTTTCTCCTAGTCATGTAACTAGGTGTTCGTTAATTTAAAATCATCAATCCTCACACCCTCCTGTCAAAGGTCTGTATATTTCGAAGGGTACATGTGGTGGAAAATGGAGTTGACTGGATCATGGAGTCTCTAACTGAGGTGCACATTCAAACAGGATCCAAGAAGGCCATTTATTTTGAGGTACTTGGTTAAATGGAAGGGAAGGATGATTATCTGTACAATAAACAAACATAAATCAGCACACTGGCTTATATACCATAAACTAGAATTATAAACAGAGATTAGCAAGCTTACATTATTAATGCATCCACTTAGAATTTAAGATATCGCAGGTCCTTCTTGATAACAAAACAATACATTTGGTCTGTTCAAAAAGAAATACACAAAGAATTAGGATGCATCACCTTAGGTATATCAAAAGGACAAATAAATGATCTAAAACTGAAATATTGACTCACTCACTGATGTGGCAGCATGGCAGACAGGAACAAAGGACCTAATAAGACACACCCTGGTCCTTATAACACCTCCCCTGTGGTGCTAAACTCCTCCCTTGGTCTCAGTTGTAGGTGATCTCCACCCACCAGGTAATACAACAGCTTAAGATTTTTAACATCCGCCCCTTCAAATATAAAATATTTGAATTTAGATTAAGTCTTAAGCTGATCATGTGTCTTCGGAGGGCATATTCTCCATAGGTTGGAGAAATACTAATCTGGCTACAGGTCTGATATATCTCTTCCCATTAATGGTGACTCCTGCAGTCCGAACTCTACCATCGTTGCTGGGCATAACATGGGTTACTTTTCCCACAGGCCACAACCCCCTTGGCAGTTGAGGATCCACAATTAAAACCACTGCTCCTTCCCTCATTTTACAGCTGTCTTCCTTCCATTTATGACGAATTTGCAGGTTAGGAAGGTAGTCTCTGATGAATCGGGGTCAAAACAGGTCAGCTAATATCTGGCTGTGTCTCCATCGTCTCTTACCGATGAATCCAGTATTGGCGTATACAGCTTGAGGCAGGGAGGCATCTTTACTTCCCATAAGGAGGAGATTTGGGGTTATGGGATCTGGATCAGCTACGTCTGCAGAAGCATATCCAAGGGGTTTGGTGTTTAGAATCTCTACGACGGAGGGGCATCACAGAGTCTTTGGGGGACTGTAGTTTCTGAGCATTTTTAACTCTTAACAGAGGGGTTGCATAGCGTTCAATTCCATCCACATTTACTCTAGCGGTCTTTTCCTCCAGAAGTTCCATAGCTTCTTTGTCCTGCCTTGATCTTGTGATGAGCTTATCATTCCTATAGGGGAGAACAGCCCTCTTAGAACCAAGTGGCATACGAACAGGTTCAACAGTTATAAGATGGGGATTATCAGTCCCTATGAGGATTTGAGGCTGTACATTTGAAAAGGCCTCCAAAGGCACATCATGTAGATGGCGATAGCATTGTCAATGTTTGTTGATAGGGTAGGTCTGCTTCACAAGAGAAAGTCTGTCAGATGTAAATGCTCCTTCTATTATGTATTTTCTGTCTGGATTTGATGCTGCAGCTATCTTTAAGCTAACTGTCCTACCCGGCATGGCTTCTGTTTCTTGCTTTATTGTACATAGATCAAGTTTCTCAGTCACCCCATCTAACCCTAGGAACTTAGCGGCTGAAGGCAATATGATGGTGCGCTCTGAGCCATCATCCAAAATTGCATAGGTCTCGAGGGTGCGATTCTTATTACTCAATTTAACTTGTACTACTTTCAGCAGGACTTTGAGGGACTTACTTTGAGGGTTCATGTAGAACACTTTAGAGGCACTAGGTTGTTTATTTACATCATGCAGGACTCCCAAGTGTCTACCATTGCATTTGGGACAGGATTTCTTCAGGTCACAATTTGCTGCTAAATGTGACTTTCCACATCTCCAGCATCGTCCTTGCTCTTTTACCCACCTTGCAACTCTCTCCGTACTCAATTCCTTCAGCCTTTCACAGTAAGTCAGGGAGTGGTTTGGAGACTGACAATAGGAGCATGAAAATTTGGTTTTAGGTCTGGCCTTATCTCCAGCGGTAGTGCTTTGTGCAGCTTTGGGACTAGCACCGTGGAGTATGGTAGCCAATGATGGAGCAAACTTTGGTCTCAGATTGTATTCTCTTCTTGAGTATTGAGGGGTGTTCGTTTGAAAGTTTGCGACCTGAGTTGCGACTGCTTGGCACTCTGCTTCTCCTTGGAGCCATAGTGAGAAGTCCACTAGATTATAATGGGTAGTTGGGTGAGCTGCACGAGCATGTCTTGCATAGTTGGCAACAGATTCAGCTGGTAATTTGCCTAACAGACATTGAATGTGTGATGCGCACGCAAGCTCTGATGCTGCTGCTGGCCCAAAAGATTGCAACATACCCACCAAGGATCTCACTCTTACTGCAAACATATGGAGGCTATAGGCATTACCACGGGGGACTTTGGGAAGGTTCATGATAGACTGTATTTCACCCAGTGCAAGGTGATGTGGCTGACAGTACTGCTGCTCTAAGGCTGCTAGTGCGATGGTATAAGGACGTGGGTCATGAGCATAGGAAAGGGTGATATGACGTGCTGAATTCAGGTGAAGGTGATCTAACAGGATATGATATTTGTATACTTCCGGTTCTTCTGGGTGTAAAAGGTTATGGAGAGCCATCTTTAACATTGCAAACTCATAGGGATCCTCATGTATGAAGTGCGTGAAGCATATCTTGGTCGGTTGTAGCTTTCAATCGGTTGCTGCTGCTGCTCTGGGACTGAGGGTTGTTGTGACATATGTGGTAACTGGTACTGGTGTATTTGTGTTGAGGTGGGGGGAGGATGAGATGAAATTGCAGGCAGAGGTGGATATGCAGATTGAACTGAATAAGCATGAGTTGGGATTTGGGCAGCATGGGTTAAAAGCCCATAAGTCGACTGAAAAGGCGCTAGTGGTGCTTGAAAATGAGGTAAACGTCTAGGCTGGGCGTGGGCTGCTAGCACTTGACCAGAATGATCATAGGCTACAGGCTGTTGACTAAGATGCACTGAAGTTACTGGCCTAGAGGTTGCTTGGGCATATTGCGCTTGGATGATGAGCAGAGGGGCTGATGACTGTTGGCTTAAATAGGCATTGGTAGGCGTAGCTTCACTAAGAGGTGCTGGAACTGAAAGTGGTTCAATGGCTGGTAGTTGGGCTGGGGGCCCTTGACCGATAGGTGCAGAAACTGTGGTGAGCGGGTTGCTCCATCCCTCGTGAGGGCCTGGTTGTACAGTTCTGTGTGGTAATCTTGGAGGTAACCAGGGGGCCTCCTCTCTCGCCGTGGTCTTGATTCTGCATCTTTAGTCTCTGGTTTCGCTCTTGAATCCATATCCAGTTTAGAAACTCGCTCCGGCTCGAAGGACCATGTCAAAGGTCTGTATATTTCGAAGGGTACATGTGGTGGAAGATGGAGTTGACTGGATCATGTCAACTAACTGGGGTGCACATTCAAACACACAGGATCCAAGAAGGCCATTTAACCATTTATTTCAAGGTACTTGGTTAAATGGAAGGGAAGGATGATTATCTGTACAATAAACAAACATAAATCAGCACACTGCCCTATATACCATAAACTAGAATTATAAACAGAGATTAGCAAGCTTACATTATTAATGCATCCACTTAGAATTTAAGATATCGCAGGTCCTTCTTGATAACAAAACAATACATTTGGTCTGTTCAAAAAGAAATACGCAAAGAATTAGGATGCATCACCTTAGGTATATCAAAAGGACAAATAAATGATCTAAAACTGAAATATTGACTCACTCACTGATGTGGCAGCATGGCAGACAGGAACAAAGGACCTAATAAGACACACCCTGGTCCTTATATCACCTCCCCTGTGGTGCTAAACTCCTCCCTTGGTCTCAGTTGTAGGTGATCTCCACCCACCAGGTAATACAACAGCTTAAGATTTTTAACACCCTCCACTGGCAAAGGTAAGAACATAGCACAAACAATATTAAGCAATTATTAAATGAATATGAGGTGTAAGAATTGCAAAGACACGTAATATATGTAAAAATATGTAAATGGTGATCAACAGTATTTCATTATGATCAGCATAATTTCATATATAGGCATGGTTATAAGTTACTCACATGAATATGATAAATGTGACACAGGTAAAACACAGATCAGTGTAATGGCTTCAACATTCCGGCCCCTACATAGGAAGCATAGGACACTATTCAGGATTGTCCATATAATTTCAAAAATAAGCCAAAAAATAATCCAGTTAGTTCCAATAGTCCATTTGTCAAAAACAAGTTCATAAAAATTCAACAAAAAAGTCCAATGCAGAAAAAGAGAAACAAAAAAGGTTCAACTACAGCTTCAGGAGTCAAATAAGAAACAAGGGCATAGGTCAGACCTGTCTCATCAGATCATGTCTTGTAGAAGGCATAGCGTTGTGATGGGCCTTTCCAAAAGTGCTCAGTAAAACCGTAAGCAGACTTTAATAGTGCACTTGTACTGAAAGCCATAGTCATCTTCTTGACCTCTAGGTCACTGTGTCCGACAGCATGCCAGCACACTGGTGAACTGACAGTCACAGAGGGTATCTGATCCAGTGAGCTGACCCAGAGCAGAGGAGGTGGACCATTTTTATACAGGAAAACAAAGAATAGGTAAAAGGGTAGGGACTGCATTAACACCTGAGGTCATCACAGAAACAATAGGACAGGTGTGAAGGAAAGGCACATATTTAGCATGTCACAAGACCAAGGCCTAAACACTAGGGGATGGTAGATGTTTCTAGACGTCACCTGATTAGTGAGTCTGTACTGTCTCCAATGTATTGTGCTGATCAAGGAACCAACCGAGATATTACTTGATTCAATCAGTCTATACTATGTTAAATGTGCATTTTCTTCATCACTATGTAGGTTTGAAACCTTCTGGAGTCATTTTGGATGTATTTTAAGACAGCGGTACTGTCGGTCCAAAAAAAACTGAGTCTCTGAGGGTTAACTCAAGCTCTCTCTTCAGCATCCTGTCTATCCTAGCAGCAAGGTCTGCACTGGCAATCGGGACTGTCACCACGTTTAAAGGTGCAACTCTTGCCTTCCCAATCACAAACGCAATGTGAGGTATCCACCATCCCTAGTCAGCTTCAGATAGCTGATTGTCCCATAACCTCGCTCACTTGCATCACAAGTGGTGCATCTGTGCTTCAGTAACTTCAAAATCTGGTGGCTTAAGGCATCCTCTGAGTCTTAGGCTGGAAATCAGGTTAAGATCTTTCAGCCATTCTGCCCATTTATCTATGTAAGCAGTTGGTATCGATTCATCCTATCCACAATTTAGCTTGCACAGGTCTTGCAGTATTCCTTTCCCTGTCAGCATGACTGGTGCTAGGAACCCAAGAGGATCGTATATTGAGTTCAACACAGACAAAATACTTCTACAGGTGATTGCTGGTTGTTTCGGGGTAATTGAGAAGAAAACCATGACTCAATATCTCAATGACTCAATGTCCCATCACATGCCAAGAGCTCTTTCTACGGGCAGTTTGTCTTTGTCGAGGTCTAGATCTTTGACCTCTTCTGCCCTCTCTTCAGCTGGAAGAGAGGCAAGGACTGCACAACTGTTACTGGTCCATTTGGTGAGCTTGAATCCCCCTGTGGTGCATACTGATCTCTTACTGAGTTCTTTTTCCAGACAGATTGCTTGGCCTTCATTTGGGACAGATTTGAGACAGTCGTCTACATAAAAGTTGTGACAAATGGTGTTGAGAACTTAAGCACTACAGTGTTGGGGATGCAACTGCTCCAAAGAGATGCACCGTCATCCAGTACCCTGCTAATGGTTGGTTGGTGTTGCCATCTGGCCACCATAGAAATCTGAGGAAGTCCACATCATGTTTATGGTAGAATCAAATGCCACCAGGATTGTCTTTTTTTTCTTTTGTGGTAGACACCATGGTCAGGAATGTAAACACAGTCTTCCATCTTTCTGGTGGTGTTGTTCCTCTCGCACTCTCTCTGCATGCCCTTCCCTCAAGACATCACTCATGAAGCCGTTATATTTCCGGAAGGCTTAATCTTTGTGGAATCTGCGGGCAAGACTGAGTGCTCTTTGTTCCGCCACCTTCCTATTATTTGGCAGGCTGATGTTATCCTGACGGAACTGAATTCATATTTCATAGTGGCCATCTTTCCTTTTTGCTGAGCTGTTCATCACATGCAACAATTTCATGGAGATCATGGAATTTAGGTCTCTGCTGTGTCTCACTGTGCTTCTTTCAGTGATGTCACATACCGCAGACCGCCATTTCCCCAAAGTTTAAATAGAGTTTGGTAACAAGTCTTTTCATGTTAGATGGTAGGTCTAGCTCTTACATTTATGGAAGGTCCTGAACTTCATTACCACAGTCTCTTAGATCAAGGGGGTACCTGTGAAGTGCCTTTCCATCATCTGTACGTATTTGGTTCAGTTTTTTAATGTTTTTCAACATATGTATATGTGACCTCGAAATCATTGCCAAAATGATATTATATGCTATAGTTGCAGCAGCTTTAAGCAGTTCTTTTGGCTGACCTACAGTATATGTACTGTTCCAGGAAGTACAGTTGATCCTTGTTACTATCGGTTTTGTCTTCGATGTTGTGCTTAAAAGCCTTCATAAATGGTCTGAAAGTGAGAGGATTGCCGTCAAACACCAACACCTCCCTTCATGGGATTTTAGATTCTTTTTGCTGTATCACTAGCAGATCCCCCAAGTCTGTCTGTCTTTGTATAATGTTTGTGACGCTTCATCAATTTCAAATTCCTCCAGAACCTTTGGCATCAGCTGCAGCAAGTCCAGAGATTCCATTTTTAAACCCAGCTGATGCTTCTCCATTTCCAGCTCATGTTTCCTTTTGAGAGCTTCAGCTCTGGCCTGCAGAGCAGCTTTGTCTGCAACAGCCTTCATGCAGCCTAATTTTCAACTTACTTATAGGAATGGTCAGTACATCAACGTGCATTCTTTCGTAGTGTCACAGTAATACGTTCTTTTATTACTTAACAGTTACAGCAATATAAATATAACTCCTCTTAAACAGAAAAAAAACGCTTTGTCTCGAAATGCAGTTGAAAATTGTTAACCCTTCCCCTGACCTCATCTTTGCATCATCATAATCATTTCAGTAATATCACATCAACATGATCAACAGTATTTCATTATGATCAGCATAATTTGATATATAGGCATGATTATAAGTTACTCACATGAATATGATAAATATGATATGTAAAACACAGATCAGTGTACTGGCTTCAACAGTTTACATGTATCTATTCAGCACATTCAAACAACACAACACTCAAACACAACTTCAAACACTGACAGCTTGTCATGTTGGAGATGAGTGTGTTTGGGCTCATGGTCCGTTACCCAGCTTCCACAAACATGTCAGTATTAGGATTGCAACGTTTAGTGGAAGTAATCGATTACATAAAAAAATCTGTCAACACAGAATTTTAGCATTGACGCGTCGTATTATAAAACCCCACTCTATGATCACATACTACACAAATTTCATTAGCACCACTACAAGCAAACACACTACAGGAAATGTACTACAGGAAGATTGGCATGGTAGCATAGAAGAAGCAGAAGAAGAGGAAAAGAAGAAGGCAAAGACATTGAAGAACAAAAACCATGGGTTGTTCTTATTTTCCTCTATTAATAATCAATCCAAAATAGTTTGGATATGTCCTAAGTGCATCTGCACCCTTACTTTTGGCTGTACTCTATAGATGCTTCAGACAGGGAACAATATGAACAGGTTCAAAGCTTTGCAAGAGAAAATGGCAAACATTAATGCTGTTGACACACTAACCTGCTGTTTCTGTATGTACATATACAGCATGTTGCTGGTTTTCTGATTACTATGAAATCACATTTCACAGTCAACATTTCACAATGATTTGTGTCTGATTTGTGACTTTATTTACTGAAAATGTTGTGACCACAGAGAACAATCCAAACTTCTGCAAGTTGGAGGCCACAGGTGGTAGACCATTCTACAAATGTGCAACAAGGGGGTTCAGATGGATTCAGGCAGAAAGAGGATAGACCCTTTCTGTCAGAATCCATCTGAACCCTCCGCCTCTGTTCCCATTGAGACTGATGCTGAACACCAGCCAGCTACATCTTGATGTGATACTCTACTCTAAGCATGGTAAGTGAGCATTGTGTGTTTAGTAGCGGATGGATTGATTTCCTGCTCATTTCATTCAACTTGGTGCAGCAAGAGATTGTGGAGCCGGTGGCACAGCGGGGAAAATGACATTTTCTAGTTGTGAGTTATACTGTAGGCATACACACGCTATAGCCATTAATGCATGTGTCACTACTGTACTAAAACCAACGCTTCAGATGTGTGCACGTGTGACTGAAACAGCCTGAACGGTCACATCAGTCGCTCTTGGGAATACATGGACTGCTTGAACTGTGAAGCGAAGCAGCTGTTAATCTCAAAATTCGTCATCATAAAGTAAATAATTATTTGTACACTGAGACGAGCATGTGCAAAATTGTGCATGTGCATGTGCAAAAAACTAGAAAATCCCCACGGAAATTTTGAAAGTGCCGAGTGGGCTGTTGCCGGGGTTCTGTAGTGAAAAAGCACATTTCAAATAGTAATATTTAACATGTTTATTTACACACATGACCAGCTAGCGCTAATGCGCTAGCCACTGATTCTGGCATCAGCTGCAAATGTTAGCAAATGTCATATCTTTTATACAATGAGCAGCTAGCGCTAACACGCTAGCTGCTCATGTGCAGAAGGTTTGTATAAGGTCAATATAATAGTAATGTCCTAAATGAGCTGAATCTAGTGATATAATTTTTAATTCTGTAGTACAAAATATGTGGAAGTTGTTGTGTGTGTGTGTGTGTGTGTTTGTCTTGTTTGTCGGTGTGTGTGCTTGTCTGTGTTACTGTCTGTCAGTTAGAGGCCAGCGCTAATGCGCTAGCTGCTCTGCTGTCTCTTTAGACAGACAAGTTCAAATTCACTACCACTATCTGCTAAAATGTAGTGTTAGTGTTAGCAATTAGCATGTCTTTAATTTTTAGTACCTAGAAATTATGTTATGATTTAACACAGTCCTGCTGGATTCACTGTCAAATCAGATGACTGATATACAATGGGGGAAATAAGTATTGAACGCATTAACTGTTTTGTCATTACATTTATTTCCAAAGATGCAATTCATGTGACATTTCTTCCAGACACTGGTATTAACTCAAATAATCCACACATGAAAAGAAATCACAACATTCAAATCCATAAATAGTGATTATGTGGAATTAAGTGCAATAACACAGGAAAAAAGTATTGAACACACCATGGGAAAGCTGTATAGTTTGGCAAGGAAAGGCACCATACCATCTCAAACCTGAAAGTAATTAGTCTTTGTACTTCCTATAAGTGCAAACCAACATCAGCTGGGTTAGTGCTAATTGATGGCCCTATAAACAGGTTGTTTTTTCACCAAGTGTCAAACAAGACACATCTCATGATGGGTAAAAGCAAGGAGCTCTCTCAAGACCTTCGCAGCCTGATTGTTGCTCAGCATCAGAATGGAACTGGTTATAGACTCATCTCAAAGAATCTGTGTATTCCAGTAAGCACCGTTGGGGCCATTATCCGCAAGTGGAAGAAGCATCACCTTATCATCAACAGGCCGCGCACAGGAGCTCCTCGCAAGATTTCTGACCAGGGAGTCAGAAAGATGGTCAGAAGAGTTCTCAAAGAGCCAAGGACCACCCGGAAAGCGCTCCAGAAAGACATGGAGGCAGCAGGTACAAGTGTTACAGAGAAAACGATAGGCAATGCACTCCACCGCCATGGCCTCTATGGACGCTCAGCCCGCAAGACTCCATTCCTCAAAAAAAGGCATGTTGAAGCTCGTTTAAAGTTTGCTAAACAGCATCTGGATAAGCCTGTGGAATACTGGGAGAATGTTGTCTGGTCAGATGAGACCAAAATTGAACTTTTTGGCTGTCATACTACACACCATGTTTGGAGGAGAAATGGCACTGCACATCACCCAAATAACACTATGCCAACAGTGAAGTTTGGTGGTGGAAACATCATGGCATGGGGTTGTTTCTCATCTCGGGGTACTGGCAGACTTCATATAATTGAAGGAGCAATGAATGGAAACATCTATCGGCAAATTCTTGAGATGAACCTGCTGCCATCCACCAGGATGATGAAGATGAGACGTGGCTGGACCTTTCAACAGGACAACGATCCGAAGCACACGGCAAAGTTGACTCTCGAATGGTTTAAAAAAAAGAAAATCAATGTGTTAGAATGGCCCAGTCAATCACCTGACTTAAATCCGATTGAACATTTGTGGAAAGAACTAAAGATAAGGGTTCACCAGAGGGCATCAAAGAATATTCCAGATTTGAAGACAATCTGTGCGGAGGAATGGGCAAAAATCACACCTGAGCAGTGTGGGCGATTAGTTCATACATACAAGAAGCGTCTGGAAGCAGTCATTGCAAACAAAGGCTTCTCCACAAAGTATTAAACGAGTCTCAGATAGTGTGTTCAATATTTTTTTCCTGTGTTATTGCACTTAATTCCACATATTCATTATTTATGGACTTGAATCTTGTGATTTCTTTTCATGTGTGGATTATTTGAGTTAATACCAGTGTCTGGAAGAAATGTCACATGAATGGCATCTTTGGAAATAAATATAATGAGAAAAAAGTTGACGTGTCCAATACTTATTTCCCCCATTGTATGTCGCATCATAGACATAGCAACAGCAGATTTAAACACAAACACAGATTGACGGTCACTACGGGAAATGTCTTGCTTGAGTTGCCTGTATTATTATCTGTCAATTAGTGGTTAGTGCTAATGCGCTAGCTGCTCTGCTCTCTCATACAAGTTCAAATTCACTGCCACTATGTGCTAAAATGGCTGCCTAGTGTTAGCAATTAGCTCATTGTAGATGGTTTGTAAGAGGTTTGTAGAAGGTCAGTGTAGTAGTAATGTCCAAAATAAGCTGAATCTAGTGATATAATTTTTATTTCTGTAGTACAAAATTTGTGGACGTCGTTAGGTGTGTGTTTGTGTGTGGTGTGTTTGTCTTGTCTGTCTCTGTGTGTGCTTGTCTGTGTCGGTCTATGTGTCTGTGTTACTGTCTGTCAGTTAATGGCTAGCACTAATGCTGAAACCACTAATTTTAGCATTAGCCACTCATGTTAGCAATTAGCATGACGCACTAGCCACTAATTTTAGCCTATGCTGCTAATGTTGGCAATGAGCATACTTTTTAGCCACTAAAAATTAAATACATGATAATGCTAACATGCTAATGCTACCATGCTAATTCCTGACATGCTACTGCTACCACTAATGCTACCACAAATTTTTAGCCACTAAAAATTAGCATTAGCCACTAATTTTAGCATATGCTGCTAAAGCTAAATGAGCTGAATCTACTGATATAATTTTTATTTCTGTAGTACTCAATTTGTGGAAGTTGTTGGGTGTGGGTGTGTTTGTCTTGTCTGTCTCTGTGCTTGTCTGTGTCGGCCAGTCACTCTGTCTCGCTGTGTTACTGTCTGTCAGTTAGTGGCTAATAACTGACAGACAGTAACACATACAATGAGCAGCTAGCGCGTTAACTCATTGTAGACGGTTTGTAAAAGGTTTGTATGAGGTCAGTGTAGTAGTAATGTCCTAAATGAGCTGAATCTGGTGACAATTTTTATTTCTGTAGTACAAAATTAGTGGAAGTTGTTAGGTGTGTGTGTGTCTATGTGTGGTGTGTTTATCTTGTCTGTCTCTGTGTAGGTCTGTCTATGTGTCTGTGTTACTGTGTCAGTTAGAGGCTAGCGCTAACACGCTAGCTGCTCTGCTGTGTCTCTCTGTCATTTTACACAGACAAATTCAAATTAACTGAAAATAACAGCTAAGATGGCCGCCGCCGGGCAGTTAGTGCAGCAGTTTGAATTTCAGTTGGAAGACGGAGAGAGAGGGAGAAAATACTGAGACCACGCCTGGAAAAGGAAAGATATCTGGCCAAACCGTATTTCCAATCATTGAACTGACTTAAGTTTGGGCATCTAGAGACTTTCCTGATCATCTAGATATGCAGTTTGTGTGTAAAATGAAGAAATATAACCTATTAAAATCAATTCAAAGAAAGGTTACTTCTGCTTTCCTCCAGAAAATTTCCCGCCTTTTTAATATGGGAGTCTATGGAGCTGTGGATGGGTCTGGGTGGGGAATCTCTGTGTCAGGCCAAAACTATAATACTCACAGCTTTCGTAGACGAATCGCAGCGAGAAGAATTTTCCTACGTTTTTATGTATAAATCATGTCTGTAGTGTGAAATTTGTGGCCACAAGAGCAGTTTACGTTTTATTTTTTGACCGATTTTTTTCTCTCCTCCACACTCTGGCTGATGATGTCATCCCCTCTGGCAAAAACATTCCGCGCAATACACACCCATTATAAACCCTGAAATTTGACCAAAAACCTTCTCACCTTTGAGCCTTGATAGTTTAAAAACTGTAAAAGGTGTCGATAAGTGAAGTGAATAGATGAAGAGAAGGCAGGAGTACCTCCATTTTGAAGTTTAAATGAAGTCTCTCGGTGAAAGTATGCCAGAGCAGTTCATTTTTGAAAATGTCTGTTTAATTTTTATTTTTTTCGGGGCTTTCCATTCATTCCTATGGGAAATTTTACTCGTTTTTTGGGGGAAATTTTCGCGAAAAATTCACGAATTTCTTACACACTTAGTAGCACTCGATTCGGGATGAAAACACACGTTTTGTTAATTTACATGTTGGGGGTCCTCTGGCCGGTTCGGGCCGCATTAATTGCCGAAAAAGGGCGGAAAATGAATAATAAAAATAAAACTGCCATGAAACACGCAGAAGAACAATAGTTGCCTGTAGCTTACTAGCTATGGGAGTAGTTACCTCGTGTCGCAGGCACGAGGCACTAATTATTAGCCTGAACCAAATAAACAAAAATAAGAGATATAAACTCAATCAACTCATCGGTCAAAGCAAATAAATCACAATGGAAAATAAATAAATTCTCCAAAATAACATAGTAAATTACCCAACAATACCCAGAAACTTAAACAATTCATCAAATGAGAATTAACTAATACACTCAGTCTCACACGCACACACACACACACACACACACACAAGACATGGTCCAAGTGTGTGGCTGAAAGCTTTGGCAGCCACACACGCACACACTCAGGGTCATGCCTCATGTAGTGGTATGATGCCTCATACCACTACAATCCCCCCCCCCCCCCATTTTCATCGTCGACCCGACGATACTCTTTAAGTACTTTAAGTACGTGGTACGAAGTGCCAAAGGCAATGATGCCGTCTGATGCACAGCAGTGTCACTACTCCCGGCAGAGGGAGCAGCCGAAGGGGCTGACAGGGCAGAAGGCGACTGAATAGTTGAAGCAACAGGTGTCACCAGAGCAGGGGCCTGTTGGGCTTCAACAGGCTGACCCGTGGGTAGGGGAGTAGCGTCCCTTACCACCACCAGGTTCTCACCATCAGATGAACTCTCAGATGCTGCAGGCTGGCTAAGTGAGATGGGAAGAGGAGCAGAGTTGTCATCTGTCGCAGCCACCCTAACTACGACCTTAAGCAATGTTCGGTGTACCCGTTTGACCTCGGTCAGGTCGTCCTCTGGTGCGACCATATACACTGCACCATTAACATGGGGAGCTTTAATAACCCGATGCAAGACAGGATTCCACTTATCCTGGATCTTATGACGACCCGTCCAACCAAACTCTTTTAGCAACACTGATTGGCCCACCCCAAGCGGCTCTGATCGAACGGACTGATCATGGTTTTCCTTCCAACGTTGGGCTGCCTCCTTCAGCCTATCCCGAACACCTTCAAAAGCCATGTGTAGCCGGGTTTGATGCTCCCAGACCCAGTCGTTCACTGTCCCGCCAACAGGTTCTTGCACTCTACCCAGCAAGAAATCAACAGGGAGCCTTGCCTCTCGACCACACATGAGGAAGAATGGTGACTCCCCAGTGGAATTATGCGGCGTGATGTTATAAGCGTGCAGTACCTGAGGTAGACAAGAGTGCCAATCATGCTTTCGAGAAATAGGCAAGGTGCGCAGAAAATCATGAAGGGTGCGATTGAAGCGCTCGCACTGGCCGTTACCTACGGGATGGTATGGACCAGTTCGCCTCCATCGGAACGAAACACTTGGCGGCATATCACCCCAGCTTGTTCAGACAAACGCCCCCACTGTTTGAGGAGCACCAAAGCTTGTGGAGATAACCGCTTGCGCTCGTCAGAGTTCAGGTATCGTTTCTGATGCCAAAAGACAAGTACTTCCCTTAGGGTCAGCTTGTTGAAGTTCGCTGATGTCTGCAGGCAGATGTTGAGGCAAAGCCTGGATGGCAGCCTGATAGGCAGCAGGCCCTCGGCCCTGGAGAGCCTGTTTCAATGGCCGAGGAAGTACGGTCCCAGAGAAGAGCATTTCAGGACCTACAGTTCTGGGAGGATGCAAGCGAGACAATGCATCTGCATTCATGTTGCTCTTTCCAGAGCGGTAACAGAGCTCAAAATCGAATGACGCAAGTTGGGCTGCCCAACGTTGCTCAAAGGCTCTCAGTTTAGCTGTGGACATGAAGACAATACATTTGTGCCCAAGCAAGTACTCACGAAACTTGTCAGTCATAGCCCATTTTAGAGCCAAGAACTCCAGCTTCATGGAGCTGTAATTGACTTCGGCTAGCAAATGCTATAGGTCGGACTTTCCTTTCCGGCTCTTGAGAGCACAGCGCCCAAGACTCCATGACTGGCGTCAACCTCCAAGATGAATGGAAGCGTAAAGTCAGCATATGCAAGAACTGGGGCAGTAGTAAGCTTGGATTTTAAAGCTTCAAAACTCTGCTAAAGTTCTGCAGCCCACTTTTCAGAAACCCGGTGTTCAGACTGCCTGGACTTGGACCCTACCAGCTCGGCGACCAGACGATGTAAAGGAGCAGCCAACTTGGCGAAGCCCTCTACAAAGCAGCGATAGTAACTGGCGAACCCAAGAAAGGACCGAAGCTCCAAGATGGTAGTAGGGGGCTGCCAATTAGCTACCACTTCGACCTTGCTTGGGTCGGTGGAAACACCCTCTGCCAAGATGATGTGACCCAAATAACGCATCTCTTGCTGGAAAAATGAACACTTTGGATGAAAAAAACCACAATGTCATCAAGATACATGCGCAGTGACTGGCATTGCTGATCTCCAGAAACCCGTTGCATGAGCCGCTGGAATGTACTGGCTGCATTACACAACCCAAAAGGCATGCGGTTCCATTCGAAGAGTCCAAAAGGAGTACAAAATGCAGTCTTGGGTCGGTCGGCCTCGGCCACTGGGACCTGATTGTACCCACTGGCTAAATCCAAAGTGGAAAACCAGCGGGCTCCGGTGAGTGCGTCCAGTGACTCTTCAATCCGAGGAAGAGGAAATGCATCTTTTCGAGTCCTGCTGTTAAGTTGCCGATAGTCTACGCACAAGCGCAGACTGCCGTCTTTTTTCTTAACCAGCTGCAGCTTTCCCGGATGACCTGCGCACCAAGTAGCTGATTTATATGCTCCTTAACCACTTCATATTCTGATGGTGGAATGCGCCGGTAGCGCTGACGGATGGGGGTATCATCGAGAAGCGGGATTTCATGCGTTATAAGGTTGGTGCAGCCCAGATCACTGTCGAGGAGAATACTGAAGCGTATTTCCACGGAAGATGTCGAGCTCCATCCTGTTCCTTCACGGACAAAGCGGACAGGTCGACTGCATCTATTTGGTCTTGCAGCAGTGAAACTGCAGCCTGGGATGCAACAGTGGCAAGGTAGGATGGAACCTCCTCAACACCAGAAGGTAAGCTCAACACAGACACCTCACGCACAGCACCAATCTCTGTACGAGGGTAGAGTAGCACGTCGGAAGTGCCCACATTTACAACAGGTATATATGCAGTACCTCCTTCAACTCGAACAAGTGCTGGAGATGCCAGAAGTCCAGCAGGAAGGCCCTGATCCAAGGGCTCAAAAAGCACAGTAGCCCCCAGAATACTGGGCAGAACAAGTAGCTGGGACAAACTGCATAGTGCCACCAACGATACGGCAAGCTTTCTTGCCTCAAAGCTTGACCTTACCGATGACATCAGGAGGAGTCAGAGAGGCTTGATGACATCTCTGCAGTGCCCGCACCACAGACTTTGGCGCTTCCGTGACGGTGGGCAAGTTGAACAGGGCAGCGCCATGTTGCCCAAACAAAACGTCATAACATCTTCGTATGTTCATCCCCAAGACACCTGGGGCCGGAGGAGATGCATTAGTTGGAAGATCCTTAACAACCAGTAGCCCACACCCTGGTAAAGTCTTACCACAGAGTTCAACCTCAAGCTCCAAGTAGCTGAGGTACAGGATGGGCAAACCATTGGCCGCCTGAAGCTGAAGCCAATGGCATAACCTAAGTTTCTCTTGTTAAAAGGTAAAAGTTCATCGTAACTCACCGATGCGCTGATCGACGGCAGTTAACAACATCAATATATCGCCCTGGCTGCGACGGAGGCGCCGGCTCTATTAAAGATTTACATTTAAGTCCAATGAAACGCTCCCGAACATACACAAACGGCATAATGGCATAACCTAAGTTTCTCTTGTCCCCAAGTCTCAAAGTATTGTCGGAAGAAGCTTTCTCTGATAGTGGACACCATGGACCCAGTATCCACTAAGCAGGGCACCGTTACTCCCCCCATAACTACAGTGAGGTGTGGACAAGGACTGATCAACTTAGTCCCCCCCCCATCCCTTAACACAACTGATGAGCCAGTAGTAGCTCCCCCCGAACTTTGGCTCCTCGGTTTGACGCGGGCTAGTTTTCCGATTGCTGAGCAGCTGGACCTCGCCGAGAGGTTGGCTGCAAAAAAGAAGAAGCTGAAGGTTGAGGAGGAGCACGTCCCCCCCTGCACTCCCTGGCAAAATGGCCAGGCCGCTGACACTGTCGGCAGAGGACTGGGCCGCGGTAAGGAGAATGGTCACGTTGCTGATTGACCTGCAGGTGAGCAAGAGCCTCTGTGAGACAGTTAAGCTGCTCCTGTTGGAGCTTCAGCATCGATTTCACCTCCTGCAGCTCTGAGGCCTGGGGTGAGCAAGCCACAGGAGAAGCAGTCTGGACCCCACACTGCAAGCCCATTGTCAATGGCACTGAGTGGCTTCGGCCACGCACACCCCCTGGCAGTCCCTCTCGCTCCCACCTAATTGCCTCTGCCCGGGCGTCCAGCAGAGAGACAGTCGGCTGCCTGCGTACGAGTTGTTTTAATTCACGGCGAAGGGAGCCATCAATGACATTTTCAATAAACTGATCTCGCAACAAGACATCAGCATTTGGCATCCCGTTAGGAGCATTCAGTTTCACTGCAGACATTAAGCCCATTAACGCGATGGAGAACTCTTGAAGGGTCTCCCCATCTTGCTGCCGCCGCGACAAAAATGCCTCCTGTAGCACAACATACGAGTCAGAAGGACCGCACAGCTCTCGCAGAACCGCAATAACTTTATCTGGATCGCTTCTATCCGCAGTTGGGCGATATTTTATTTCTTCACGTGCCTCTCCCTCTAAATGGTCAAACAGAAAAAATGCTTGATCGAAGGTGGACAGGTGGCGGGCTCTCATACAAGCTTGAGCTTCCTCAATCCACTCCTCTAGCCCTATGCCTACTCGACCCCTAAACACTGGGCACTTCCTATTACGGTGTACAAGGACTAGTTGCTCTATTGCAGGAGCAGTAGAAGTGGATGTTGCTGGGAGAGGTTAAGCAGGAATGGAGGGTGCAGCGCTAGGACCAGGCACAGCCACAGCCTGCTCCTGCTGCAACCTGTCATTCTCTGCCCTCAACTGTGCGACCAAATCCCTCAACTCTTGTAGCTCTCCTTCCATTTTCCTAGAACCACAACTAAGCTATGAGCACTAATGTCACGGCTACAAAAAAAAAGACAATGGACCGCTGGTTCGCCTTAAGCTGCAGCTCCTCCACACAATCACGCACGCAATCCCACAGGCAAGCTAGAAAACAAAGACAAGAGAAAAAAAAGAACACAGCACACACGTCTCCAGTTCCCCGAGTAGATCGTGCCGACAACGCCAGGTTCACACACACACATAAGGGGATCACCACTACCCTGGAGGACCACCACCACCGTCGGCCATCAGCTCTAGGGGACAAGGAGAAACAAATTAAGAGGGCTCCAGGTAAAGAAAACAAATAAACCAAACAATGAGCAAAAAGTATGAGATTAAATTATTCTGAACCAAATAAAAATAAACCAAAAGGTCTCTGGCCAGAGATATTAACGCAATCAACCAATACTCATCGGTCAAAGCAAATAAATCACAATAGAAAATAAACTATGAATTCCCCAAAACAACATAGTAAATTACCCAACAATACCCAGAGACTTAAACAATTCATCAAATGAGAATTAACTAATACACTCTCACACGCACACACACAATACACAGACCGAGTGTGTGGCTGAAAGCTTTGGCGAAAGCTCGCAGCGGTCCCCGCGAGCGACAGCCACACACGCGCGCGCACACACACACACACACACAGGGTCAGCTGCAGGAAACCAGTCGGTCGGTCAGACGACAGAACCCAACACCAAGCAGGTAAGGCGGTAGAAGCCGCAGAGGAGCGGCAGCAAAGTAGTAGCAGCGAAGCAGCAGCAGCGAAGCAGCGGTAGCCGTGGCTATATAGCCACAATTAATCAGTGCTCGTCTTACTCAGTTTCAGCGTCCAACAAAAAGTCCGGTTCAGTCCGACTAAATAGCGTCCCGTCCAAAGAGGGAGAGGAGTGAAGAGTCGGCGTAGCGGGGGGAGACAGCCACCACACGGCAAAGCGATCAGCTGACTGTTAGAGGGAGAGGGGCGGAAGGAAGCCTTAACACCTGGCTAACAGCAAGTTAAAAGGTAAAACGGTAAAAGTTCATCGGAACTCACCGATGCGCTGATCGACGGCAGTTAACAACATGTATATATCGCCCTGGCTGCGACGGAGGCGCCGGCTCTATTAAAGATTTATATTTAAGTCCAATGAAACGCTCCCGAACATACACAAACGGCACACTAAGGTGCACCTACCTGTGCTCGGACGCAAGCAGCGGACACAACGACCCGGAGGTGGATGGGCCGAAGAGGCAGGAAGCGAGAGGTCAAGAGGAGGGGCACGACCTATTTTTATCACCTCTGCTCAAACAGCGATTGGCAAATAAGCCAGGGAGGGCGTGATGCAGGAAAAACCTATGTTCAAGGTGGCAATGATGCTTCATACCACTACATTTATGCAGGCATAGGCGACACAGTTAGTATAGTGTGCTGGCATAAAATGCCCCCTATATAAAATGGCCCCCATTGTGTGTGTGTGTGTGTGTGTGTGTGTCACCTGCTGTCAGACCAGGACCTCCACCAGGATCTCTCAGTACATATGGGCTGTTGGGATCCATCCCACACAATGCATCAAAGCTGTGAAGACACAACATTTAACTTTTACGGTTCCATGTTCCTGATATTGATTGTCATTCCTAACCATCTCTTGATTGCACACCGTCCACTGATCCTGGTGTGTCTCATCCCAAAACAACAGCTGCAGCAGCATCTACTGGCTTCCCCACAGTATAGCCTCTCCTACTGCAACTCAAAGCAAAATAAGTCAGTTTATGCCAAAACAGATGACCCCAGCCAAACAGCACAGTATTGATAATGACTTGGCTAAAATGATAGCTACTGATTTCCAACCTTTTTCTATTGTGGAGAACAGAGGTTTTGTCACTGCCTTAAATCCCACATATACTCTAGCCAGTAGAAAAATATTGTCCCAAACAACAATAGCTAAATGCATACACAATGCATATGTCACCACTCTTAATAATCTATCCGTATACTCCAAGAATTCCCCCATATGAACATACAGACTATATGAACTTCAAAAAGAAATGGGGGAACACGACCTGCTGAGCCTAAAACAATCATTGGCTACGGCTGGCTGTCGCAGCAGGGCAGTTAAGGGCATACGTGTCAACTGGGCTGCTGTGGTGTCAGAGTTAAAGGGAGGAGGAATATCCAAAACTGCCCAGTAGCTAAGGGCATCAGAAAGCAGCTTCAAACATACATTTTCACTGTTTTGATTCACTTGCTGACTGATGTTTTGGCCATTTTGGACGTTTGGTGAACCACATGAACCTCATCTTCCAGAAGGAAGATGTCAATATCTCATCCATCTCACCTATCATGAACATGACTCCGGCCAGTCTGGAAGACTTGGGCCAGGTCAGGCAGAGAAAAAAATCAACGAGGCCTCACAAGACGGCAGGTGCTGTGACATCACTCTGACACTTGTAGACGCGCAGTCATTTTTTGATTGATTTGGTCACCTCTGAGTACGTTGCAGAGGTCACCAAATCAATCAAAAAACAGGTTCCCATTGGGGCGTCATTTCTGACCCGGACACAATACTCAATGCATCTCGCTATTTCGGTGGTGCTGACAGCGGTTAAAGAGCTATGGACAGGAGGCTTTGAAGCACTACGGGTCTCAGACCGGTGCAGCTGATCCACTGGTGCAGAAGGAGCACATGCTGCGTGATTTCCTACCACTGAAGTGGGTGCTTGCAGGATCAGGAAAGCCCTTGTTGAGAGAGTCTTGATGACTTCTGATTACTTCACTTGGAGAAATGTTGATGCTGATTTAAAAACTTTGGCTGAAGTGGCACTTGTAATTCCAGTTTCCAGAGTGGCAGCAGAGCACCGATTCAGTTTCCAGAACAGCCATGAGAAGTCGTCTGTCCGAGGAAAAAGTCCAAAACCTCATGACAATAGCCTTGATAGCAGTCCCACTTGAGACATTTGATTACGCACAAGCAGGTACACAATTCAAGTCCATGTGGACAGGAGGAAGGTGTGAGAAGGTATGAAGGTGTGAACTGCTCATATTTCATTACTCATTGTTCATATGTAGCTACTGGGGCCACACAGTCAGTTATTTTTGTTACTGCAGAGAAAAAGTTACATATTCTTCTTGTTATGGAATTTTTTATTCCTGTAGTGTTCTGAGTGACACATACATACTTTAAATGGAATATAATAAAAGCACAAACATACAGACATTATACAAGGTACATGAAGTCACATGTGGGCCTTGAGGTCCTCAGCAGTATTAGCTGTTTGTCTTTGGCTGGCAGTAGCAGGTGTCGTCCTATCTCAACACTGTTGTGGCCAGGGTCGAAGGACTCTGGTGCTGCATGCTTAGACATAATAGACAGCTTGCCATTGACATTTCCAGTCTGCGTGAACAGACATCTGTGTCTCCAGACTTAATCATGTTGACGAAGACACCGTTCTTGGTAAGAGCATTCTCTTTAACTAATTCACCAGCATGAGTTGTGCAGAATGTGAGACCGACTCAGGCACTTCTGATGCTTTATGAGAATGTCTCTAATTCTCCTTGGCCAAGTGCTAATAAAAAATACAGCATAAGACATCAGAGGCCAGAGATGTCCTGAAGGTGGTCAAACCAATCATGGATAAGGTGAAGGCTGTTGTGGAGTTTTTCCACAAAAGCACAATTGCAGCACAGAGGTTAAAGTGCACACAGTGCCAGATGGGGATGCCTGAACTGAGGCCCAAACAAGAATGTGCCACCAGGTGGAATTCAACATTTTATATGTTGAAACGAATGCTTGAAAGAAAAGCCATCATCTCCACCCTGGCCCTCATCAACACACCAGTTGACGCTCTATGTCAAGAGAATGGGAGCTGGTGAAAGAGGTCTGCACTGTCCTGCAACCATTTCAGGAGGTGACTGTGGAGATAAGTGCAGACAGGTACCTTGAAGCATTGTTTTTTTTTTCTCTCTCTTCTACCAGTCAGTCACTATTATACATTATTGAAACAACACAGTATAATATGCCGTGTATAATATGCCACATACTTTAAAAAAGCATAATTTTAAAAGTTGCTGTTTTCTCTCTGTTTTCTCTCTCTAAAATATTAAACAAAAGGAAGATTTGTTTTGTAACAGAACAAATGCACAGAATTAGGCAATTATAAGGCTTCTCATATAAATACTGAATATGAAGAGGTTTTCAAAACACAAACTATTAATTTTTGCAAAGCTATGGTAAAATAAAGGCCTACAAAAAATCCTAAATTAAGAGCCGATAAGGAGTCGAAAGAGCTGGCTCTTCTTTGGGAGCTGAGCCAAAAGAGCCATCACTAGACGCTACATGTTTAAATTTAAAACATATTGTACAGAAATTTATATCATATAGTACTCGATTGTTTTTATTTTCCTTAATGTTTGCTATGCACAAAAAATAAAAGACATATTCATTGACTTTACTTATTCATGTACTTTCTCTGATTAACATTATCATCTGATGGACCCTTGCTACATATATATTTGAAGGCACACACAGACACACTGTGGCATATACTTGGCTGAGAATGATCATCAAGAAGTTAATAAGATTCTTGGATCAAACCTGTGTCTTCATTCATTATTCCAATATTACGAAGCGCTAGCAGGTGTATGTGTGCCTAACCACAGAATTAATATCTCTCTCTCTCTCTCTGCCAGTGAGTGTGAGTGGGTGTGGCAGTTGTTGATTAAAGGGTTTGTGCTGACCTTGACTCCTGAGGCAGCCTTTATTGATTCAGCTCTAGCTGTAGTAATTAACATCCTCATCACATTTGTTCCAGATTTTTCCTGCCATTCATTTGAAACTTTTAAACTTTGCCCTTTAATGATGCACAGGAGTGCCCAATTATGAGGGCTTTCTGTGCAGTATGCAGTAACCACACACAACATCAGACACTTCCTGCAGCAGCAAAATTAATGTGTTACACATTACAGAAGTTACAAAAGTAACGTGCTAACAGAATATATTACATTTAGGCAGTAACAGAGTAATATAACGCATTACTAACTATATTTTGGTAATATTATTACAGTTACTGAGTCCGGTAACATGTTACAATCTGAGCTGTCACACATGTGGAGGTTTCGAAAAAACATCCCAGGCACAACAGCCATAAATAAAGAAGAGAAAAAGACGTTTTATTGAATTTGTCACAGAAATTGATCAGAACATCACAGCAATAAGGTGCACATCATGTGCTGGTGGGAGGCCAAGGGAACTGTCTACAGCTAAAAATAGTACAAGTAACCTCAAGAAACACCTGGAGAGAGAGAAAAATCTAAACAATGAAAGTTTTCTCCAGTCCAGAGGTGAAGATGTTTGACCCAGGAGAAGTGAGAAGGCTGGTGGCTGAGTATTTCGTGGAGGATGCGTTGCCTCTTTCTACAGTAGAGTCATCCTGTGCCAGCACTGTGGACAAAGACCAGCCGCTCCACTGTTGCATCAGAGTATCTGGAAGAGGTCAGTGAACAAAAGCTAATCGTTCTCACAGTAACTCGCTTCTATGATGCCTGCGCACGTATCATTGAAATGCCCCTTGCCAACATCAATAAGCTTACACAGCTTCACATTAAATGCATGAATGACAAGGAATACCAGTTTCTCAAACAATACTGTTTGATCATGATACCTTTCACTATAGCACTAGACATTTTGCGAGGGTGAGGACACTTCTACAGCACAGTTCTGCCAACTTTGGAAATTCTGATGGCCAAAAGCCTTGCAGTTAAAAATCACATCATTGTGAAAGCAATCAAAAGCTGGTTTGCAGCAACTCTTCACTCCAAGGATGTATTGCTGGCTGCTGTCTCCCTGCCGTTATCCTACTTCGCTGGGTTAGTGAGAAACCAAGAAAAGAGTACATCAAGTTCCTGCTTACAACAGAGTGCAGATCCTTGACAGAGGAATGACAAAATATTGCACACCTTCATTTTGTAATGCCTTATCCTAAATGTTTATTAGTAGTAAGTAACTTATTAATCTACACAGAAGGTAATATTGTAAAGAAATGTATTACTTTCAAATGCATGTAACTTGTAAAGTGAAATATATTACATTTTGGGAGTAACTTGCCCAACGCTGCATTTCATATATACCACAGAGGAAGATTACCATTCCATGAAACTTTAACTCTAACCCTGACTAACCCAGAGGGTGCTGGCCTGTCTGCATCTGTTCTACCTGTTCTGTTCAGGTTAATGTTTTCTTTCTTTTGTTATTAACTCTAAAAATTCAGTTATTATTTTAATAATCTACAGACCTCCAAACCAAACAATGTTTTCATTGGAGAGTTTGTGGAGGATCACTACCATCTCAGTCTTTTAATCTTACTGAGGTAATACAGGAACCAACACATGTGAAGGGTCACACGCTGAATCTAGTTCTGTACAGCAGTCTGAGTGCTGACTCCTTTTAGACAGAGGATATCTGTGTGTCTGATCATAAGGCCATTTTATTTAATGTGATTTTATCCCAACTCCCTTTTCATCATAGTATCATCATAGGTTTTAACTCTAGCTCTGCCAGCAATTTTTTTTTAGCTTTTTAGTGTCACTTCTTTAATCTCCATTCTGATTTGGAAGAGCTTGTCTTGTCTCTCTTTTTACTCTCACCTGTCAGAACATCCTGCACTCTGTTGTTCCCTTTAAAGATAAAAGGTCAAATAAGACACCATGGCCTTGGCTCAACGAATCCACTCAAGATTTAAAAAGGGACTGTACGAGAAAGGAAAGAAAATGGAAAAAACTGGTCTGACTGTATTCTTTGAAATTTTGAAAGATGCCATGAAATATGATCAAACAGCAGTTAAAGAAGTAAGAGCATCCTTCTTGTCTAACGAAAGCCAGAACTTTGTTTAAGGTAATTAGGGGTACAATTATCAGGCCGATAACAGGAAATTATTACATCATTCTGATAAGTCCGATATCATGACAAATACCCCGATAACATAATTTTGTCAGCACTTAATCATGGAAATGAAGGCACTTGACAACCAGCCATTCGACCGATTAATCACTTGGAGCCACGGTTTACATTGACAAGCCGCTGCTACTTTTATGATGCATGACAAGTCTAACTTGTGTCAGTGCATTATGCACATTTTATTTATTGTTATTGAGGAATGCACTTTTTCAGATTGTGTTTACATAGAAATGTTTGAATCTAACATGTGTCAGTGCATCAGTTTACTATATATATTTATTTTTATGAACTTCTGGAATGCACTTTTTCAGTTCCATGCAGTCAAAAGTGTTTTGGGGTTTGTTCGTAGTATTAATGTCATGATCGTGTGTGTGTGTGTGTGTGTGTGTGGTTTTGTCATTTTATTCTTGCAAGAGGAGCAGTTCTACAAATGCACAAATCAAATCAAATCAAATCAAATTTTATTTGTATAGCCCAAAGTCACAAAACACATTTTGCCTCAGAGGGCTTTACAATCTGTACAGGGAGTGACACCCTCTGTCCTTAGACCCTCGGTTCCAGTGAGGAAAAACTTGCCCACAAAAAACCCTTTAACAGGGAAAAAATGTGGAAGAAAGCTCAGGAAGAGCCACAGAGGAGGGATCCCTCTTCCAGGACGGACAGACGTGCAATGGATGTCACATGTACAGAACAATCAACACAAACATATTGAACAATTACAATGAATTACAATAAATGGTAGAATGATTACAGTAGCAGTGGAACCTGTGATAGAGACAGAGAGACACAGATGCACAGCAGCAATAGTCATTAACCAACTAAACTGTAGTGGAGATGGTAACAATAATGACAGTAATAATATATATGGTGGACGTCAGCAGCAGACCACAGCAGCAGCCACGATCCATGAGAACCTGCTGGACGAGAAGACAGAGGACAGTCTACAGAAAATGTTCAGGGTGGGGCAGTCCCACACTGATTCTTATACACTTTTAAAGAGTATTCATCATTATTATGATTTACTTATCTAACTGTAGCCGGTGACTACAAGTGCTCATCACTATCAAACCTCACTAACATGCTCTGCTGGACCGGGTGAACCAAGGTCAAGTTTAGACATCAAACAACTACTGCTAGAAACAACTTGCATAAATGAGAGAAAGATTTCTAAGTGCAAGGTACTGAGTAAAACCAAACAAGTCTATAAAGCACACAGTTTTATACTTAAACAAACAGGGCTATATATGGTTATAAAAGAACACACAATCATGTAATATATTTTTTCCATTACATTTTACATATGCTTCACAAGACCTGTGTGACCTGTTTTTTTTTTTATAAAAAGGGTTGATTATATTAGACAACAGAATAACTCCCCCACAGTGTTTTACAGGCCAGAAGAGACGTTAATAATTATGTTAGCACTTTTAAACCAGTATCATTGTCCCGTCCAGTCTGGTTTGAGAGCTCTTCATAGCACAGAAACTGCCCTCCTCAAAGTAACGAATGATCTCCTTTTAGCAGTGACAGAGCGCAATTTTAATTCTTTTAGACCTCAGTGCAGATTTTGACACTGTAGATCACTCCGTTTTAATTGATCGTCTTAAAACCTGGGCATCAAGGACACTGCATCTTTTAGAAGAAAAAAAAACTTCTCGGTCACCATAGGTAATTATTCATTTTCTTCAGCTCACATTACCTGTGGTGTATCTGAAGGTTTAATTTTAGGTCCAATTTTATATGCTCCCTCTTGGCCATATCATTGAACTTCACAATGTTTCTTTTCACTGCTGTGCAGATGACATACAAATATACCTCCCCCAGAGACCTGCTGATCCCAGAGGCCTAGCTGCTGCTTTAGACTTAGTGATGTGAACGGTTGGATGGCATAAAATCTCCTGAAACTCAACAACTCAAAATCTGAAATCATATTGCTTAATCCCTCCATCCACACCACCTCAATTCAAACTTGTCTTGGTTCCTATTACAACTGTGTAAAGCCCATAGCCTATAATCTAGGAGTCATTTGAAAAGCACATCACAGCTGTGGTTCAGTCTTGTTTCCTTCAGTTCAAAATCATTTCCCGCTCTGACTTAGAAAAAGTAAGAAGCCAGGCTTCTTATTGGTTTTAACAGACAACAGCACATTGCACCGATTCTAGCTTCCCTTCACTGGTTTCCTGTTCGTTTTAGAATTGATTTTAAGATTTTACTGATCACCTTTGAAGCATGCTCGGATCTGGCTCCACGTTACATAGCAAACATGTTGACAGCTTATGAACGAGCATGCAGCCTTAGGTCCTCTTGTGGATCCCTTCTGGTTGTTCTAAAGTAGAGGCTCAAAACTAAAGGTGACCAGACGTTTGCTATCAGGGCCACTTGACCTTGAAACACCTTGCCTGAACACATACAGCTCACAGAATCAATGAATTCTTTTAAATCACTTCTTAAAACACATTTTTATAGACTTTTATGTGATGTTTTCTGTTTTCTTTCTCTTTCTTTATTTTGATTATTATTTGTTTTTTTTTGTTTGTTTTATTCAAATGTGGTGTGTTTTCTATTTATTTTTATCATTCTATATATTATTGTTGGCTTATTTAATTTGTCATTATGTTTTTCTTATTTTTATGCATTGTTTTCTACTAATTCTAATTCTAATTCTTCTACAAATTTTTAATTGTCTTATTTTGTCTTTTTCAAATGTCTTTTGCTATTACCATGTTCTTAAATCTTAGCTGTCCTGCGGTGTTGATTCTTCTGTTGCTAATTAGTATCTGTGCCTGTCTGTCAAAGCACTTTGTAAACTATTTTTAAATGGTGCTATATAAATAAACAATAAATTATTATTGTTATAAATATAGACAATGTGGTACAAAATGCTGATCGACCACAAAATGTGTTTTTTGCTGCACTTGTTTTTTACTCTTCTTCTGTTTATACATGTAAAGTACCTTTGAGTACTTTTTAAAGCACTATATAAAATAAATATATTATTATTATTATTACTATTATTATATGTTGTAGTAGTAGTAGTATTAGTAGTAGTAGTAAAGTGTTCATATCTAAACCCTTTCAGGTTTCATAATCACAGACTATATGCAAACATTTCCATTTAACTTGGTGTTCAGAATTCTAGCCACAAAATAAATGCTAAATATTCAAGAATCCAGGTGTATATTTTTTCATGATGTAATGAGGAATTGTTAATTTACACATTTTACACATCCCTAATTTTCAATTCTACACACAAACCCAACAAAATCTAAAGCAGACCTCTATGAGGTGAGGATTGGCAAACTTTACTCTAAGTCCAGAAGTGTAGACTGTAAGTGTCTATAGTGGCATTTAAATATTCATAAACCCTGACAGTGGTGAGGGGCTGTATGATCTGCAGAAAGCTGACATATGGCTGCCTGATCTCTCCTTTTCTGTCTCCCTCATACAGCAGGCTTTTGAACAGCACACAAAGTAAACCACAGCTCTTCTAAATGGGCCCCAGGAAAAAGCCAGTATTAGATCTGTACATATTTTATTAATGTTTGTTGATATTTGTGATGCAGCAGATCTGTCAGTGTCTAAGCAAACTTTGTAGTAGATGGAACAATCAAGTCGACTCTTGTTTACACCTATTTCACAGCCGGTGGACAACACAGACATGACAAGAGACAAGAAAACAAGAAGAGCAAGGAATGAGGAAAAGCTGAGCGGGACCTCTATGGAATATCATTCTGAATCACCCCTAATAGAAGAGGTCAAAGCAGTATATTGACTCAAGAGGGACTGCACTGTCAGATATGAATACATATTTGGCCAAGGCCAAGCCAAATATCAATCATACATAAGGACAATAATAATATCTAAGTGCATCCACCCATTTTTATGTGTATTTTGAATTTGCTCAAAAAATAAGCTGTGTGGATCTTTCTAATGGTAAATTGAAAAAACAAAGAAGTATCAGAGATCAAAAAGCAAAATGAGACAACAACAATTATCATGTGATTGATGGTCAGGTGGTACTGGAGATTGGATGGATGAACTACAAGTTGATGCTGATTTCACTACACAGCTCTTCCCAAGGTAAATAATGGCCTTCCATATATATATATATATATATATATATATATATATATATATATATATATATATATATATATATATATATATATATATATATATATATATACAAGGTTCTGTACTAGGACCACTCACCATTCAGTTTATATATGCTTCCTTTAGGAAACATTGGGAATCATTCCATTAATTTTCCTCATGTTTTCTGACGTTAAATTCAGATAAAACTGAAGTTCTTGCAATTGGATCCAAACACCTCAGAAACTCTCTTTCTAGAGACTACTTTAGATGGGATCACCCTGGCATCCAGCTCCACTGTAAAGAATCATCCCAATCAGGATATGTCCTGAACAAAATTCAAGGACTGCCTTTTTCATGTGTATCTTTATAAAATAATTGGTTAAATAAATGATATTACCAATAATTATACTCATTCAATGGGTGATCACCTTTTTTCTGAAAGTTAATTATAATGTGTGGTGTTCAAATCAAATCAAATCAAATCAAATTTTATTTGTATAGCCCAAAGTCACAAACACATTTTGCCTCAGAGGGCTTTACAATCTGTACAGGGAGTGACACCCTCTGTCCTTAGACCCTCGGTTCCAGTGAGGAAAAACTTGCCCACAAAAAAACCTTTAACAGGGAAAAAATGTGGAAGAAACCTCAGGAAGAGCCACAGAGGAGGGATCCCTCTTCCAGGACGGACAGACGTGCAATGTGTAATAGTAAATTTAAGCTTTTGTTTTTCTTTTTCTTTCAACCACTAGAGAAGCACAACCTCCATTTGGAATGGGGAATGAGACCTCTGTCGAGATGGCTCCAGAGGGACCGATTGTGAATGTTATGAGAAGGAAATACGGGGATAAAAGTTTGAAATATTTAAATGTCTGGACTACTGAGTTTGGATTCCCAATTGGGGGGTCCCTCAGTTTAAAAAACCTATTGATATTAGAAGAAAAAATGAAAAAAAAAGAACAAGAAATGAGAAAGAAAAATAAGGTTTCTGTACGAAAATTAGAAAACATGGAAGGTCAAAAAGAGTGTCTTCAGATGTGGAAAGGGGAAGCAGAAACACGAAATAGGAAAACACTGCAGAAACAGCTCCCCCTTTCATGTGAAAAACTTGAAACAAATGAAATGCAAATTTCACACACACAAAGAACACAAGTCTCGCAGGTTTCTTCTTTATTTCCACAGTTGGCGGCTTCGAAGCTGGATCCAGACCTTGACGGCAGCCCACTCATTCATCTTTCAGCTCCTCCACCATACAACATCGCAACACCCAGCACTATGCCACAACAAAAAACAAGCTCAGGAGCAACTCATTGTGCTCCTGATGTGTCAGCTCCATCACAGAATCCTACAACCAAACCCAGCTCTCCAATTGCACATAGACTGCGTCATCCAAATCAAGATGCAGCCTTCAGCATGCCCATGGTTGAAGTATCTGGATCAGAAGGTGCGACGTTGGTTTTCCGCCCATGGACTTCTGCTGACATCACAGCAGCCTCACAACATCTGCCAAACCCAGCAACATCAGGTAGTGCGTTTGCTGAGCAATTCTCCACATTTTGCCAAGAATTCAAACCTACCATAAATGAACTAAAAAGACTACTGATTACCAAGATGAAACCTACAGATTGGCAAAAAATAGCTGGAAAATTCCCACATGCTGATCTCCGCTGTAAGCACATCACCTGGGAACATGACTCTAATGCCCATTATAGAGATGTTGTCCGTCTTCTCTGTGATGCATTCATTCAAGCCTTCCCTGTAAAAATTAACATGGAGAAAATCACTGCCTGCAAACAAAAGGATGATGAAAACCCGGATGAATATCTTACCCGACTAACAGAGGTATTCAACGCCCATAGTGGCCTTCAACTGCCTGATGGATTAAACAATGCTCCAGATGTGTGGGAGATTCACCTCTGTAACTGTTTCTTAAGCGGACTAAAACCAGACATTGCCTCAGCTGTTAAAAGTTCCTGTATTGGTTGGAATGATGCACGCCTACCCGAACTCCGCAGACATGCCATACATGCATATGACCAAATGCTCTCAAAGAAAAAGAAAAAAGAAGAGACAACACAGAAAGAGCTTCACATGGCAGCAATGACCATGTACAACACAATCCAAGAACAAAGACAACCAAATCGTGGACAGAGAGGAGCAGGACGTAACCGAAGGTACGAAAGAACCCCTTGTTTCCTCTGTGGTCAATATGGACATTGGAGACGCGAGTGTCCAAAAAATACCTCATCAACTCTGGTGGACAAATCAGACTGAGGATGGTCATGGGCTGTCGGAGAGGGATGGACTCCTGCTGACAAGCCAAACCAACTTGCGAAATCGGAAGAAGGTACTGCACCACACTCACACACACATACTAAGGAGACCAATACACAATCTATTGAAAATTCAGACAATAGTTATGCCGTAGCTTTAACATATGTACATTACACATCTGACAACTTCAAGAAGTTTCCGCAACATACATTGACCATTGCAGAACAAAACGTTACCTTTTTAGTTGACTCAGGAGCCACACACTCTGTGATAAAAGCGTTAGAGTTCACTAGAAAACCAAAAATGAGTGGAGATTATGTGTACTCTGTTGGTTCATCAGGTCAAACAATTAGAGAAGACATTACTGTCCCACTCAAATGTTCGGATGGGCCAAATGCAAGCTTCAAGCATGCATTCTTGCTCTCAAATGTCTGCCCCATTAACCTGATGGGCAGGGACTTGATGTGTAAATTAGGGCTTTGTCTGATCTCAACCCCAGAAGGTGTCAAAGTCCACAGGCTATCTGACCTGGAGCCAAATTTTTCACACTCTTTTGTTCACCACACCCCAGACCTACAATATGCATACCAATGGAAATTGCAGCCATCAACTGCATCTGAGCTTCTCATTGTAGCTAGAAAAACAGTTTCAACAGCTACAATAGATTTCATGACACCAGAGGATCTGCATTGTACCTCTCATGTGTCACCAGGACCTGATGAGCCATATGAGGAAAGTTGGTTGAGAGAGGGACCTGATAAACTCACACTGACACACACTTATTGGACACAACATAAATGTGCTGTATCAGTCTCTCTCACACCAGCTCAGTATAATGTGTACACCATAGATCATTCGGTCCCACACATCACACTTACAAAACACACACCAGATAGGTGTGAAGATTTGGGCCCTTTCATAAAATCATGTCAGCGCGCAGCCGATTGGCAAGAAACATCTGATCGATCTATTTTTTTTTCACCTACGCTGCAGTGTTACTCTAAGAATTTACCATCTATTGTGCACACTCAAAGAACAGTCCAGCTGGTACCTAAAAGCACTTCTAAATCTTTTTCATTTTTGTCTGAAGAACAAGCAACCACTATTACAGCCTTACAGGAGGTCCCTAAGACACTGTGGGCTGGTAGTAAGTATGATGTTGGCCTCATCAAAGATTGTGAACCTGTTGTCATTACTCCAAAATCAGACTTTAGACCTTGCAAGACCCAGTACCCACTCAAACAGGAAGCCATCGAAGGCATAACACCAGTCTTCGAGTCTCTTAAAGCAGCTGGAGTAATTATTCCTTGTGATGACTCTCCAGTGCGCACACCATTGTTTCCTGTTAAGAAAATCAGGGATAAGGATCAACCCACGGAATGGCGTTTTGTTCAGGATCTGCAAGCAGTAAATGCCGCCGTCCAACCCAGAGCGCCAAATGCTCCAAATCCTTATACCATCTTGTCTCAGGTTCCATCTAATGCAAAATTCTTTTCAGTAGTAGATCTTTCTAATGCTTTCTTCAGTGTTCCAGTTCATCCAAAAAGTCAGTTCTGGTTTGCTTTCAATTTCAATGGCCGAGGCTACACATTCACTCGTTTATGCCAAGGCTACTGTGAAAGCCCCACTATCTACAATGAAGCTCTCAGACAAAGTCTTGAATCCCTCGTTCTCACCCCAGGCTCTGCTTTGTTACAATATGTTGATGACCTTATGATCTGCAGCCCAACCAAGGAGCAATGTGAAGCTGATACAGTGAAACTCTTGAAACATCTGGCTGATACTGGTCACAAAGCCAGCTTGTCCAAACTTCAGTTTGTCCAGGAAAAAGTTGTTTTCTTAGGACACGTCATTACTCCTGAAGGAAAAACTCTTTCACCAAAAAGAGTGGATGCAATCCAGAACCTTCCAAAACCCATCACAAAAAAACAAATGATGTCATTTCTTGGCATGTGCTCCTATTGCAGACAATTCATTTTAAACTATGCCATTCTTGAAGCTCCACTCTCCTCCCTCATTCATGGCAAAGGTCTACAATCACAGGATAAGATCACATGGACCCCGGAAGCAGAACAGTCCTTCATTGAACTAAAGCTTGCCTTACAGACCACTCCAACTTTGGGCCTACCTGATCCTACCAAACCTTTCACCCAAACCGTTGATGAGAAGAATGGATACATGACTTCTGTGTTGTTGCAAGATCACGGAAACAAACTACGGCCTGTAGCTTACTTTTCTTCAAAACTAGATCCTGTGGCTGCAGGCCTACCAAGGTGTCTTAGGGCTGTGGCCGCTGCTGAAAAAGCAATCATGGCCTCCAGAGACATTGTGAGCTACTCTGATGTAACTCTCCTGGTCCCACATGCTGTGTCTATGATTCTACTTGAACAAAAAACTTCTCACCTCTCCACTGCAAGATGGCTAAGATACAACACTGTGCTTCTAGAAATGCCTAACATCACTGTAAAAAGATGCAATGTTTTAAACCCTGCCACTCTCTTTCCCACACCTGACGATGGACAAAAACATAACTGTGTTGCTGTCCTTCAACAGATCTGCTCGCCAAGACCAGATCTGCAAGAAACCCCACTAACTAACCCTGATTTGGTTGTTTTTGTAGATGGCTCTGCCTCCCGCGACCCACAAACAGGTCGCAACAGAGTTGGATTTGCTGTTGTCACTAATCACGAAACTCTTGTCTCAGGTTCACTCCCTCCTCACTATTCTGCACAAGCGGCAGAACTTACAGCATTGACAGAGGCATGCAAGCTGGCAAGCAACAAGACTATAACTATCTACACCGACTCTAGATATGCATTTGGGGCTGTACATGATTTTGGCACTCTGTGGAAACACAGACAATTTTTAAAATCTGACGGGAAACCCATTCTTCATCATGACAAGGTTGCAGCTCTCCTAGATGCCATTTTGCTCCCAACTTCGATTGCTGTTTGTAAATGTCTTGCCCATACTAACAACTCAGACTCTGTCTCTCTAGGAAACGCAAGAGCTGATACCGCTGCAAAAAGAGCTGCACTTCAACCCACCACCCTTAACCCTATGTTCATTTCAACACCCATCTCTATTCCAAGCTCACTTACAGCAATGCAGTCCTTTGCCACACCACAAGAAAAGGCAGTGTGGAGACGTTGCGGTGCCACACAGAAAGAATCAGTGTGGCGGGGACCCAATGATAAACCTTGCCTGCCCAAACATTTCTTTCCTCACTTTGCAAAATTGACACATGGGTTGGACCATGTGTCAAAAGGGGGGATGTTAGACGCCATAACCCAACACTGGTTCACCAAAGGTTTTTCAGTCCATGCGCAGAAGTTTTGTCAATCATGTATGGTGTGTGCAACGCATAACGCAGGTAAAACCAAAACAATCACACACGCCGCACATCCACCACCAGATAGACCATTTGAACATTTGATGATGGATTTTATAGAACTTTCGCCAGCAGAAGGAAAGAAATATTGCTTGGTGATGGTTGACATGTGGTCAAAATGGGTTGAAGCATTTCCAGCGAGACACCAAAGCAGCCAGGTGGTAGCAAAAGCTCTGTTAACGGAAATTATTCCCAGATGGGGAATACCAACCAGACTGAGCAGCGATAATGGCACACATTTTGTCAATACTGCAATAACCCAGATCAGTGAATTTCTTGGCATTGACCTCAGACAACATTGTGCATACCACCCTGCCAGTGCAGGTGCGGTTGAACGAGAAAATGGCACGTTGAAATCAAAATTAGCAAAATGCTGTGAGGAAACGGGACTGCCATGGACAAAGGCTCTGCCCATTGTTTTAATGCACATAAGAATGAGGAAAAGGTCCAGAGTGAACATGAGCCCTTTTGAAATTCTTTTTGGCAGACCCCCATCCCTAGGAGTGGAGCCGGTAACCAGGCCACTCCCCTCCACTGGCCTTTGTGATGATGACATGTTACAATATTGCAAAAATCTATCTTCCACTCTCTCTCAAATCTCGCAGCAGGTGAAATCAGCCTTTCCACTACCTGCTTCCACATTACTGCATGAGTTCCAGCCTGGCGACTGGGTGGTGATAAAGGACTTCAGAAGGAAGCACTGGCACTCCAAACGTTGGCGAGGTCCATTCCAGGTGCTCCTGACAACACATACTGCCGTGAAGGTCGCGGAAAGAGCAACGTGGGTTCACGCCAGCCACTGCAGGAAGGTCCCTGAACCATCAGAAGAATTCAGCTGTCAGCCTGAACGGCGTGAGGACGGACGACGCGGAGACGGACAACGCAAGGACGAACAAGCGCAAGGAGAGGACGACGCAAGGAATTCAACAACCACCAACTAGACGTCAGAAGTAACCACACAAGCCTTTTCCTGATGAACCACATCATGCACCACCTGATTCTGATCTTAACATGCTGGGCCATGCTGACAGAAGCCTACATATACGAACCTGCCAAAACCGTGACGCTGACAAAGGGACAAAATGCAACCTTCACCTGCACTGTTTATCCCGACATATGGCGATCAGGTCAAATTCAGTCACATTATGCCAAATACAACAAGTACCTATGCAAAGATCCCTGCGGCCCACACGACTGGCATCTGATCGTAGCCGCTACTGATAAAATTTTTGCTCCAAACAGAGATCCCCGCTTCATAATAACAAAAATTCCAAGATCCAACGGAGCAAGGATCACCATCTCTGATGTCAAACCCACAGATGCAGGCACATATTGGTGTGGAATTGAATATCCAAGCACGGATATGTACAAAAAATTGAGAGTCATAGTCAGTGGGCCACAAGACCCATATGATGCCCCACGAAACATGCAGCCAGATGTTAAAACTGCCTCATCAACCCCTGAGATAGACTATCACCTGGACGACTTGAGCATCGCTGATCACAAAGATAATACAGCGCAACGAGCACTCAGACAATGCAACGACAACAGTGCATGCGCCCTAGCTATTTTACACAAAAAAGAGCTGAAGATTCCTGGCAACTGTTGGGTGTGTCATGCCTTAGCAGCTAAATGGCAAGCGAAACCCCTGACGGCAAATCTTGCGTTACAGGGCCACATGAAAGAATCTTGGGGCAGAGAAGATCAGAGAAAGTGTACTGTCCCTTTGGGAATGATGATGTTGCTAATTGTCGGAGAACAAATCAGAAATCATGCTTCAGTCATTCCACATTCCAATATTTCCTGTATTGATTCCCATCCAACCTTAAGTAACATGGCATTTGAAGTTCCTCTACAACATGCAGAGACTTGTGTTTGTTCAACATCATCATCGGGCCCTTACCTAGGCCAGTCGAGTTGCCAAACTAGAATATTTGTGGATACAACAACAACAAATTGTTCTCACAAATGGCCTAATAACACTGTGACAAGATTTGTCTGTCCATTTAAACAGCTTTCATCCCAGCCAGGAATCATGTGGTCTTGTGGCAGAAAGGCCTATCATAATTTGCCACCTCAATTTCAGTGGTCCGGTTGTTGCCATCCATCAATTGTTGCAACTGATACGAAAGTCTTCCACAAGGGGACTCCTACCACCAGTATTCAATCTACCACACATTTTCGAGTTCACAGAGACATTACTGGTGTCCCCTCCAAATATGATGGTTATGTGTTAGCTGACCCCTGGACCTCCCCCAACGCCAACATTGGCTGGTCCTTATTCCTAGGAGGTGGAACAGCCGCCACACTGAACAAAATTAATGGACTAGCCTGGTCTGTTCTTTCACTTGCAAACCAAACTGAAATGGCTCTCACCTTAATGAATACTGAAATGTCTGCAATTAGGACAGCAGTTATCCAACACAGACTTGCTCTCGATATTATTTTAGCTGAAAAAGGGGGCATTTGCAAAATGCTGAATGTATCTTGTTGTTTCTATGTCCCTGACGAATATGAGAACATCACCAATATCATAAAACACATGCAAGATGCCATTCAACCCCCACCAACAACAGATAACTCATGGTTCTCCTGGCTAAAGTCTTGGGGCCAAAAATGGTCATCATGGGTTTTAACAACGATTGTCCCAATCATAGTCATTTTCTTCTTCCTCAGCGCCCTGATTCCGTGTATGTTAAGATTTCTATCTAATGTGCTCACCAAAAAGATAATTCAATCCTCCACATACGCTCATGTAAATGTTAGCAATGATTATCAAAATCCAGTCTCACTTCACACTTCTGATATCCATTATTATCCCAGCTCGGATTCTGACTCTGATGATGACATTGTCTAAATAACTTTTTTTTTTTTTTTTTACTTACTTTATTATCATTATTTTTATTATGACTTTTATTTTACTTCTTTGCTGGCCTACTTTATTATTACCATTATTTTTATCCTACTTATTTTGCTTACCTACTTTATTATTACCATTATTTTTTATCCTATTTATTTTGCTTACCTACTTTATTATTACCATTATTTTTATCCTACGTATTTTGCTTGCTTACTTTATTATTATCATTATCTTTTATTATTATTATTATTTTTTTTATTTTTATTTTATTTTTTTTATTTTTTTTATTTTTTTTTTTTTTAAAACCCTACTTATTTGTTATTATCATTTTCCCTTCGATTTGTTTCCCTCCTCTTCTAAACAACTGCCATGATGATGCATTTTAAAATCCTTGTGAATTAATGTGTCGGATAATTAAGTTGGAACAACATTGTCTATTTCATCTTATCCTTCTGTTTTGTTTTTATATTCTTTTACTTTTTGTCAATGATTAATCAATAATCAAAAGGGGGAATTGTAATAGTAAATTTAAGCTTTTGTTTTTCTTTTTCTTTCAACCACTAGAGAAGCACAACCTCCCCTTCCTTAAACATAAGGTATCAAGCCTTTTGTCTTGTGACTTGTGAAACTTGTCACGCCCAGACTCAGATTAACACACCAATACAAGATCCTGCAGGACACCCCAGGTGAAACCTGCGACGCCCAGACGGTGGGCGTCAACACCTACAGAAGACAAAGGGCTGTATGACATCAAACACATGATTGAGAGGGAACTACTGAGGTATAAATATTTAGGTCTCCCCACTCTCGGGGTCTTTCTTCACTCTGACCGCTCGCGTGTTGACTGACCTTTTCTTTGCAAAGAAAATAAAACCTTGTCGGCCGGCAGAAGTCTCTATTTCATTCTTCACCAGCAGCAGAGGAAAATTTCCACAACAAATGGATGTCACATGTACAGAACAATCAACACAAACATATTGTACAATTACAATGAATTACAATGAATGATAGAATGATTACAGTAGCAGTGGAACCTGTGATAGAGATAGAGAGACACAGATGCACAGCAGCAGTAAATCATTAACTAACTAAACTGTAGAGGAGATGGTAGCAATAATGACAGTAATAATATATATGGTGGACGTCAGCAGCAGACCACAGCAGTAGCCACGATCCATACGAACCTGCTGGACGAGAAAGCACAGAAACTCCGGGGAAGAAGTTTAGTTAGTAACATGCATTGATGGTAATGATGAGAAAATCAGAAAAAACAGATCAGATCAGAACAAATGTCTGAAAAGTCCAATGTATCGTTGGAATGAGTCACGGAATGACTCGACATGATTGACAAATGCCCAGTAAGGGCATTCTCTTTGGCAGAAGGAAACTTAAGATGAATTAAGTGTGCAGACTTGGAGAAGCATTCAGGAACAGTAAAGAGAACAGGAATATCAGTGATAAAGTGCAGGGACATGTGAGAATGATGCACAACAGACAAGAGAACGTGGCAGGCAGTGCAAACTACTTGTCCTGATCCATGAATACACAACTAAAGTGTTGAGTCAGCAGAGCCAAGGCGCATGCTACTCCTGCTGTGGTTGTGCATGTTTTTTATATGTTGAATAAGAAATCAGTTACAGGAAAAGTGTCTTCATTTTGCAATTTATTTTTTTCCTCTTTAGGTTTTAAGTCTTTTGAAGAGAACAGTATCTATACTAGTACCTCAATACTTGTTAATGAGGTGTAAAATCATTGAGAATAGTTTGAGAGTAAACTTCCAATGCTAGATATTGGCATTATGCACTGCAGGAGGAGGTGTCAGCCTGCCAAATATACAAACACATAGCAGTTATTTAAAGCCCTGTTCAGTGATGGTCTTCTTAGTTGGACTGAGGTGCTGCATCTTTGGTTCTGCTGTCTAGTTAAAGATTTCATTTTTGATTTTTTTTAAACAAAAATTTGATTTCAAATATTAGTTTGACCTCCAAATCCAAGTGTAGTCTCAAACAAACGAAGGGTGAACAATGGCGACTAACTCTGAATTAGTGTTACAGGACAGTGGTGTTTCTAAAATATAACACAGAGCAGAAACAGGAAATGGCTTCAAAAGATGTTGAGTTATTCAGTGAAATCAAAGCAAATCAAATAATTTAGCTCCACAGACAAAGTCAAATGGATGATGGACTTTCTCTCTCTGTGAAAGACTAAAAAGACCCCATAAACTGTTACTTTTGAATAACCTTTGCAACTATGAAAATGACATTAGAGTGTTTCTTCTAAAAGCATATGGTCTTTCCTTTGTCCTGTGTTCCTGAGCCAACACCTTGTGCCCTGCACCCTCACACGAATAAATGACAAAGTGGGGAGAAAAAAACAAGGCAGAGAAGTAAGATTCCATCTGTCTGAATCTTAATTAGGTTTCACAAAGTGCAACTGTGTCTTTCACAACTCCAGAGGTGAAACTCTGAGACTCTCCCACCCCCAAAAGACTGGGGAGACGTCAAAGAGAATTGTTTTTATTTCCACCACTGCCAGGCAGGGAGGGATAGAGAGAAAAACAAACAGAATGTCTCTGTGTCCATCTGTACACCAGGCATGAGCTGGACTGTTTTTGGAATCCAACCAAGGGTAAAGTATCTCAACAGATGCCTCACTCACACAACCTGTCTGTCATATTTACAGAGGCCAGAGGTCAAGTGGACAGCAGCATTCCAGCACAGCTGCCGTCTGTCACAGGGAATTTCATTTTCATCATGTGTACTTCTGCTCCATTATAATGGGCCACGCATGCTCGCACAGCCAATTCTCAAATTCTGTTTTCATTACCCAGACTCCCTGAGGCTGCAATCTGAGACCTCATTGTTTGTGTGGGCTGAGTAATTGGTTCTACCTGAACTGGTATTAAGAAATCATCTTTTATCCAAAGCTTGTTATTATCACACACCTGAGATCTGACTGTAAGATTACATTTATTTATCATGGAGATGATTTTGTGTATACACTCGGTTAGACTATCAACAGTCCACAAACAGTGGATCTGTGTAATGATGGACCAAAGCAGGCTGCTTACATGTGCCGCCCGTTTAACTGAAGGTTTCCAGCCAGTTGCCTCTGATCCACAAAAAAAGTTCTGTGGGAGTAAACAGAAGCTATATATCAACCTCACACACACCTTACACTTACACTTTCCCAGAAATCAATTCATGTCATGCAAGTCCAAATCGACCCTGCTTCCAACACCAGCAAACACATTTAACCCTTTCATGCATGCTTTTTTCAATTGAAAAGCTTTTAATAACAATGACTGACATCATCACTTTTTCATGCAAGCAAATAAAACACAACTTAAAACTGGTGGGGACTGGGAGCAGAACTGGATGACAGCATGTCAACTGGCTCATCCTCAACATCCTCAGCCACTGTAACATCCTCAGGCCCCTTAACATCCTCAGCCCCCCTAACATCCTCAGCCCCCTTAACATCCTCAGCCCCCCTAACATCCTCAGCCCCCTTAACATCCTCAGCCCCCTTAACATCTTCAGCCGCCGTGACATCCTCAGCCCCCTTAACATCCTCAGGCCCCCTAACATCCTTAGCCCCCCGTGCTTCAGCAGCTTGAAAAGCAGCATCGCCAGAGACATTGGGCCACATACTATAAAGACAATAGCCCTCAGGACTGTTATGGGCTCTGAAAGAGGTTACAGCGGTCCTTACATGCCTTCATGCGGATTAGTGTGTGCTGTATCACTGTAGTAATCGTACTAATGGCAAAGTGATTACAGTAAGAGCAAACCATCCACCAATCGTGTGGAGTTTGATTAGTTTGTTTAACAGTGCCCTCAGTGGTGATGGCTCAGCTTCAGTTTTTCTGGACTATTTACTACTTTATCTAGTTAGTTCATCCTCCTTAGCAAGCTAATATTAGCTAGCTAACGCCACAACATATTTGACTTTGCAGTAATGTTAGTTTTGTCTTGGTGTTAGTTTCTGTGTTGAGTGTTGAGGGACGGCTGTGGCTCGGAGGCAGAGCGGTTGTCCACTAATCATAAGATTGGTGGTTTGATCCCCTCCAGCCTGCATGTCGAAGTGTCCTTGGGCAAGATATTGAACCCCAAATTGCTCCTGAAGGCTGTGCCATTGGTGTTTGAATGTGTATGAATGGTTAGCTCCTCGAACTGATGATCACCTTGCCAGTGACACCACCACTGTATGAATGTATGTACATGGGTAAATGAGAGGTGTACTGTAAAATGCTTTGAGTGGTTGGAAGACTAGAAAGGCGCTATATAAGTACAGTCCATTTACCATTTGTAGTGGAGGACATCTGGCTGTTGATCACAGGTAAACCACCTGTGCAACTTGGCTTCATTCAGCTCACCTCAGCTCCATCCACAAAGAGGTGGATCCATATTTGGATTAATCAGGAGGAGGCAGAGGTAGTCTGGTGTCATTTGCATCAAAGACACAGAATACAGTGGACGGCTGTCCATGGCATCAATGGCATCATGCCTCGCCACAGCAAGTTGGAGGCTGCAGGTGTATTACCTTGTGTCCTTGTGTCTGCCTTGAATTAACTTATTTTTTATGCATTATTGTTGCCATTGCAATCATTAGACTGCTATGGGATTGATGTTGAGATGCCTCAACATGACATCTGTGCCCAACTTCCACCAAAACAACTCAGTTTGCACTGCCTTTATATGAAGGCCTCTTACCTCTTATTTACACCAGGGATTGGAACCAACTATCAGCAAATTACCTCATCACAGAGGAGTCACCATGGTAGCAATGGCATCCACATTTGAGCTTACAGCTGCCACCTTGGTCAAAATGATTGCCATGCCCCTCACTCTGGTATATAAATAAATCCATAAAAATGACACGTTACGACCGGAACCAGCAGCTCCACAAAGGAAAAACTGGACAGCAAGCGTTGAGGTTAATGTTACAGGATGTGGTCGGCGCATTAAAACTGGGTCAGTGTTGTAGTGATATAAAGTTACTGTACACGCAATTTAACATTAACTAACTTATATGTTGAAATTCCTCTTATCCGTTCACTAATTTAACACACTGTCTGACCTCAGTCTCTTCACGTCAGTCTTGGACCCGACGTCATTATAGCCCATCCGAGTGGTTCATGCCAGGCTCGATTCAAACCCACCATTGAAGACGAATGTCATCAAAAGACACAGGTGTCAAAGCTGTGTTGACAGGGAAGAGGCAGACTAGAAAACCGCATAACAAACCGGGGCAGTGCAGGTGGGCCATCAAGGCCACTGTGGCCTTAGGACAGATATTTTTTTTTTCAAGGGCACAAGGCCAAATCGCTATGGCCCTCATGAAATTCCTTCCCTGATGCGAGCAGAGTGAAAATTGTTGTTGTTACATCTTGCATTTTTAATATAAGAGGGGAGTCAGATTGTGACAGATGTAAATTGTGACCCCAAAAAATCTGACTCCCCTCCTTTTTTATCAAAATGTATAAATATTAATAGTAGAAAAAAGTTGAATTTAAGCAGGAATGTCCTGAACGAGCTGAATCTAGTGGTATAAGTTTTGTTTTTGTAAGACAGAATTTGTAGGGTCTGTGGGATACCGTAAAACGTACGGAAGAAGAAAAATAATAATATTAATAACAATAATAAAGATTTGAAGAACAATAGTAGGTGCCTTCTGGGCCCCCACACTAATAAGCCGGGTGGATAGTAAAGAGTGTGCTCTTTCAGGCACACTCAATAATAAGAAGAATAAGATGGGTGGATAGTAAGGAGTGTGCTCTTTCAGGCACACTCAATAAGCCGGGTGGATAGTAAAGAGTGTGCTCTTTCAGGCACACTCAACTAGAAAAATTTCAAAAGAAATTTTGAGTGTGTCTGACTCTGGCCCCATCGCTGCCTGTTGGCTTCTGCCTGCCGGCCCTAATCAGCAGAGCAGTTACTGCACCTGAGCCAAAACCACTCCGAAGACGGAAAAAACATTAAAGCAAAGACGAAAAAGTCAACAAAAATCACTCCTTTAAGGGAGGACAGAAGCTAAGTCGGCTATACAACTGAACAGAAAACAACAACCATAAACTATGAAATTTACAAACCAAAATTCACTCACATGGAGGCAAAAGACTACAAGCACACGGTACGTGGGGAAGCAAAGTATAACAAGGACTGTGGAACAAACTGGCTGGGTTGAACAAACAGAACGAAACACTCTGGCACAAGACAAAGGGAGACACAGACTATAAGACACATGAGGGCAATAGGAAACAGGTGGACACAATCAGGAAACAGGGAGGACAAGCAGACTGGTGACACGAGGAAGGGCAAGTGACCTGAAACAAGAGGAGATTTAATTTTCAAAATAAAACAGGAAATGACAAGACATCACAAAAAGCCAGCTTGATCTCACCGCGTTACAATCTCATCCTAACAGATGATGAAATATGCAAGTTCAAATCATTCTGGACATGCTGCATTGTTAAACTTTGGTTTGAGGGTTTAGTCATTTAGACCCTAGTGGCTTTGGTAGAAAAACACTGTTCCTCCGAAGGTTCCTTACCTCTAGACAAGAAGGTTGAAACTGTTTTGAGAGTTCTCTACACACTCCAATTAATCTGTATTAGTGGATTCTACTGGTGACAGAAAAGAGAACAGCATGTTGGATTTTACAAAGTATGAATTTGATGGAATTTTTAAACTGAAAGTATATCATGAATGTTTAATGTTTGTGCCTATTAATGGCCTAACATGAAATAACCCAGCTTAAAATGCTAAATTCAAGAAATAAGCAGGCAAGCATGTCACTGTAGGAACATTTTCACACTTTGAAATGAGGCTGTAAATGCTTCATCTGTGACCCTTACCAAGTCCATCATTCTGACAATAACACATTAATGTAAAATAAAAATAAAACAGGTTAAATATGTTCATGTGTACCTCAACTAGTGAAACAGTAAAAACAAACTGATCCACAACATAACTGAATAATCACAGTGAGTGGACAGTTTACAGGATAACATGAACACATCGCCTTCTTCTTCTGCATTATGTCTCAGTTCTTTTGTGTGTGTGTGTGTGTGTGTGTGTGTGTGTGTGTGTGTGTGTGTGTGTGTGTCCAAACAGTAGATGAAAACCTGATTCTGCCCTGAAGATATATTAGTGATTTTATTAGGCACACATTGTCACAATGTGTCTGCTCCGTCACTTCAACACATGAATGGAAGCAATATGTAGAAAATTGACCATTTGCATTTTCTCCAGCGTTAAATCTGGTTAAGTGTCCTCTGTATGCTTGACCAGAACCAATCAGAGTCACTGCTTTGCATGTGCTTCTATGCTCAGGCTTGGTCCAGTCTGTGTTCACTTCCTCTACCCTTTTCTCAGGGCTTCAGAATTAAAAGACACATGGCTGAATACACCCATCAGATGCTTTCAGATCAGAGTGTTGGTGAAAAGTGAACAGCCCAGTAATGGGAATGAGCTCTGACAGTGTGAGGTCATGTGGTCCGATGTGTGAATTAGGGGCTTGTGCATTTCACAAGTTTAAATAGATAACTCATTCTCATACGGGCTGTTGGCCACTATTTACATGATCTTACAACAATACACACATGCACAGAAAGCCATTCCATTAAAAAATGAATCATCAGCCAACAAACACAGATTAATAACATCAAACAGGAATGTTAGCAAAAAAGTGTGCAGATGTAGAAGGGAGGGTAACAGGAAGTTTAGTCCTAAGAGCTGGCAAATGGGGTGCAGTCTATAAAAAGGGCAGGGAAGCTCACCTGGGCCTATCCTCCTGCACTGACACTCCTGAGAGAGCTGCTGAGCCAAGGCTTTGTTTGGAGTTGATTTGGTAGGCTCCATTTTTAAATGATTGAAAGCATGATTTTAATATCACTAGAAGAAACTAGAGAAGTATGAAATCATTATTTAGCTCTTTATTTGTTGTATAAATTATTTGTAGATGTTCCATGTTGGTGAGGGACGATTGTTTAAAGACATCAGCCAAGAAAAAGGTACAGTCAAGCAGTGCTGAGATATTTTAAATTGTTTAAGATTATATTCCCTCAAAAACAAAATGAACAGGATTATCTCTGAATGTAAACTCCAGGCACCTGCATGCCCAACTGGGAGAAGGGATTAGGTTCCAGTTTTAAAAGGTACATAACTTACTTAGATACTGCATATGTTGTGTAAGAATGTTTATTGTAAAGTTTTGGGCATTTAATGTCTTTCTGTTTCTTTTAGTTTCCAACAAAGATACATTTAAAGAAGCCAACCACTGTTTTTCCCAGACTCATTGGATTTAAGTTTGTTCTGTTTTTGTCACTTGAACAGGCCATTTTTGTATTATTTATTCGGGGAGTTTTCTACCATCTGAGTCGTAGTAGTGCAGCCATTTTGCATGTGTATTTTATTGGGTGGTTTAAGTCACCTTAAGATTGCTGTGAATAGGCAAATTGAGTGTTTGATGTTCAGGAGTTCAGTTCATTTCAATTGAGCTGTGTAGTGGTCACAATTTGCCATGTGTTTGTGATGATTTTTTCTTGGTGTGCACAACTCCACAAGGTTTCCCTTGTAAAATGTTGTTATTAACTAGATATATGATATGCTGCTCATTCATTAATACAGAAGACATGAGCATTGCTAATATAGTTGTCATGGATTAACCTTCTCCCACAACTGTGACACACTTCCAACATCCCTGCAGATTATCGTATAAATTCATATTGTATCGCTTAAAGCATTTTAATTATTTTGTCAAAACTGGTTAATTGACTGAAAGATGAAGTTGAGCAACCATGCTTTATGTGACAAACACTGTTTCACTTTTGTGACAGGTATCTAATATAGTCATCTCATATAATCAACCATCTGCAGAACTTCACTGCGTTCTTTTTCTACTTCTTCTCATCATCATGAATTATTATTATTAGTGTTATTAATATTGTTTCAGTGTGATGGTGAGCGCTCACCTTTCTGTCATCACTACATACTGTTAATAATCAAAGAAGCTCTTTACATCTGTTATATGTATTAATACAAGCAGAGGTACAACCAGGCTACATTCATGATTCTGTACCCTCAAACTAACCAAAAAAATCTTATTGATTATCATTCTAAAGTTTCAGGGCGTTCCTGTAACCATGGTAACTCACAGTGCCAGAGGAGAGACACTGAATGAAGCCGTTCACACAGATACAGTGCAGACACACAACAGCAGACTGTGAGTGTCAGATGAGTTCTCACATGGTGACTAAACTTTACAAACTGAGTCTCGAAATTACGCCACAGCTCTGTGACGCAGTCACGACGAGTCCATGCTAGCTAAGCTGCTAAACTTTAGCAGATGCTCCGTGTTCAGATCCCGCCCTGTGTGGGTCACTATACTGTCATTGGTCAGGAGCGTACACGCTGTAAACAGTACCATTGGCTGTAGAGTGTGACAATCTCCCAATAAAAATCAGCCATCAGCAACACTTTTTTGTTCTCCTCTGATCTACACTGATCTCATAAGTCGCCTCTGTCAAGTCTGAATGACAGAAATCGAGTAATGAGGCTGTTTCAAAAATGAAAGGGGTAGAAAGTTAGCTCACACAGATTAGAACACTTCCTGATGATATTATGTTCTCTTCACAAATCTACCATCTTCACAAATCAATTTATTATTGATTTGATTGATTTGTTTTCTGCCCTATCACTGACAACACTAATCACATTATAAACAAGTCTCCATCAACAGTTTCATAGCTATTGCTGTTCATTTTCCAAGGTCTGAAACACATGGTCGCATGGGTGATTAATTTTGAATTAGTCACCAACAGTACCACCAGCAAAACACGTCCACACCATCACACCTCCTCCTCCATGGTTTATTGTGGGAATCACACATGGAGCCGTTCACCTCTGCATCACGACATGGCGGTTGGATCCAAAAATCAAACCAAAGGACAAATTCCTAATGGTCTAATGTCCATTCATTATGTTTCTTGGACCAATCAGTTCTCTTCTTTTTCTTGTTGTCCCCCTCAGTCGTGGTTTCTTTGCAGTAATTCAGACCATGAAGGTCTGATTCACACAGTCCTCTGAGACTTGATTCGGAGATGTTTCTCCTACTTGAACTCTGCGGAACATTTATGTGGACTCTAATCTGAGGTGATGTTAACTGATGATTTCTGAGGCTGGAAACTGCTATGAATTTCTCTGCAGCAGAGAACTGTGTTTCTGGAATGTTTCTCCTGAACTACTTCAGCTCACTATAAAAAGGATACACACTTGACAATTTCATCCCGACCACCAAGCTGGTCTTCCTAACCAGTTTATAACCACCCTGTCTAAATACCACCATCCATAGCTTTTTGCACACAAGCACAAGCCTACTTAGAAAGAACAACCTGCTCAGTCCTGTCCTGCAGAGGGCCTCATCTAGTCCAGTTTATTGACTTACACCCTTAGGATCTCTCATGTGTTAACCATTACCCCCTTTCCTCTGATGGTGACATGTTGGTTATTGGTGTTTAATATTATATAATATTATTATATCTATTTAGTAGGCTACAGGAACTTTGTCTGATGGGAGAGCTGATGCCTCGAGCTCCCAGCATTTAGCTATTTAGCAACAAGTAAAGCTCCATGTGCATCAGCAAACTCTGCAAATCAAAGAGTGTTGAGGCAGAGAAGCATCAAGGACATCAGCGAAAAAGCACTTTCTACAGGACATAAAGACTTGAAAAGTAGTCTTGAGTAGCGTCTAGAGCAGTGGACAGGCACATCCCTGTATGGGTGAGTATAAATGTAGCAAATATTTTCAGAGTTTCTCACAGTGGACTGTTGCAGTGACAGGATAAAAATGTGGTTTTGTGTAAAGGAAGCGTTGGTGTGTTAATGAGGCTACCAAACATGTCCACCATCATCTTATTTGTATACAGTTATTATACCAAAGATATCCAATTCTTCACTGGCAGTATAGTATCTGATAGAGCTCATCTATTTCCCTCCACATCACTGCTCTGTACTCCCCGTCTCCATGCCTTTCTTTTTCTTACTATTTAATTAATCTTTTTTTTAATAGATCATGGCCACTGAAGATAAGAGTGCAAATGTTATTCTGTGGAACAGCTAAGTTATGACTTTCTCTGACATTTTTTAGAGAAAATTATTAAAAACCCTAGACAGATGGCCCCTTTCTTATGTAAAACTATGCAGATAAATGTCTTTTCTATTAGCATATATTAAGTGTCAAAGACGGTGTCAGTGTGCCACTCTCTGTGCTTCACCTGGCTCTGCATTCCTTTACTTTCCAGCTAGAGACAGACCTAATTACCTGCAACATTAGGCAGTACATAATAAGATGACAGTTTCTAGTCCCAAAAAAAGGGTGGAGCAGAGGTAGAATATTGAAGAAAGTCGAGACAGATAATGATTTGTCTGAGGAAATCCCATGTCTCCCCTCTAGTCTGAACAATGCATGTAGCTTTAGAATCTGTTACTTAACGCAGAGTATTAGAGCCATTTTTTGCATATTTGGTTTGATTAATAATATCATTAATATTATTGAACTGGAACATAACTGTTTAGGTGAAGTTTACGATTTCATTTGACTGTTAGATTATTCATAGTTGTGTGTAGTTGTGATACCACCTCCCAATGAGGACACAAAAGGGGAGTGTAGCAGAGGTGTCTCAGATGAGACAGGGGAGAGCCATAATGTTTTTTAACCGCTCTCCTTTTTGTTTTGTTTTTTGCTATTGATAATGGTGACTTAAGTTATGGACACTGAAAACCAGACACAAATAAAACAGTGTTTGTAAGAGAGAGGCAGTGATTGTTCGGGGGTTTGCTGTGGTCCTAATAATACAAAGAACAGCATTTAGAAGCCAGCTGCCGGTTAAAATGACGTCACACAGAGAGCCCATCCCCCTATGTACATTTTATATTTAGAGGATATTCTTTTACCCATGATCACGCAACAAAAGCTACATCACACACACACTAAAATCAATTGAAATATACATTTCTTAGATGTTACTGAACCCTGAGATACTCATTCATATGAATGCCTTATCAGGAGTTATTTTTATGCTCAGTGTTACACTTGATGAGTCGTCTGTTTTAAAGTATTTTTGTGTAATGTTTCTATCGTCAGATCAGTCTCAATAGTCTGAATGCACACAAAAAAAATCATACATGTATTTCAGGATTTATATATAAATGATTTTTCTCCTTCTTGTCTTATTAAATTTTAGTGCAAACAAAAATACTTAAATCTACATATTTCCATAACTATCAAGATATATAAAAATATTTGCTGCTGCATATAAATCTAAATATCTACATATACATAAATAAATGTGTGTGATGTTGAAAATGCTTAGAGACTCCTCTATGGAGGCATTATTATAGCAAAACTGTTTACAAATGTGAGAGGAAAGCTCAATATGTGTCAATTTGCAAAAGAATCTCTAAATGTATACTGAGATTTGTAAATGTCTGCAGGAATCTGACGGTGTGTATGTACATAGGTTAAAGACTGTGATCAGTTAAATCTCAGGCAGGCCTCTCTGTTGACTGTCCTATGTGTGACTTTGGCTACACATCTACCAAATGTGTGTGGTCGGGTGACTGTGGAGGCCTGGTCATGTGATGCAGTACTTCATGACTCAACTTTTTGGTAAATAGCCTTTACATAGTCTGAGGGTGTGTTTTGGGTCATTGTGCTGAATAACAAATGATGGTCCCACTGAGCTCAAACCACATCAGATGGCATGCCTCTGCAGACTGCTGTGGTAGCCATGTCGGTGTGTGTGCCTTTAATTTTGAATAAATCACCAAAAGTTTCACCATCAAATTACCTCCACCACACCATCACACCTCCTCCTTCACGGGGGGAGTCACACATGCAGATACCATTTCAAATTTGACCCATCAGACTAAAATCCCGGTTCCCACTGGTCTAATTTCCATTCTTTGTGTTTTCTTTCTTTGGTCAGATCAGTTCTCTGTTATTCTCATTGTTGTTCCTCTTTACTTTCTTTCCTCTTTACCTGTTTAGTTGAGTATTTCTTGTCATAATATGAATGACTACAGTAGTTTAATAGAGCTTTTTACTGTATGCCAACAACAAACTGATTATCTCAAACATTAAGGAGGGGAAATTTACTTTTGACCAGATGCACCTGTTCATTAAAAAGCTTTCCAATTGATGACCTCGTGAAGCTGATTGAGAGAATGCCAAAGGTGTAAGTATATTGTTCATATATACTGTATGTTTGCAGTCAGAGTAATAACATAAAGCAGCTAATGTCTTTGATATCAAAAACACACCAGTACACACCACCTCTAAACAAGTCACCGTAATACTGCAATAAACAGTGCAACAAGTCTGACAACAGATTTCCACACGAAGTGAAATAAATAGAGACCAAAGCTGTTTGACAGTACCAGCTTGTAGTTTACAAATGTTCCTGAGCTCTTAGTGTGTTATCCTCTTTTACTGTCTGTGTGTTTTTTAAGGCCTTTCTCTCCAGCACACAGCAAAGAAAAGAGCTGTGAAATGTTTCTCCCCACTATCAGCTACAACTAGTGCATCCAATGTCACCTGCTCTGTTTCCCTGCTGCCCCCATTCAGAAGAGAGATGTGTGCTGTAAAGAGTGGGAGCATGGAAGAAAAGGAAGACCAATAACAAAACCCATTTGTAGAGTTCTTTAGTTTTTTGAGGTAGCGAAAGAAGGTGAGTGTGTCACCTCCCTTGCTTGTGTTTTCTAAAGCTAGCTAGTGGAAGGAGAAGCACAGTGGTGTAACAAGCTTGTAAAAAGTTGTGTGTATGACGCTGTTTTGCTTTGAAGCTTTCAGTGAATACATTTTGAAAAATATTTTTCCTCTTTTCACTTTACTGTAAACCCCCCAAAACTTTTGCAGGACTAGGAGTATAGGATTCTTCTCAGCTTTACAAGACAACTGAGAGCCATGACAATACTGAACCATGAACAAATCTAAACCTATGGAGGACCGTCATTGACTGTCATTTTACAAAACACATTGTTTTAAATGTTTCATTCATTGACAACATTCAGTGGCAGGGAATGAATATTGGAGGCACAGGACATGCTTCACACAACCAGTTCACTTGAGCAGGACAGAAAGCAAAGATCAGCACTCTGAGCTTCCTTCCCCTGGATCAGGGCATCTCTTGTCTGAGCATGCCTCACAGAGCCGCTGATAGGAGTGCTGAAGCATGCTAAGTCTGGAGTCCCTGAGACTGTCAAGCATGAAACTGGATTATTAGCATTTTGGCTCTGTGTTTACACAGACAGTGGCTCTTTGGCTGTTTCAGCACTGGAGAGGAGAGGTTAACAAGTCATCTGAAGGAAGACAACTGGGAGCCAATGAAGCATGCACACTGAGTCCATCTATCTGTCCACATATCAACCATATGCCTATGACACACCACTCTGTCACTGCTTCACCTCCTCCAGCTGCTCGTCATCAGCATGTCTGCATTCTTTCAACTGGCTTTTGAAATCAAGACTTCTATTACTTCCATGTTGTTCATTGATGTTCAACAACAGATATGTATTTTAGAGACTGTAATTAGGGTTGTTGCCATCAGAGGACAGAGTATGAAACAAGTCCATGTAGAGAGGAGGTTGTTGTGGATGCATGTATCAAACACAGGATACTGAGTTATTGACCCATACCTCTATTATATGAACATTATTATTATTATTCCCTTTGAATAATAAACTCTGTGCCTCTTCAGGGGCATTTTTGAGGGGTTAAACATGCTCGAAAACTCAAGGAACTCAACAAAGAACTTGCAAATTTCACGTAGAGACATGGTTTTTGGTGGCCACGTGTATCTCCCCCAGGCCTACAAAAAAGTCTCTTGGTGACCCAGGCTACAGCAAAGCATACGGCGTCAAAGCTGTCGTTTTCGTGTTTTTGTGGTCATTTCCAGGGGTCAAATTTGAACAAACTCCGCCTAGGGCTTTCATCCTATCTGTTTGAAACTTGGCATGTGTTTTCTTAAGGCCTTGACAATGAAAAGTTCGTAAGCTTTGGATTTACTGTGTGGGTTGGTGCGGGGCCATGAAATTTGGCGTGTTTTCGTGAAATTTCGATGTGCTATAACTTGAAAAATACTCAATATTGACCGTACGGTGCTGAAACTGAGTGAAAATATCAGAAACAACTTTGGGAAGAAACCCTCCAAAAATGGTGAGTTTTTGAGAAACTATGTAGACACAGGGCCTGGTTAGGTTTAGGAAAAATCATGGCTTGTGTTCAAATTATGACATCTTTGTTTAACCCCTAAGTTGACTTTTGGTTCCATACAGAACAGACAGTGGTCTCTTATCTGAGAATGTGTTTCTGGCAGAAAGCAGAAGGTGAACTTCTTCAGTGTCTGAGCCGGGTGACTTCAGGAGTGTTACATTGCTACAAAGAGTCATAGTCAGAGGTGCTGTTTCTGCTGAAGAATAAAATGTCAAACTCCGTACACTCTGACAACATGTCCTGCATGAATGGCATGGATTGTTCTCTTACAGTAACTTCAGTCTATTCTTCAGCCTGCTGAGGCTTTTTCTTCCATTTTTGCAGAGATGAAACAAAAAGTCCACTGCTGTGTACTACAAATGTTCCACTGGTGCTATAAACTATACATATTCGCTTTGCATACAGTACTGTACTGTACAGTGCTAGTGAACCCTTCTACATGTGTTGTGGCCACATACTTACTCTTCTCTGAAGACATCTGAAAAATGATCTTCTTGCATGCCTGCCCCTTCCCTGGTAACCCTCGGCACACACCCATACATCCAGCATAATGTCCAATAAGATCTGATCCTGTGGCTGGTGTTCATCAACTTTCCATCTTATTATTCCTTAAATGAGACCATTACTTTGCAGGAGACCATTCAGTTTCTCCACTGAAAGCCACATGTTCAACACCAATGAACATGTGGCCTTGTTCCATAGAGCTCTACTGCCCCCTGTAGGTAAACCATCAAATTTTATTGCACTGCAATGGAGGAGCCTTTTTTAGATCACAATGCTTTCTTGCCATGCAGCTCAACACAACAGATCAGCTCACATCTCAGGATCAACTCAAGTACTGAACTGAACACTGATAACACTCACATTCACCTTTTGATCTTCTGCAGACATATCTAATTCATACAGACTATGAGGAGGTTGTATTAAACGTCCAGTCTGTAGGATTTAGTGGCTCATTCGAAAGGAACAAAAACATATTTAGATTTGGTAAATATAGCCCTTAAATCTGACACACTGGACCTTTAATATATTGCTTCTGTCGTCTGAGACCTGGTTGTAATACATAATGAGAGAAGTGACAATCGTTGCATGCGTGCAGTTTTGCTGCATCTGTTGTCATTTGATTTCATCTTTTTTCAGTCCAACACACTGATCCTTTGCAGTTTCATTTGAAAGTGTCAACAGATTCAGAGTCCTTAAAACATTTAGTTCTTCCTTTTACCTCTGAACTCTGGAACTAATCAATAGGCTCAGGTCAGAGGATCTGAGAGCCCAGGTCCATTTGAAATTGGATTAATGTGGACTCTTTGTCTGGTCTACGAGTCCTATCTGACCTAAAGGTTTCTTAACCCAACTCGACGGGATTAACATTTAGAAGGAAAAATTGGGGAATGAAATATATGTGGTGCTTCTCTGCAATGAGTGACATGACATTGGTCAAGGACTTGGTTATATTCGAGTTCAAGGGAAAATTCAATTTTCAGAAATTCATTTTACAACTTTGTGTGAAAACACCTCTTGAGCTGCACAGACAGACAGATTGACAGATAGAGCTTCTGGGTCTGTGAGGTGAAGTGAACGCTACCTGTAATGTAACTAACTTCCCCCATTCAAACATGAACCCATGATGACAAAATATATGAATAAAAAATACATTTTATTTGCAAATATGAAAATATGAAAGTTAAAAGAAATGTTTTTGTTAATTATTAAAAATATAAAATGAATTGATAATATGAATTGATAAAATGAACAGATATTACACATTTGTAAAAAAAATAAATAAATAAATAAATTGATATATATGTATACCATATTTTCTGGACTATAAGCTGCTACTTTTTTCCTAGGTTTTGTACCATGCGGCTTATACAAAGGTGCGGCTATTCTGTGGATTTTTCTTCCACCACTAAGGAAGAAAAATCCCTAGGGGCGCACCTAACGCCCCCCTTGGGGCGCTTCCAACCGGAAGTAGAATCAAAAATAAGATGAAAAATCAGTGCAAAGAAGAATAGCCTACACTGCTTTTTCTTTAGCAGATAGAACACGCACAACAAATTACTAACTGGTAATTATTTTCAAATCCTCGCCCCTTCATCATGGAAACCACAAGAAGAAGTGCGTATGATGCAAGTTTTAAGTTGAAGGCCATCGAGCTTGCTATCCAGGAAGGAAACCTCGCTGCTGCACGCAAGCTTAGCGTCAAAGAATCTATGGTGAGACGTTGAAGGCGGCAGTGGGAAGAGCTCATGCAATGCCAAAAGTCGAGAAAAGCTTTCAGAGGACATAAAAGCAGGTGGCCTGAACTTGGAAATGTCCTGGAGGACTGGGTGAACACACAGAGAGCAGGTGGCGATCCGACTGAAAGCCAAAACAATCGCCCACAAAAGGAATATTGAGGATTTCAAAGCTGGGCCGACATGGTGTTTCAGATTTATGAGATGTAAAAAAGCTGTCCATCAGGGCACGGACCACCCTCTGTCAGCAACCCCTCTCTGACTATCAGGAAAAAGTTGAAAACTTCCACAAATTTGTTGAAACAAAGGTACAGGAAAACTCCATCGGACCAGACGACATCATAAATATGGATGAAGTACCTTTGATCTGCCTCTGACCAGGACTGTTAACAAGACAGGTGCATCATCCGTGTTGCTGAAAACAACAGGACACGAGAGGACGCACTTCACCTATCCACCAACAAGATATCTGCGGCTTATAGCCCGCTGCGGCTTGTATATCTTTTTTAAAATAGAAGCGGATAAAATAGAGTGGATGCAGCTTATATACAGGTGCGCTCTATAGTCCAGAAAATACGGTATATACACACACACACTGAACTGTTGAAACTAGATTTTTATGGTTTTCACTTAAACAGTTTGTTGACACAAAAGGTGTGAGTTGGTGTGATTGGTGTGTTCAGGGTTCAGACTTGGAGAGACACTGCAGTCGTGGCAGCCTCCAACGACGAGTGTTGCTGTGGATCCTCAGGTCCAACCAGTCCTGCTGAGTAGAACCCAGAGCTAGACTGGGACAACAAAACAAATACATTACAGCAGCTTTTCACAACCTTTGACCCACAAAACACACTAATAAAACAGAAGCATATGATGTCCTTTAAGAGGCCCATTATCTAATCCAAACCATCACTGTGTAATAATGTACCTTGGAGCGAGGTAAGGCTCTCCAGGGTTGGACTGGTCCACAGGAGAGAGGTCAGTGGTTGCAACCGAGGGATCAGACTGAGTCAAGTCCTCACCTTCCATACACCTCAGGTTGGTTATACTGTTCCCCACCACAGCATCAATGCTATCTCTGCTTCTGTTGGCTCGACCTGAAGAGTCACACACACAGATTACAGAGTCCAGAATGTGTCCAAACATGGAAAGTGCAGTTTATTCATGGTCGTATCATTGCTTCAGCAAGTCCTAGCCATGAAAATCACAACTGAAAATCTCAAAAGCTTCGTCTTTCCAGTTAGAATCCACAGAACACTGTCACTGGCTTTCATAGGACAAGAACAAAATAATGACAATGAGCAGTATGAAGAGAAGAAATGTGATGCCATTGGATGTCAGATGGTAAATGAACAGGTATTATTAAGTACCTTTCTGATCTACTGACCTCTCAAATCTCTTTACTTGTCCCACCCATTCACACACATATTCATACACTGAACTTGTGCCGTGAGATAACCTGTTATGATTTTGTGCTTTATAAATTAAACTGAATTGAATTACGGTTTTATTGCTGACTGGGGTGATACTCACAGCAATGTGTAAAAGACTCCAACCTTCTGGGGTGTAGGTATGGTTTGGCTTGTGGCTGCTGGAGCAGACACACCACTGCTGAGTCCACTTGCTGAAAAACCCTGCAGACAGAGAGAAGGATTACCAAAGGTGGTTTGGAAAAGGATCACCACAGGTATAAGACCTTACCTTGGCTTTTACATATTAGCAAGGGTGGAAGTAACAAACAGTAACAAAACAGTGTGTCTAGCAGGAGATCAGAGCTCCATACTCAATCTTTACTCAAGAAAAGTACAATTACTCCCATAAGAAACTGCTCAAGTAAAAGCAGAAATTACCATTTGACAAACCTACAAAAAGAAATATGTATTGTAGAAGTATTTAGTCAATAAACTACTCAAGTACTCTGCCTTTTAATATTGTTTAGTGTGTGTGGACTAGTCCCAAAAAGTCACTTTTTAGAATAATCAATGTTCACATCACTGCCACAATGCAATGTGGTTATTTCTAGAATGCACTTTGCATTGCATGTCAGTTATCTCTAAGTTAGTTATTTCCATTTCATCCTATTATTATAATAATGTAATTTTCTTATAGCTCAATAGCCAATAACACAGACACTCAATACATTATGATGAATACTGATGTGCAGTTTGCTACTAGTATTTCAAAGGTAGGATGTAACAGACTGTGGTACCGGAGGCTGAGCAGTCGTTGGTGGAGTTCAGCTGACAGACCATATTTGTCTGACTGGATCAACTCTTTGATAGAATCAAAGTCCTGCTTCAACTGGAGAGCTCCCTGCACACTGAGGAGGAACAACACAACACTGCTCAGAGATCTGAGTCAAGAATATATCAGCGGTATGTGCTAACACACACACACACAATGTTGATGTTGATGCTAGATGTTGATGTTAGATGTTGGATGTTGATGCTGGATGTTAATGTTGGACGTTGGATGTTGATGCTGGATGTTGATGTTGGACGTTGGATGTTGATGCTGGATGTTGGATGTTGATGTTGGGCGTTGGATGTTGATGCTGGATGCTGGATGTGTATGCTGGATGTTAGATGTTGATGTTGGACGTTGGATGTTGATGCTGGATGCTGGATGTGTATGCTGGATGCTGATGCTGGATACTGATGCAGGATGTTGATGTTTGATGTTGATGCTGGATGCTGATGCAGGATGTTGATGTTTGATGTTGATGCTGGATGTTGATGCTGGACGTTGGATGTTGATGCTGGATGTTGAATGTTGATGCTGGATGTTGATGCTGGATGTTGGAAGTTGGACGTTGGATGTTGATGCTGGATGTTGATGTTGGATGTTGGATCTTGATGCTGGATGTTGATGCTGGATATTGAAGTTGGATGTTGATGTTGGACATTGGATGTTGATGCTGGATGTTGATGTTAGATGTTGGACGTTGGATGTTGATGCTGGATGTTGATGTTGGACGTTGGATCTTGATGCTGGATGCTGATACTGGATGTTGATACTGGTTGCTGATGCTGGATGTTGATACTGGATGTTGATGTTGATGCTGATGCTGGATGTTGATGTTGATGTTGATGCTGGATGTTGATGCTGGATGCTGATGCTTGATGTTGATACTGGATGTTGATGCTGGATGTGGATGTTGAAGCTGGATGTTGATGCTGATGCTGGATGCTGATGCTGGATGCTGGATGTGTATGCTGGATGTGTATGCTGGATGCTGATGCAGGATGTTGATGTTTGATGTTGATGCTGGATGTTGATGTTGATGCTGGATGTTGATGTTGATGTTGATGCTGGATGTTGATGCTGGATGCTGAATGTTGATGTTGATGCTGGATGTTGATGTTGATGTTGATGCTGGATGTTGATGCTGGATGCTGGATGTTGATGCTGGATGTTGATGTTGATGCTGGATGTTGATGTTGATGCTGGATGTTGATGTTGATGCTGGATGTTGATACTGGATGCTGATGCTTGATGTTGATGCTGGATGCTGATGCTTGATGTTGATGTTGATGCTGAATGTTGATGCTGGATGTTGATGCTGGATGTTAATGCTGGATGTGGATGTTGATGCTGGATGTTGATGCTGGATGTGGATGTTGATGCTGGATGTTGATGCTGATGCTGGATGTTGATGTTGATGCTGGATGTTGATGTTGATGCTGGATGTTGATACTGGATGCTGATGCTTGATGTTGATGCTGGATGTTGATACTGGATGCTGATGCTTGATGTTGATGCTGGATGCTGATGCTGATGCTGGATGTTGATGCTGGATGCTGATGCTGGATGTTGATGTTGATGCTGAATGTTGATGCTGGATGTTGATGCTGGATGTTGATGCTGGATGTGGATGTTGATGCCGGATGTGGATGTGATGTTTGATGTTGATGCTGGATGTGGATGTGGATGTTGATGTTGGATGTTGATGCTGGATGTGGATGTTGGTGCTGGATGTGGATGTTGATGTTGGATGTTGATGCTGGATGTGGATGTTGGTGCTGGATGTGGATGTTGATGTTGATGCTGGATATCGATGTTGATGCTGGATGTTGATGCTGAATGTTGATGTTGATGCTGGAAGTTGATGTTTGATGTTGATTCTGGATGCTGATGTTGGACGTTGGATGTTGATGCTGGATGTTGGACGTTGGATGTTGATGCTGGATGTTGATGTTGGACGTTGGATGTTGATGCTGGATGTTGATGTTTGATGTTGATGCTGATGTTGGACATTGGATGTTGATGTTGGATGTTGATGTTGGACGTTGGATGTTGATGCTAGATGTTAATGTTGGATGTTAATGCTGGATGTTGATGTTGAATGTTATGTTTTTGGGGTATGCGCACTAACTATTTACACAGGGCTGCAGATTTTGTAGAATCCTTAATCTGTTTTAAAAACCCTGTAACAGATGGGACATTGAAGTATTTTTCATCTGTCCCCTACCCTACACTATCTGGACTAACACTGACAACAAGTATTTTCAAGGTATTCTTCACAGTATTTCAGAGTTTGTCATTTCCTGATAAAACATAAGACAGTTGTTGATGACTCATCCTGCACTCAGGGCCATGTACTAATTTTACATCCAATGAAATGCTTTCTCTGTTCTAATGCTCAGAGTGCTTCCTGTTTGATATGGTCTATGAGTGATTGTGAAGGATGTTATCTATGTCCGGGACTCACTGATTACTGTACAAAAGCACAAGTTTACAACTGTATTCAGTAATTTTGGTGAAACTGGATCAGATTTTATACAACAGAACTCTGTGGATAACATTGTGGTAGACATCAATGTATGATGTATGACCAATACATACCTGAATTTAATGTTATGTTTCAGGATGTGTTCCATCCATGCCTCCATGAAAGCTGTCGTTGTTATACTTAGAGCTTGGACACGAGCATCATCAGACAGTGGTGCCACACCCTCTAAAACCTGACCAATGATAGTCTGAGCTGCCAGAGATGCATACTCACTGGGACTGGTGGGAAAACCTGTGAACCAACACATAAATACACCATTATCAATCCACAGAGAAATGTACCCAGGGTTGGGCGGGTCCATCATTATGCCCTACAGTAGATTCAGTGTGGCCTGTGTTGCAAGCTGCACCGTTCTCAAACCCTTACCTACTCTGCAGCTGATCCAGCTTTACATCTAAATCTTATCTGCTTAGGCTAGACTACCAAGGCTGGCCCCAATGGCTTGATAGCCATTTTCATCTGACAATGTCTAAAATGAGGAATGGGGCCCTACACTGGTGTTCCAAAGCAATAAAGACAGGATTTCTGTATTCTTTAGTTACAATTTGAGCTAACAGTAGTCTCATGTTTCATCCTTCTCAAAGTGCATGTCATAGACTGCCCAATAAAAACAGTACAGTCAGTACTTGTCCTGAGGCTCGGTCTCCAGTGTACACCAGAAGGCATGGTCTGCTCAAAGATCTCTCCTGACATCCTCTTGCAGTCACTGGAGAAGGTCTTTAGCATCAAAGCAGAAAAGGTCTGAGTGATAATAACACAGAGAAGAGGTATCAGGGTCAGAGCAGAGTCCTGAATGCAAACAGTCAGTAGCAGTGAATACTAAATACAACAATTAATAAAAATTTTAAAAAAAGACAATCCATATAATGTATATATACAGGCATGCACAAATAAACAGAAGTGGACAGGTATTAGGTCATTATCACTGAGAAAGCAATGCAAGAAAAACACAGGGTGTCACTCCCTGATTGATACAGATACAGATTGTAAAGCCCTCTGAGGAAAAATGTGTTTTGTGACTTTGGGCTATACAAATAAAATTTGATTTGATTTGACTGCAAACACAGACATTGGGACAGATCCTGTATATATAGTCCTATGTGAATGAAAATATGGTTTTGAAGATAGATTGTATTATAATAATAATAATAATAATAATAATAATAATAATAATAATAATAACGAAACTAAGCACAGCAGTGCAAGAAATGAAGAGGGGTCAGCTTTCTGATGTTTTGTGAGAGTTTTAGAATAAATCACAAAGGTGACCTGCAGCTTGGATACAGCGCCCTCAAGGGATTTGAATTGTTGTCTCAGTAGAACCCGGTTGTGGTTATGAAGAGTGGAATGATGGTCACTGTCTGAATTCATCATCAGTGATTTTGTCTGATGAACCATCTCCTCTAATGACTCTGTCAGTACCTGCAGAGACAGAAAGAACACATCACAAACACACTTCATCAAACATCAAAACAAATGTGATGTATGAGCTGACTGTGAGGAACATCTTTTACATACCAACAGAGCTCTATCACACCTGGCTTTCAGGCTTTCATACACACATTCATTGTTAATAGGATGAGGATTCAATTTGCCATGGTTTCTGCAGTCTCGCCCCTGGAATATCCTTTTATGTAGTGTTTTGTTGCACTTATTGTGTTGAGCTCGCCTTGTTTGCATTTGAAATAAGCTTGTGAATGTTGATTGTTGGTTGAGGTTTTACTGATTCACACTCACGCTTATTAGTTTCTGTTATTAGACATTTTTGTTATTAGAAAATAGTTTAACTAGTGAGATTTTTCTTTCTTGTTTAAGATTAGCATAGACTTTTCAGAGACTTCTCTTTTTGTTAGATTTGTTTTTTGAACATCAGTTGCTCTCCCTTTGTTTCTCTCATAGTACATTACCTCCTTTTGTTTAATTCATCCAAATTTCATTTAATAAATAACTTTGTTTGCACCAAGAAAAAAGCAGTGTGTGCCTCAGACATCTCCAGACAGAGTGGTGTGAAGACTGCACATCTATCTATATTTGATCAAGATCAACAGGCTTCTTCTGGAGTCGAATTCTTTCCCTCCATCGACTAAAACATATAAATGTGACAAAATCTTTCATTTAAGTTGTTCTGATAAGTCACCAACTTTGAGGTCTCCTTGTGTGATGAGCAGGAACTTGCTGAGGCTCCAAGAAGAGAGGAACTCGTGGGACTTTGACATGACCCACATGGCAGACAGCTGTACTGTAGCTAATGCTAAGCTAACAGTGTTGCTCTGCAGAGCAAACCTGGAGGAGAAGGGGCTACAAGAACCTGAGAGGGGGGTGGATGGGTGGTGGGGTTGGGTGGATGTAGGTAGAGAGAGAGAGAGAGAGAGAGAGAGAGAGAGAGAGAGAGAGAGAGAGAGAGAGAGAGAGAGAGAGAGAGAGAGAGAGAGAGAGAGAGAGAGAGATAAACATTACTACATCATCATCATCATCAATAATCTGAATTCAGGTTCGGTTCAAAATATGGACACATTCCCTTCTGGTTGTTAATAATTATTTATGATAATTTGGCAGAGCTCCAAAAGTCAGAACTGCATTCAGTAGATATATCAATATTTATGGGTCACCTAATCCTCATTTTTATAATTTAAATCCACTCTCGAGTGCCTGTTGTGAATCCAGATCCAGCTCCCACAGACAAACGATCCTGTGTTCAGCTCCAGTGTGAATATATGAGGCAGTAACTTCATGCATGGACACTGACTTTTCACAACACAGTGGAGCTTTAATGGTGATGATGCTGTCTCAGTAACAGTGATTTTTATTAATATAGTCCAGTATCACAAATCCCAATATGTGTCAGGGAGCTTTAATAAACTGATACGATGCATGAGATGTGCTGCTGAAGGGACTGAGTGACTGGAGGAAACATGGTGTTTTTACCTGAGGCCCTGCTGTCTGAGTGATGGCAGCACAGAGAGGACAGCAGGACAAAGTGTTCCATGGTCACTGACATCCTCATCACACCTCTGCGTTGATTTATATCAGTGAGACATTTATCTTTTAGAGCTGAACCTAAGCTTCTGCACAGCACTGAAGAAAGACAGGCAGGAGGAAAGTAAGACATGCAGTGTGAGAGAGACAGCTTTTTAAAATAATACAACAACAGAGAGACTGAGAAGGGTTTTTATCTGCAGCCCTGATTTCCAAAATAGTTTGGACAAAGTCTGAAAAGAAATAAAAATGCTGATTTTCAAATTACTTTTCCACTTCTATTGAATTCATTTCTGATGTTGAATGTATAGACTGATGAACTTTATTGTTTCTGTTTGCTGCAACATGGTCCAAAAAATGGGACAGTATCAATAAAAAACAAACAACTAAAAACACCTTGACCTTATAGCAGGTGATAGTGTCATGTGTCATCTGGATATGAATGGGGCAAGGTTCACCACCACCACAAATAGTCCATCTTAAGAACAACATTTGAATTTATAGATTTCAACATCTACAATCCAGAATATCATGAAAGATGCACCAGGCAGTGCTGCATTAAAAGCCTACATACTACTACTACTACTACTATGATAACAGGATATTAGTCAACATTTCAAACTGTTCTTTGGAAATCATGTATGTCATGTCCCCTGAATTTAGAATTTACAAAGCATCACAACTTTTTTTTTTAGAATTGGGGTTATTTAAACCAATAATCAAAGGTTTATTTCATGAAAATGATCTTCACTTTACTTCTTGTGATTTAATCTAATCATAATTAATTATCCAACTCATCATCATATACAAAACATGCATGGAACACATTCAAACTAAGGCCAGCCCAACTAATGCTACAATCAATCACTGAGACCATTTCTTTTTCTGTGTGTGTGTGTCTATGTGTATCTGTGTGTACTAGCCTTGGTCCCACTGAGCATGTGCTGTAATGGTGAGCAGATACAGACTGAAGTCCTCTAGCATGGTTCTGGACTCCTTTGGAACCAGATCTGCAACAAACAGTCAGAAACTTCAGCAAGTCATGAGTCGCTCATCTGAGAGAAACAAGTCATTTTAAGCTTGAAGACTTCAATCAGATGTTAATATGCAGTCTAAGCAACAATTCACAATGTTGCATTTACAAGAAATAAAAATAGATTGTACCAATCCCCTGTATATACTGTATCCAACAAAGAGTCTAGCACTTTCTTTATGTAGACCTAGAGAAGGATGATTGTTTTTTTTTCTTACTTTTTTCTAACTTAACTGAATAACTAAAATGAACATTTTCTTTTATTTATTTAACCTGATGGAGACACGCAGCAGCACGCATCAACAATATAACTACATATAGCAATCTAGAAAAAAAATAAAAATGCAGTACAAGTCATGTATTCAACAACATCAGTTAAAACGACACTCCAATGATTCAGTCTCTCAATATGGATTTCAAAGCATTCAAAGAAATTAGATCGTTGAGTACAAAACTACCTCTCAGAGCACAGGAGTGTACATGGTCCAAAGAAAGTCATCAACTGAACAAATAATGAATGAAAGACACAGGCACACTGCATCATCTTCTTGTGTTTTTGTTTTTTAAGACTATTTTTTCGGCCTTTCCAAGCTTTATTGATAGAGACAGCTGAAGAGAGACAGGAAATGTGGGGAGAGAGAGATGGGGACATGTGGCATGTGAGAAAAGGCCACAGGTCGGGACTCGAACCCGGGCCAGCCCCAGCAAGCTTTCACATATGGGGCGGCCGCTCTACTGACTGAGCTAAGTGCCTCCTGCTTACCTGTGTTCGAAGCTTGACTGATCCTGTGCAGGATCTGGAACCTTGTGAGGCTGTCTTGGAGGTTGATGCTTCCTGCACTGTTTCCTGCCGGTGGCACATGCAGCTGCAGCCACAGGGCCTTTCTGCAGAGAGTCCACAGCAGGGTGCGGTACTGTCCAAACAGGTCAGCATACACTAGTGACTGTCCAAGGTCCAACCACTGCACAGAGTGAGGCCAACAAAGACAGTCTGGCTGCACTACTGTCCGTTCTGCTCTCACAGTCTCCTCTCTCTCTGGGTCCCTGTCCCTCTGAAAGCCTGAGCTGAAGGACAAAAACAGAGAACAGTTATCACACAAGGACTGTGTGTCTGGGAGTGTGATCACCAAAATCAAGCTGAATTCACCAATAACAGAACATATATTTGGCCACATCACTGAGTATTTACCAACAGAAAACATTTTAAAACAGGAATAGATTCAGGTCTTCTGTCTCACAGTCTCAAAGAGACACCACCATTTATAGCCTTGTGAGGTTGGACCCAGCTGGTGGATGGTTAAGCCAAAACACAACAAAAAAAGAAAGAGATTTGGTACTTTGTGTGGAACCCAAAGTACCAAATCTCTTTTTTTGTTTTCTCTTGTCAGGTCTCTTTGTTGAAGGACATTGTATAATCTGCAGCAGTGTAAAAAGACAAATGTGTTCATATGTTTGTCAAGCACACAGTCTTCATGGGCTGTGTGTGGATGGTGATCAGACATTAATGGTGTTGCACTCTGTTCACATGAAAAATGAAGTGGATGTAATTATCTGTTACAAACATGCTGTCTGTCTTCACAAAGGCGGTCTGAGGCAGCTTGTCTAACACAAGCATGTCTAACTAAACTAAAGTGGCTGGTTGATGTCGACAGTACCCGATGGTGGCTTCGGGTTCTCTCCATTCCTGCTGAGTTTCCTCCACGTGTTGCTCTTTGTTCTGTTCTGTACTCAGTCTGTTAAATTCCACTGAACCAGCTGTATTTATGATTGTAACAGGTGAAGTCATTGTGTCACTCTTTCCATTTGGTGACAACACATCAGTTAGCAGTTGTTCGGTTGGTGCCACTGGTTTAGGTGTATGTGGAACCAGCAAGTCACTAGAGGAAACTAGCAGCTGAAAAAGTATTTCTACTGAGGAACTAAGGAAGGCCTGCTGCCAAACCCCTGACAGAGGCTGGGCTGAGCGATAGTGAGAGGTGGAAAAAGGAGGAGAAAGAGTCTGCAAAGGTTTACAGTTTTCTCCACTGGACTGTCTTTCTAGATTTGGTTGGACAGAGACCAAAGGTTCCACACTGCTCTGTACCTGACCAGTGTGGGATATGCATGTTTGGCACTGACTGCTTTGGTCTTGGTTAGAACTCTCTGTTCCATGCTGAACGGCAGAAGAGTCCAGGTCAAGGTCAGGGGTGTAAACAGGAGGAGCTTTATGGCAGCTGTACCCAGAAGATGACTGCAAAGGGGGGTGATGATTAGTAGAAACCTGAGGAGAGTATATGAGGTAGGTATGCTGCAGTTGATCCCAGGTCCACTCAGATCTCATAGTAGCAATCCCAGCCTGAGAACTATCAGAACATGTGAACGTCTTGTGGTTGGTGTGGACCTGACAGTGATAGCTGGGGTCAGAGGCCCAGCAGTGCAGCTGTTTGGCTTCCCTGACTGCATGATGTAGAGCTAAGATCATCACCAGCTCTTTGACTGAGAAGGCTGCAAGGTGATGGCCTCTCCTGTTTGTCAGACTACAGTCCAGTGTGGAATAATGTGCCAGCTGTAACACTGTGGTCCTCAGCTGAGTGGAGCTATGCTGTGCTCTTTCCCATACTGCGTGGTTATACAGGTCTGTTCCAGCTAAAACATCCTCAAGGACTTCTCTTGGTACGGAGTCTAATTTAGTCCAGGCCACAGCAGACAGAACCACATACACATAACTTTCCATCAAAACCAGCGCCTGCAGACCAAGTAAGTCTAGAGTCTGTTTGATTTCCACCAGCAGCTTGGTGTGCCGGACCAGAGCAGGCCTCAGATACTGGTCAGACTGAACTTTGGAGAACAGGCAAGACCAGTGGTTAAGATGGATCCGGAGCTCCTGGCTCAGTGAGCCAAGGCCAACCCTCAGTGAATACCAGTTGGACGGGGCCTGGAAAGGACCAGAGATGAGTCAAAAAGATTAGAATACCAAACATACAGTATATTGACCTCTAGTTCAAGATGGTATGTGCTGGCAGAGACTGGTGTGCTGGTGTGGATGAAGCAACTGTCAAGGTAGGGTAAATGAAAAATAATACCACTCACCTCCCCTCATCACAGTTTATCTATAAATGTTCACTATCACTGAGCCTGCTGACAAACTGTTATTTACCTCGAACTGCTGACAGAAATCTGTAGACAAACACTCACTTATCCACTTCTAAATGCAAGCATCATTTCTGTAGTAGCCTATATAACCCTAGTTAGTTACCCTAATTCCTAGTCCACGATGATACTAAATGACAACTGGCTTCAGAGCAAAATGTTCAGAATCATGCATAACATAATAGAAATCTATGTTTCTGGGGTTTTGGTTAGCTCAGTCAGTAGAGCAGCCGCCCCATGTACAAAGGCTCAGTCCTTACTGCAGCAGTCCAGGGTTCAAATCCGACCTGAGGCTCTTTGCTGCATGTCATTCACCATCTCTCTCTCCACATTCCTGTCACTCTTGACAGCTGTCTCTGTCAAAATAAATCTACATGTCTAAAAAATATCTATGTTTCTCAGAAAGCAGCAGGACAAGTGTTCATCACTTCAAACATTGTGATATCACTACAGAAATTAAACCTCTGATCATCTTTAGTGAGTGTAACACACTTTTATGCATAATAAATAGACATTTTTAAACATCATTGCTCTATTATAATAAGTCACAATTTTTTGCTGTAACAGAGGTTGCTTACAGAAGCTGAAATTCCTGCAGTTTGTCCTAACCTGGTTGAGTGTCAGGCGTGACTTCTCCAGCAGGTGGCGAACTCTGGATATGTATGCTGCTGCTATGCCAGCCCTCCTGGTGTACTCATGAATGAAGATCAGGAGGGATCGCTGCTCCAGTAGCCTCCACAGAGCTCTGTAGTTCTTCTGAAGGGATGAAGCGGAGGGCAGGAGGAGAACACCGCCCTCTGCTGGGAGGCCTTTAACACAGACCTGAAGGGGGAGAAAGTGGAGAGAGGCTGTGGACTCACATTATGACACTGCTTCTCCTCCCTGACTGTGTTTCATTTATCAAGAGAAAAACCTACATATAGAGTCATACTTATTCATTCATATCACTGTCATAGGCGTTGCTCCTTTTTTCATTCACGCAGTTTGTTCTGCTGACAGTCCAGAATTGCTGTAGTCTTTGTATGTTCTGTCTGACATTTTATGTTATGTTACACAAATAAAAACAAAAATACATACAATATATACAAAAAGATCACACAGATATAAAACATCTGATTTATATATGTATTACATGACTGCACTGCTTAGCTTATCCATTAAATACACCTGTTGAACTCAGCTCACCTGGGGAGATCCCATCTGAACCCCACCGACCAGCTGCCACTGTGGTGCCACGGACAGGAGAGCTTGTTGCAGACGCAGGAGACGAGCAGAGGACCAAGATGCCAGATTGTTAGCGACTACAAAGTTTCGCTCCTCCTCTTCCTCATCTTTGCTGCGGCCATGGAACAGCCACTTCAGGCTGGGATTAAAGGTGCTTCTCAGTAAAACTTCAGCTCGCTGTAAGGAACGGGAGATGGACCTCTGTGACGAGGGACCTGGAAAGGCAGGCATCCAATATTAGCACGGTGTGAACAAGACTTTCAGCATGCTGAAAAGACTAAAAGAAGACGACGAGGAATATTTAGTTTCATTTAAGAGACGATGCACCGTGAGGGGACATAATCTTTTTATTGAGCAGAAATCAGCATATAAAAAGGGGAAGAGTGACATAATAAAGCATATGCATAACAAAATAACGTAGCTTTTTGAGATTCTCACAGTTGTAATTGTAATGAATTGTATGTGGTTGTGACATAGCTCCAAAAAGAAAAACAGTACATGAGTCTGCTTTTTTTCAGTTTTTCAGCAGTTTGTTCAGCTGCATGCTGCAATGCTGTCCTCTATCTGTTGCTGTCACATGTACACACAGTACCATCAGTGGCCAGATCCTCTGTCACCGAACAGGAACTGCACCTCAACTGAAAGACAAACAGGAACATTTATAAAACTATAATTGACCACTAGTTTAGTTCTTCAACATGTGTCTTTCCTTTCGTATGCAGCTGACACAAGATAAATCCTCTTCCTCTATAGAGTTCTGTATTTTAAGTCAGTGGTCCCCAACCCCCGGGCTGTGGACCGGTACCGGTCCGTCGATCAATTGGTACCAGGCTGCACAAGAAAAAATTTATTATTTCCGTTTTATGTATTATTTGAGTATGGACAATCTTTTATTGTGAAAAACCTTTTGTTTTGAGAAATGATTCTCTCAGTGACGTCTGGGTCACTAGCGTGGTGTAACGGTAACAATAGCGACACGGTAACAATAGCCCCCCCCCCCCCCGACTAGCCGAGGTGCAGACTGAGGCTTGATTAATACAAACAACCGCTTTTGGATTACACATAGTGTTAAAGCAATTAGTGCGACGTTAAGCTTCTTCAACAATTATTATAAACATGGCAACCAATGATTTGTTAACAGTAAACAGTGTAAAATATGAAAACAGACTGACCTGCTCCTTTTCCTGAAGCAATGATTCAGAGCTGTCCCAGTCTGAAAGAAACAAACCAAAGCCACAATCAGCAGACAACATCACACTGTCACCACTGGTTGAACGTGTTCATGCTGAATAGTTTTTAGTATTTCTCTTTCTCTGCAGAGTGTGTGTGTGTGTGTGTTCTTGACTCATGGACATTTCCCACTGCTAAACACAGCACAGGGGTCTGGAAGCTTTTAGAAGACAGAGACTGGTTCTTGTGGTGTCTTCCACTGTTCCTAAATGAATGTAATGAAATGCAACATGTAAAGTCCTGTTTAAGGATGGAGACTCAGTCCATCTCTCCTGAATGATAAAGAACGTGTCTCTTCATCACAGTACCTCATCTGTAGACTGCACTAAAGCACGTGATTGGCAGAAGCATCTGTTGTATAAAATTTTTGCATTGACACATAGCATAGCATTTCTGCACAAAAAACAGCTCATATCCTCTGCTTCAATGTGGCTTACAGTTTTCTTATGATTCAGTGTGTGTTTTGATTCCTATGAATTAACTATAATCCTTTTACTCTAAGGGGGCATTTTGTTGATTTAAACGTATAAGCATGTAAGGTTCAAACATACACATAGCGTATAATGGGTGAAGCACTTAAGGGATATATAAAACGGGTGAAATCTATAACGGTACACAATGGGTGAAGTATTATGCTAATCTATATACTATGCTAACATTTGAAGTATCTACTGGTAACTGGAAACATTTTAATCATTGTCAATCACTGGAAGTAGAGCCCCTCCTCTGAGGCGATGCATGATTAAAGTATGATTGAAGTACTGTATTTTTGAAAACATGTAATACTCAAATAGTCACACTGAGTGTAGAGTGTTGGATGAAGTGTACTACGTTAAACACACTGGTTTGATAGTATGATATTCAATGTATAACCTACTGAGTGTAAAAGCACAAGAGTAATGAAGTAGTGAACACTTGACCTTGATATAATCTGGTATGAGGTGTATAAGTATGTGATTCGTATTAGCACAAGGTATATTAAACTGTTAAAAATGCAGTAAAAGGTTCAGTGACATAATGGTGTAGCCTTGGCATTAAAAATACTGTAATGATAAGGCCCAAATCAAATAGTGTAATAAGTAATAAAAGTGGATTTAAAAAAAAAAAAAAAAACAGCAAGAAGCAAAGAACAAAAGGAAACGCGGTGGGCCTCAGTGGACTGCGGGTCAGGTGGCCCAACACGAGACACCATTAGGTAATGGAAAAGTACCATAAATCCGACTTGGAAAGTCTGGAAAAGATGCACTTGGACATGAATTGCACCATTAGGTCAGAACAAAAGTTGTAAAATAATAGGCTGGACATATTTGGGTTTGGGTAATTTGCATACAGGTATATTAGAGAAAGCCCGAGTCAGCAGAGTCAGTCCATCCATGGGTGACTTGGGCTCTTGTTGCCTGTAAAGATAATAAAGAGCTCCTTCTACTGCCAATACCTGACGAGTCCTGTGTATTATTGCATGCTGAAGAAGAGAGCACATTCGACCTAATTTGGACCAGAAAAATCAGGGGAGTTGCAGTTCAAGATCAAGATCAAAATTTCTGAGACAACACATCCTTAAGAGCAAATCAAAGTTTGAAAACATATATATGTGTGTGTGTGTGTGTGTGTGTGTGTGTGTGTGTGTGTGTGTGTGTGTGTGTGTGTGTGTGTCACCTGCTGTCAGACCAGGACCTCCACCAGGATCTCTCAGTACATATGGGCTGTTGGGATCCATCCCACACAATGCATCAAAGCTGTGAAGACACAACATTTAACTTTTACTGTTCCATGTTCCTGATATTGGGACAAAAGTTGCTAATGGTGCTGTATGGTGCGCCAACACTAAAACTTTTGTGCTCCGGTAGTCCTGTGTTGTTGATATACAGGTGATTTCTTGTTGTGCTCTTGTCTTGGGAGCTCCTATGCTCAGCTGTAAATCCTGTAGAAATGCAGGTGAACATGTCTCTGAAAATTAATTGTGTGCGCTATAATCTGCTGATGTCAGTAACTAGCTACATTTTTGACTGCAGCATTTTGACTGACTTTGCAGTGTTTTTGATATTGAGTGTTACATGATATATATTTTTGTATGCGCCTTTAGCTGTCTGATCCTGCCTACCCAGACATGGATCTCACTGCACGTTAGTGGCTGAGGAACACTTCCAAAAACCATCGTCTGTGAACACACTTCATCTCTACATCCAAGAATGGCAGCTGAAACACAACCATGCAAATAGGAAACCATTTAGCAGATACAGAAAGGCTTGCTGTCTTCTGTGGGCCTGAGCTTTAAAATGGACTGAGAGAAAAACTGTCCTGTGGTGAGTCCACATTTGAAATTCTGTTTGGAAATCATGAATGCTCCAGAAAGAGGACAGGGACCATCTGACTTGTTTTTAGTACACTGTTCAAAAGTAAGCCTCCATGATGGTGCATTAGTGCACATGGCATGATGCATGATGGGTAACCTGCATATTGTGGAGAGACCACTAATGTTGAACAAAATATACATGTATATGTTGCCAAGTGAGCATCTTTTTCAGAGGCGGCAAACAACAACACAATGTCAAACCACAGCTGCCCAGCTGGCCTGTCTGCAGTCCACACTGTCACCTGTTAAAAATGTTTGCCAAACATCTACCATCATTTCCAACATCAGCAGGGTCTGTTACAAACGGCCGTCTGTACGTGTGAACACAGCTGATTGATTCCTAAATGAGAGCAGTTATGATTCTCACTAACACTATGAATGAGGTGCTGTCCTGGTGACAACAGAAGAACTGTTTGGACCTCTGACCTCTCTCTCGTGTTAATCAGAAGCTTAACGTTCACTCCGTGATGATAATCCCACAGAACTATTGTCACCAGTAGCAGCACAATTACCCCAGTTAGCGACAACTAGTTCTACTAGAACTAACTCACATTGGTTCAGTGGAGCGGCCGCCGGCAGCCGAACATCTTCTCGTTCAGTTCATACTTGTCTGACACGGACTTGTTAATTCGGTGCTCGCGATGGAATGTTTTAAAATAGCAGCTGTTAGCCAGGCTTGAACAAACAGGATGTAACGGCAGCCAATCAGGAGGAAGCGTCCCCGGTTGCTATGGCAAACAGAGACGGTGTCGGGCTGGTTCGCGATGAGCCGGACTGATGCAGACTGAGCTTTTCGTGTCGTCCTGAGTCCACCACAGGATGGTCAAAGATCTGTCCGGTTTGTTCATGGGAGTGTTACAGACGGTGTTTGCTCTCACCCTCTTAGGCCAGGGGCATGATGGGAATGCTGCGCAGTGCGCATGTTCAGTGGGCCACACAGTCTCGGAAATAACCCGGAAGCTTCGCGTCGTTCAGTCTGCTCATACCAGTCTACATTTATTACTGGCTGGATAAACGCCATCTTTTGTCTGGTTAGACCCGTGTCAGCTCTTATATGACGGCGTGAAGGCTGCTGGAAACAGTCTGTCCCGACTGCTCCATGTTGTTTCCGGAGGAGGGAGCTAAACTCAAACCATTGCTAACACCTCTACAGCCGCCTTTTCCGGCCACGTGACTTGTTGGATTGTTTGGGGTCGCGCGTCTTTCTATGTTGGCGGGTATCTGTAGACCTCGAGCCTGATCTTGTCTGCTCACAGAAACACTGAACTACTCCAGAAACCTCACCCTAAAGAACATGTCTGACTGGACCAGGAGCAGACGACGCGACGCTCACAGCAGCGAGCGCGACAATGGGTGAGTTTAAAGTTTTAAGCTTGCACTTTGAGCCGCTTAAAAACGGCTTGAACATTTATTACGAGCTTCCATTGTGCCTGTATCCGGCGAGCAGGCAGGTTGGCTTTCCATTTTGTTTCCAAATATATTTTTTCTTACTACAAAACAATTGTACTGCTAACGAATGTATGGCTGTTTTATGACTTGTAGGACACTGTAACGTTATGTTCCTTTGACTGATTCTTCCCTAACCTTACTGACCTGAGAAAGGCGGTGAACCACAGCCTCGAGTGGAAACAACAGAGTTGATCCCGGGTTGGAAGTCTTTAAATAACTCAGGTGTTATTGAAAAGCGTTAACGGGACTAATTGAGTGGGGAATGACAGGCGCTGTGCTGACTGGAGTAGTTTCGGTTACAACAACTGTTCAATTCTAAAGAACAGTACATCGAGCACCGTGCTGTAAACTGGGTCTTGTAGTTTATGAATGGATGAACCGCAACAGACGACCAGAGCAGTCGGAAGTAGAAAGTCTGTGGCGGGAAAAACGTTTTAAACTCTTTAAACAAAGCACAGCGTCTCCAAGTAAGATTGCAGCCATCCAGAGTCTGAGTCCAACACGGAAGTAACTATATGTTTAATTAAAGAAAATTTAAAAAAAAAAAATAGCTCGTTTACACTTTATATTAGCAATATTCAGAACCCCCAGAGTGTCTGTCGAACTATCTGGACGGATAATATTCCGCCTGCTGCTACACGACAGTAGAGGTCAGTAACCCGTTTCTCATACATGGCTCCTATCTTTGTTTGGATTCCACCATTTGCATAGTGGCTGAGGCTAAGAGTCATTTCCATTTCAAAGCAAGCCTGCGAGACACAAGTTAATGAACATGATGAACTTTTTGGTGTGTGTTGTTTAATTTTGTGCAGTATGAGGACTCTCCTCTGGTCTGAATGTCTAAGTGTACTGAGGCTCCCAGAGAAATGTGTATGAATGGTTAGCTCCTCAAACTGATGAGCAGTTGGCACCTTGCATGGCAGCCAATGCCATCAGTGCATGAATGTGTGTGAATGGGTGACTGAGATATGTAGTGTTAAAGTGCTTTGAGTCATCAGGAGACTAGAAAGGAGATATGAACTATCCATTTATTGTCCACACGAGTAGAAACGTTCTCTCTCAACATGCTTGTAATGAAGCCGATCATAGCTGAACCTAACCATGTGTATTTAAATCCAAATTCTTCATTGTTTCTTGTTGAAGCTCTGGCCCGTCTCGGTGGTCGCACTGCAGGAAGAGGGGTGTCGATGGAAGCCTGCGGGCCGACAGAGAGGCTCATGGTCACAATAAGACAAACAGTCACACTGACAGCAGGCATGCCAGGTAAGAACATGTAGATTTCTATTTATATATTAGTAGTATATTGTGATGTGCAAATATGAAATTAATGTTTGATTTGAAGACATTTGAGAAAAGGTTGGACAGGATCAATTTGAGCATTTAGTCCATCAGCTCTTCTTTTAACACTGTAAGAATCTGTGACTTTCAAATCAAATTTTATTTGTATAGCCCAAAGTCACAAAACACATTTTGAGTGAGTGAGTGAGAGTGAGAGAGATTTTCATATTCCAGTTTGATGTGGGATTTCAGCTGCTCACTTTATGTCACATTTGACATTTCATATGGTGCCAGACAATGTTGCTTTGAAATCTATGCAACTTTATGTTTAGAAACATCACTTCACAAAGACTCTGCCTCTCTGGATCCTCTTTTTAGATGTTACTAACCTGTTTTGTTGACGCTGTCCAATTTTTCTTTCAAACATGTTGCTGACATTAAATTCTAAATGGGCATATCATTTTCCAAAAAAGTTTCAGCATTTGATATGTTGTCTTAGTGCTATTTTCATTTTTGACATGAGGTTTTAATGTTTTGTACGTCATCACATTTTGTTTGTATTTACACAGTGTGACCAGATTTTTGTATTTTAGAGTTTCACTTCACTGCATTTATCTAAGCTATAGTTACTTTAGAGATCACACATGCAGGTCTTTTAATGAAATCTAATAGCAGCCCTTAAGACTGGAGCCAAGTACAAAAACACCTGAGTTTAAGTTTAACACTGAGTGGATAGTGTGAAGCTGTTTAAACGACACATGTAAGAGAACTTCACAGAGAACACTGAGGGCAGAGCGGTTTTCTTTTTTTTTAGTGACATCTAGTGCTGAAGGTACATACCACTTGCCCTGCCCATCCCCATTCTTAGCGAGAGGAAGAAACTGCAGTGGCACTTGTCTGCTTTACTGTAGAAACATGGCAGTCCAACATAGTGACCCTTATGTTCAGCTCATTATACACAAATGAAAACAGAGTTGTAAAGTTGTCATGTGCAGTCTTGCTGGCTGGTATGCAGAGTTCTCTCATTGTGAGTTTCTTGGTTAATAAGTTGGTGACCACTGAAAATGTGTGTCTCCATCTGCTGGTGCAGTCATTGTGTTTATGCTGTATGTGTTGTATCCTCAGTTTCACCACTCCTGAGAATGCCGGCCCGATGTCTCGCTGTGCCAGACAGGCTGACTGGGGCAGCCAAGTGGAGGATGATGAGATGAGGAGAGATGTGCACAGAGACATGCAACGGTAACCGCAACGGTGCTTCTGTTTCACAGTTTGTTTGTCTTTTTATCTCTGATTTATTCAAAGCACTTGCCAATCTTCACTGTTTTATGTGTTCAGTTACAGGAGGAGGATACTGGGTGCAGAGGTCACCCAGAGAGAGAGAAAGACCTCCTCTGGCTCTTCTGGGAGGTATATTGTTCATGAACATTGAAGTGTGGCTTTTAACAGCAGGTTGACATGCTATAGATCAGCCTGTTGGTCCTTTTATTGTATGAGTGTGTAAGTGCGACAAGAAAGTAAGTGTGTGTGTCTGCTACAGCTGTGACTCCAGAGAGGGAGAGAACATGGAGACTGATGAGGCTGTGTTGCTACGGCGACAGAAACAGATAAACTATGGGAAGAACACTCTGGCCTACGACCGATACATCAAAGAAGTCCCCAAGTAGGTACACATACACTCCACAAGTCTGAAAATATTCTGACCACACATGCATGTTTTCTAAGTAGAAGAATAAACTAGCTAGTTTTCATTGTTGTATCTTTTTTCTCCTCCTGTTTTTGTTTCCAGGCACATGCGTCAGGCGGGGGTTCACCCAAAGACTCCCAACAAGTTCCGGAAGTACAGTCGACGGTCTTGGGACCAGCAGATCAAACTCTGGAAGGTCAAACTGCACGCCTGGGACCCCCCATCAGTGGGCAGCCCAGACAAAGTCCTCGATAACATGTATGAAGACACAAATCGCCCAAGGCCTGTGAAGAACTGGTCCTACACACACTCTGTACTGTCTGGATCAGCTGACTGTCATGTTCATGTGTTTGTCCTCATGTTCCTCTAGTGATGAGCTCGGTCTTGATGATGTAATGGACATCGAGCTGGACTTCCCAACGTTGTCAGATCCCCAGGACGCCCCAGCTTCTGTCACCACACGTAGCCTTTCACTGGAGGTCAGTTTGATTAATTCATTTTCTTTATATAGGAACCAATTCTAACAGAAGTTATCTCATGACACTTTCCACACAGAGCAGGTCTACATGGCACTCTTTATCATATCTGCAGACCGACAATTCCCTATTGTTCAGTAGAATTGTAGCACATCTAAAGCTCAGACCAAAATAAACGCATGGATGGTTGGAAAGGGGAAGAGCAGAGGTACAAGATGTTCAGTCTTTCAGGACATATCTACCAAATGTTGATTGTTGTTTGTGCTCTCTTGGTCAGGCTGAAGAGTGTTTGGGTACTCCAGTTAAAGTACAGAAGACAGACAACACAGTGGAGCCTGATATGGCATAGCTGGCAGTGTTGGCCCTCTCCAAGAAAACACATGCCCCCACCCCAACCCACCCCACCCCACCACTTTGACTTCTTACTGCCCTTTGTAATACCCAGAATGATTCTTTTCAGGTACAAGCTACTCCCTCTGATCATATCTACACTATGCTTAGTTCAGCACTGTAACATGTTTGGTGTTCTCTCTTTCTATCTGGGCTTCTTCATTTTTACTAAGGACTAATAACTCAGGGAGTCTTCTTTTATGGCAAGCTTTTACAGCTGTATGTTGGGTCAGGACTCTGCCAGTTGAAACAGGATTTGGTGTTCATAGAAACTCTTGTTACACTGATCTGTGGCCTGTTAACGCAGACGCCAGTCACATGCGATCACATCCTGTTTTATATTTGCAACAATACCCAGAGTGACTGAGCTCTGAGGGTCTGTGAATATTTTAAAGGAGATGGGCAAACCAAAGGCTTTACTTTTATTCATTCATAATGACAGTATGTTTTTTTTTTCCCCAAGTGTGTATAGTTTAGAGTGCTGAAGAGCATCACTTCGGTCCTCTTCGCTGTGATTTGTTTTTACATTGGCTGTTTTTTAATGATGAATTGTGTTTCTTATTGCTGTTTCCTTCATAGTGAAGAATTTCAAATAAAAAACAAACTTGAATGTCTTATCTTTGCACTTTTTTTTTTCCAATGCAGATACAGAGGTACAAATCATATCGTTACATAATGTATCACTCGGTGTTGGTTGGCTCAGATGGTAGAGTGTCCACCCCATGTGTGAAGTCTCACCATGTGTGAAGTCTCAGCAGAGTCTCACAGGTCGGACTTGAACAGGGTTCTTTACTGCATGTCAATCCCTATCTCTCTCTCCCGTTCCTGTCACTCTTCAGCTGTCTCTGTCAAAATAAAGCTTGGCCAAAAAAAAAATTTGGAAAAAAAAATGTTTGACTCAACGAATGATGGAAGGTTGGATCTATTATGAATTCCTTCTGCTCAAATGATCCAGTCACAGTTTAACAATGTGAGTACATACTGTAAATGTAACGATTTGCTTGTTACAATAGCTATGAAATATTCATCATTTATCATTTCAGGTAATGAATAGTAAAGTAAGAAATCCAGTGATGCAAATATGTCTAATTTCCCTGTTCATGACAACTGCTCAACTGTTCAAATTGTATTAAGGCTAGAATTAAGAAGATGGGTTCTTTGACAGGTGGGTGTTCCTATTATTGGGGCCTAGCAGTGTAGCCTGCGAAGGCAATTTTCCGCCATTTTGAATTTTATCACAAACCTTCAAAAAGCATTTCAGGTCAAGTAGATTGTCTGATTTCAACAAGACTTGACACATGACGATGATCACAGAAACATTCAGAGTAGCAGTCACATCTCTTCTGGTGCAAACACTTTTCATGTGTTTGCATTTGCATACACAGCTGATGTGTCATGTCGATGACCAAAGACGAATCAGGGCTCGGAGGTCAGCGGTTTTGCCACTTCTCCACTTCTCCACCTTTTCGAAGACCACGTCGCCGGTTTTGGGTTGGACCCGGGAGGACTGCTGTCTGGTGATATTTTAGGATGTCGTGGTCATCACTGTTGGTACTCTCCGACTTGCTGCGTCCTTACATGGAGAGCGACATGACCGTCAGCCGTATTTATGCAGGTTGATGTAAACAAAAACTTATTTGAAAATGATGCTGTGTGCACAGTGTTATTTTGGAAAACGGAGGAGGGAAATATTCGTTTCTCAACATACCCGGCTACGGGTAAATGTAGCAACAGACTCATGACCACTTCTTTGAGAGGCCCAAGCAATTCAGTGACCTTTGACCTTTAGGGGGCGCTATAAGTTGCCAAAATGCACTTTTGCTCATATATTCATATTGCTTTGGACTTTAACCTTAATTCCAGGGTTGACTGACACTCTCAGGCATCCCAGTACATTTGGTAAAGGACTGTGCAATACATGCATGCAGGATTTGGCGGCCATTTTGGATTTAGTCAAACACACGCTTATGATTACAGATGGCACATACTTTGTCTGAGTTACATGAAACTTGATGGATATGGTCTTCAGACGATGACTGGCTGGTGGTTGAAATTTCATGTCTGAACTCCAACAGCCAATCGAAATAGCCTACATAGCCTACAGGGGGCAATATTTGCACATAAGCTTTCATGGTATCTGAATAACACAGAAGAAGAAGGGGGAGGAGGGGACAGTAAAGGAAAGTGAAGAGACCATCAGGTAGTTAGAGTAGTATAAAGGTTAAACACATCTACAGCTCACAGGAGAAACTGAGAATCATGCTGAGAGCTTGTCTGAGAGGAGCTAACGCCACAGCCGGGGTAAGACTCAAGCCTGCGCGGCTAACCTCTGCTTTACTGCGGTCAGCTAGCATGTTAGCATGTCGTCATTCAGTGACCCACAGCCGGATCAAGGTGCCACAGCGAGTTACACTGACAGCCTGAAACACCGACATACATGAGGTTACATTTTACAATCCACACGACTCTCTGTCTAAAGTTCACCAGACAAAGCAGCGACAACACTGCATATGTCAGTGCTAACTCTTTAGCATCACGACATGACAGATGGCTAATGCCGTTTGGAACATATGCAAGCTAAATGTTGTTGCTAAGTGTAGTGAGTGTGGAGGTCAAACTTCACCTGCAGGCTCACAAACAGCCTCTGTCCACCTGTCTGTTTATTTATCACCGGGTAAAGAGAAGGGGCAATGGCTAACACATTTTAGAGCAAGTCATGCTAACAGCTAGTTAAGGATTAAAAACATGACTAACGTTAGCGCGTTAGAACTCCCGCTGATTGCAATCAGAAATATTATAATATGAGCAAGTGTCATCCCGGGAAGGTGATTTGACCAGAGCTAATAACACAAGTGTGCGTTTCCGTGTGGGTTTCATGTCTGCAGGTCCAGGATCAGATTTCTTAAAGTCACGGCTGCAGTTTACAGCACACAGAACACAGCACACACACGTTCCTGTCATTGCTTTATTTAATATTCACTGTTTACATTCTGATGTGATACAAAGGGCCGCGGTGGTGCCTGTCACGTGATGAGGTTCTGTGATTTTTGTTGAATAGTGAAAAGTGTGAGAACCTCACACACTGTGTTGTACTTCATGTCGTCTGTCTACAGCAGCAGCAGAGCATGTAAAGTATCACGTGTCATGTCTCCTGACATGACCTATAGTAACCTGTTCAGAACCTGAATTCGTCCAATCATCACTGATTAGAAACAGCAAGTCTTGTCTTTGAGATTCATTATTTTATAGTTCAGACTTACAGGAGTAATCCGGAAGCCCTCTCTGTCCTCCTCTACCGTTCTCTAGACGAAGTTTGGGAGAACCCGTCTGATCAATGTGCATCACTGCCGGCACTACACTGGAGGAGCTCAAAGCAGGTAACACACGCACACTTCTGTCTTAAATGTTACAGCATTCTAACTGTAACGTCACTTCACACTGATTCATCAGTTCAGTATGGACTACATTACTGTCTCTATTATTGTCACAAACAAGTATACACAAATGTCAGGACCACACACGCACACACACACACACACTTTCATTTGACTACACAGAAAAGAAGTAACAAAGCAGTTATTGCAAACATTCGACAAAGAGCATATCATACTGTAGTGGTCAGCATTAGTTCTGTGGATGAATGTTTAGACTGTAAATATGTGTTACTACAGGACTGTAACACACTGATCTGATCTGTCGTGGATTTCTGGTGGTTTCAATATTTCACCAATTAACAGTTGTCTTTAAATACTAGATATCATCTCTCTAGTTGCAAAATGCTGCTAGACCCATCTGTCTGGATTGTATATTCTTCAAAATAGTCAAACTATTTTGAAGAATATAACAATCATAGGGTGATTATTCAGAGCACTCTTACTGTACAGAGATGAATTGTACAACATTTTAAGTGAGTCACATGAAGAGCTTGCAAGTTACATTCAACCCACTTGATGATGATAATATACTGACTTTAAATTCATGTCTGTCCTTCTGCTGTCCTTTTCCATCACAGTGGTGCTGCCAAAGTGGTAGTTGCTGGCTTGGCGACAGTAGGTGGAGGCATTGGAGGTACGATACTCTACGCCAAATGGGACCACAAGTTCAGAGCAGCTGTGGAGAACAATGTTCCATACTCAGACCGGCTGTTAGGTCTGGCTTTGGGACCCCCCCAAGATGTCAGCCTGCCCGTCAAGAAGCAGGTCAGATCAGATCCACAGCATGTTTGGATGTGTGCTAAGACAGAAATGAAAATCCACTCATAAATAAAACTGTGAAATAAATCCAGTCACTTTGAATTAGAGTTGTCCGTGGCCCAGTGTCACAGTATCCAGGCATATTTAAGATCTAAACCAGCTAGAATCAGCTGATCTGACCTGAGCCTTTGTTTAATGCAGCTTTGTTTCTTTACTGTACTTTACTGTACACCTCAGCCTGATGACTCCATTGACTCCATTCTGATTCACTGTAGTCTGAAAGGAATGAATCCGTCTGTCTCTGACCATTTTGTTTTTCTCATTGGTTAATATCATGGAAACGTTAACACATCATTCAGAAAACTGCCGCTGACATTACTTTGACTAGTTAAATGATAAATGTCATCATGTTTACTGAAAGCAGCTGGTTTAAATGTCTGTGTTTGTTCTATGTTCAAAGCCTAAAACAGCTGATGGTGATATGTGGTCTGTAAAGCCTCTCAGTCAGTTCATATGACTGCTGTTCATCCTGATTAGGTGGAGGTGATGCAGCCTCCTTCCATGATGGGGAAACAGGTGAAGGGGTCTAAAGTTAAGTCAGAGAAAAAGGTGAAGGAGGCGGCAGAGAGTCCAGCCGAGACGAGTCCTGTCCCCTCTCAGCCTGCACAGAGCATAGAGGGTAAGTTCTCTGGTGCATTATGAAGCTGTGGCAACAGCTTTTACAAAAGTCATTTGTCAGCATGCTTTAGACACTAGAGGGCAGCAGTAGGTCAACTCTACTGTTTGCACTTTAGATTTGAGCTCAATTTTTTTTGGATGTGCCATTCAGGACAATCTTCATCAACACAGTGTGCATGATTCACTGCTGCACTCTATCCTCTTTGTTTACCATGACCTCATGATGTGGACACTTTACCACAGGAGGCCAAATTTATTGAAATCTTCATGCACACCCAAAGTGCACAGTCATAGTTCACAGTTTTGATCTGAGTTGACATAAAAATGAACAGTTCATGTCCAAGTGCTCATTTATGTAAATGAGCAGGAGAAGTACTTTATTCAAAAAGGTTAAGTCTGGGGCAACTGGACTGTTCGTGAAGAGTCCAGTTGCCCCAGGAAGCTTCTTCAGTTCTGACTTACTAGTGGAGTCTGGGTTTTTACCATAGGAAGGATCATAGATCAGCCCAGTTGGTTCGTTGGTACTCATTGTGTTTGTGATGACTGTCGTCAGAGTCGTTAATGATCTCCTGAGGTCTGGTGTGCTCGATGGTCAGAGTCACATGAGGCCAAGTGTGAGGTGCTGTTGAGTCTCCTGGAGAGGGATGGAAGGAGAGCACTGTAGGTGGGATAGGTAGTGTCTGAGGCCTCCTGCTCTGTTGAGTGAAGGTTTCTCTACTTTTTACATAGACAGTAAATACTCAGACTCACCACCAAGAAGCTTCTTCAGTTCTGACTGAAGAACTGAAGAAGCTTCTTGGGTGAGGTGGGAAGCGTCTTCACAGATCTACAAATAGTCTAGTTGTCCCAGACTCGTTTTGAAGAAAGATGACCTGAATGACTGAGAACCTTCACAGACTTCCTGAGTATTTATCCAGTTCTATTTTTCTGTTGTTTGTTTGCTCCCACAGAGGTCTGCCGGGGTAAGCTGTCTTCTGCTGTGCTCTAGCTGTCTATAGAATTCCTTTCACTAGACATATTTTTTAGATGCATATTTCTTTTTGTTCTCCTCTTTGATATATCTTCATGAAACACTTAGTAACAGAGTTACGGGTTAATTTCCCATAGATGTGAATGAGTGTGTGAATACTTGTATGTATATGTCACCCCTGTGAGCAACTGATGACACATTTTAATATCAAGAATGACTCTAATCATATATATTATGTGCTGCTCATCTACCAGAGGCTGGCCTTAAAAATGCATCATCACATGCTTCATCACTTTAGATCCTTCTGATTGGTCCTCTCAGTGTTTACAGTATTGTCATCACTTGTCACAGTGGTGCAGAGCATCCAGCATTCAAGATGTGTCATACATGCACCCTCACAGACTACCTGTGTCTTTCTGTATATGTGTTCCACCCAGAGGCTTCAGCCGAGGCCACACACATCATCTCAGCCATCAGTGAGGTCCCATCAGTCCCTGCTCCATGTGACACAGAGGCAGCAGCAGTCAAAGGTAACATTGTCAAGCTGCCCCAGTGTTACCACTGTACACTATACACTTTGTTTGGGCATTTAAATCAGTGGATCAGTAGTGACGTAGTCTGTCCAGACACAGTAGCATAGAATGACATCAGGACTGTGAGTGGTCACATTTGCTAATGTGTTGGTTTTTTTTGTTTGTTTTGTCCAAATATACACTGTCTGCGTCTTCAGCTTAACTCCAGATAACTCTCTGTGTGAGGAGGAGACACAATCAAATGTGTAATTAACAGAGCATAGAAAAATCAAAGTATTGATACTTTTGACAACCCTAGTGTATCTGTGTTCAAGATTTTTGGGTGGTGTTTAGTGACAGTAAGTTGTAACGGGTCACTAGGGGGAAGAAAAGCTGGGGTGCCAGATTCAAGTCTGACAAAGTAAAATAAGAAGAACAAAACTAATTCCCTCCAATAAACCCACACAAAATAATAACCGGGCAGATCAGCACATCAATAATACACAGAGCAAACTCAAAGCGATTTTCACAATGTATATTTTTCACAATGCTTCTCCCAGTACAAACAAAGAAAAGGTTCAGTTCATTCCTTTCGGGAACCGTACGTTCTGGGTTTTCACAGTGCCAAACAAAATGCAGTTCAGTCCAGGGCATGTGCCACCACAAATACAAACTCAGAAATCCGCTCCGGGTTTTACCGCGGACACCCACCAAAATAAACACAAAATAAACCAGCGTCTCTCGTCGCAGTGCAACAAACAAAATAAACCAGCGTCTCTTGTCGCGGTGCAGCAAACAATTTGAAAGGAAACAAAAATACACAACTGGTACTCACTGTACCGGAGTTTATTCAGTCAGTCAGTCGGTCGGCCTTCTTCCAACAGAACCGGCACCGGCACCTCCTGACTCCTGAAACAGCTGGTCCTAATTAACGGGAATAGACAATCCAATGGCTGGTCGACTGGACTCCGAGACGCAGATATAAAAACGTCATGGTTTTAACCGCTTTTAACGCTATCTCTCTCCGTGACCTGTCCTCTTCCTACTTCTCCTACCGGTAACTTGCTCGTCCTAAATCCTCTTCCTGGAGGACGGATTGAAACTGTGGTTTATTTTCATTGGAGTAGGAGTTGAATGTGGGTGGATGATGGAGATGTGTTTTAATGAAAAGGTGTGTAACAGCGTGAATCAGACTGTGCACGCTACAAAGTCACTTTGGTCTGTGTGTGTGTGTGTGTTTTCTCCAGAGGAGTGCAAAGACTGTCATAAGGATACCTCAGCGAGCTCAGAAGTTCACTCCGACACAGAGTCACCTGCAGCAACAGAACCGCTGAAAGAACGTTCAGTTGAAGAAGTGACAGCTCGACTGGCTCAACAAGAACAGAAGGAACAGGAGATCCTGACATGTAGGCTGGCAACAGCACACACACACACACACACACACACACACTCCTATATGAAAATGATTTAATCAACTACCTGAATATGTGAGCATGTGAAATATTTCTGTGTGCAGACAGATGAGCTTTTCCTCATCAGTTCTATCTGCGCCTCCTCTTTATTAGATTAGATTAGATTAGAAATCCTTTATTATTACTTTATTTCCAAAACTGGGAAATTGCATTGCAGCAACAGCATTTCACCTGTAGGTAAGTTATATAATAAGTATAATAATAATAATAAAATAATAACCAATGAGTTTAGCTTTCATTGTATAATGTGATGGTATGTGGCAGGAAGGACTTCCTGTATCTGCCCCTCTGACAGCAGAGCTGGAGCAGCCTGTGGGTGGAGGTGCTCCGCTGTCTGACCACTGTGTGATGGAGAGGGTGCTGTTCATTGTCTATGATGGATAACAGTTTATTCAGCGTCCTCCTCTCCACACCACAGTCTCAAACGACTCCAACCTGATGATTTTATCCAGTCTGTTAGTGTTGCTGGCTTTGATGCCGCTGCCCCAACACACAGCAGCAAAGAAAATGGCACCGGCAACAACAGTCTGATAGAATATCTCCAACATCTTGCTGCACACATTGAAGGATCTCAGCTTTCTCAGGAAATAGAGTCTGTTCATCCCCTTCTTGCACACAGCCTCAGTATTAAATACCTAGCTCAGTCTGTTGTTGTTCTTTTTATCTTCATTATTAGGACGAAAATAATGCATGAAATGTACGCTTCTCCTCATACGCCATCTTTGTTTGATTGCCTTCAGATAGTTTGTTGTTGCTAATAAGTAGAGGTCGTCCGAAAGTGGCTCTTTGTTGAGAGGGCTACAGCGCCACCTAGCATAACGGAGTCAGCCATGCTCCAACCGTTTATCCGATTCTCTGAACGGCATGTATAGTCAGACAAGTGAAATTTGAATTTCTTGCTGCATGTAAACGTACTGATTGACCACATCAGACAGGACACTGCCCAAACAGACAAACTATGGCCTGCCTGTGAAGTAGTCCGTAATCTAGGAGACCATTGAGCCGTCGACACACATCCCCCCGCAGCTTCTCACTTAGTAGCAGAGGGTGAATGGTGTTGAAGGCACTGGAGAAATCAAAAAATGTGATCCTCACAGTATCTCCAACACCATCCAGATGCATGCGGGCTTGTTGCAGCAGGTAGATGACAGCATCACCAACTCCTAAATAGGGCCGGTAGGCAAAGGATCCAGAAACGTCCTCACCAGTGGCCTTAGCTGGGCCAGTCTCTCCAGGTCTTTTATCACATGGGATGTGAGGGTGACTGGTCTGTAGTCTGCCGGGTCAGATGGCCTCAACTTCTTGGGGACTGGAACCACGCAGGATATCTTCCACACAGTCTGACTCAGACTCAGGTTGTACAGATGTCCCAATACCGGAGACAGCTGGCTGGCACAGGTCTTCAGGATCCTGGGTGTGATGCCATCAGGGCCTGCAGCCTCATGCTGATCTAGTCGCTAGTAGCTCCAGCTGCCTCCTAACCTGACCTGTAGTCACCATTGGGCAGGGGTTGTTGCAGATGTCATCCATGGAGGAAAAGGAGGAGGAGGAGGGGTGCCCTCAAACATCCTCCATTCTGCACACTTGAGGGCCGGAAGGCCCCAGCTGGGGGCCTCGGCCCGGACGCACACACTGCTTTTTACCGTTTATGCGTGCAAACGCCTTATCTCCGCCTGAAAAGCTCCGGGGCACACGAACCATAAATTTGGCCATTACGCCGAAAATCAGAGCCCGAGACAGGGGAAACTACTGCTGCCTAAAAATATCTTCCCTTCTGCAGCCTGCAGGCCAGGAATGTTCCGGATCAGAACCTCTGCTTTCTCACAAGAGGAACATACCTGGGAGTCATCATGACTAAGCTGTGGTCTGACATGCCGAGTGGGGGAAGGGCTGCTGGTTTATGCCTTCTCTTCTTCTCCCTCCATTTAACTCCAGATCTGCAACCCCAGTGTCTCCTCTGTAGCTCCTCTCGGGCCACAGGTCTGTCTCCAGGCAACAGCACAGGCCTACACAGCGCAATCAGCTGTTCAGACGTGTAAACAATGTCATTACACTTATCGGCCAGAGTAACATCCTCCAGTCAGTGTCACAGCTTGTATGTACACATTGTAGGTCTTCCGAAAAAAGACAATAACAAAACTAACCATTAAGTAATAAAGTTTAACACTACGGGAGCTGCGTCTGCCAAGCAGCCACCTGGAGCGGCGCCATGGCAACCATTTGTGGTTTATGACAAACTGTCGTGACTGATGGGAAACAAACACCCTGAAGTCCATAGTAGCATTGTCTAGCTAGCCCGTTTAGCATTCAGGATGTTACGTTTAAATTCTCTTTGACCTCCTTTTCTTCTCTCCATCCTACTCTACACCCTCTGTATATCTGTGTGTGTGTGTGTGACTGTCTTGCAGCTGTATCAGCCAGTCTTGAAGACTCACTGGCCAGCTCGGCTAGAGCTACGCTACAGGCCATTGGAGCTCAGGAGGCAGCCCTGCAGGCCATCACACAGCACACACTGAAACTGAAGGAGGCTATGGAAGCAGAGGTAGTGAACATAGCCACTGACCACAAAGATGTCCGTAATGCTGGTACACATATGAAAAATATGATTATATTTTTGTAAACAAGCGTGTTTTTGTGCAAACAGCTCATTTTCCACAGACCAAGGTTTGGACCAGTCAGAGTCTTTGTTTTCAAGTACAGTGATTCCAGTTCTTCTAAATCCAGGTTCCACCTCAGGAGAAGTCAGCCCAGTGGAAGGATCTGGAAGCTGCTCTTACTGATAGAACTTGTGCTGTGGATGATGCTGAAGCAGCTTTATTGAAAGCCAAGTAAGTGTATGTCTAAACACACACACAGTCTGAATCAAGCAGATGCCCACACACATGGATGGATGGATGGGTCTGCCAATTGAAGATGTACCGTTTACAATACATCCTATGTTTATGAAACTGTGATAGTAATGTTTCAGACCAGTGAGCAGTGCTTCATCTCAGTTTTGAATTTTTGTATGATCACTGTGAGGTGACGACATCTCTTTGTCTCTTTGCGCCTGCAGTGAAGCCTTGGACGGTCTCAGGTCTGTGATCGACAAGTCAAAAAGCTCAAAGGTCTCCTCTGTCCGCCCGCTGGTTTTAGCAGCAGAGGAGAATCTCCATAACATGGTGGTGGACTTGGACAAAGTTGTCACTAAGGTAAGAACAACCAGACACTGGAGCTGAGGTGGGTTGCTGTGAGCGTGTTGCTGAAACAATCAGGAAATAACTTTTTCTATCTCTGATTAATAACCGCTTTATTGAGGCCAGCGCTCACTCTCTGTGTTGTTACTCACTCTCTCTCTCTCTCTCTCTCTCTCTCTCTCTCTCTCTCTCTCTCTCTCTCTCTCTCTCTCTCTCTCTCTCTCTCTAATGCCAATGCCAATGCCAGACATGCTAATTGCTAACACTAGGCGGCCATTTTAGCAGATAGTGGCAGTGAATTTGATCTTGTCTGTCTAAAGAGAGAGCAGAGCAGGTTATCTGCATTTGATTAGTATAAATATCTTTTTATCACCATTCTTATGTATAAAGTTCCAATCAGACTGCAGAGGGTGTCAGGGACATTCACTGTTGCCCCCGTGCATGTACGCTATAGATGCATTGCCACTGTTTTATTACTGCATTGTGCTAAAAGTACATTATGCTTTTGATACTTCACTATTCTGTGAAATTTCATGGCTTCCTATCCAGCAGTTGCCAACACATGTTACTAAAAGCCACAGAATTCAAAACTTAATACAAAACTTAATGGTGGTTGAGATATTTCAGCCTTGACCAAACCTGTGGACTGACAGGCTGACCGGTACACCCACACACCACAGGTATGGCCAGAAATAAACAGATTGACAGATGGAACACTGTCATTCCATATGGTCTCCTGTAAAAAAAAGTTTTTGACAGTTGAAAAATCAAAATTTTCATTTTCTAGCAACAAGATGAACTAAAGTTTGTAACTGTACACATGATTATTTTGAAGCAAGCCAATGAGGGATTCAGTGAAATGACTGGGAGGAACTGAAGGAGGAGGAAACTATCTTGGAACTGGATACTACACTAACCTGTCCATCATTCTCTGTGGATACTGACAACATCTATTTATGAAGGTGTACAGATTTAAAGTTAAGGATGTGCAAACTGCAGCCATAACTTTCCAATTCTGAAAGAAAGTGGGAGACTAGAAAATGTCATGTGACAGTCATTGATGGAAGTGTGAAAAAGGATAGCCACGGACACCATGGATACCAGAGCTTTCAGGTCAGTCAGCACTTGATCAGGGAAATGGGACCAGGCAAGTTTCAGTATCAGAACCAAAATATCAACATGCGGGTACATGAGCAGACACTGATAAGACACTGATGTCATGTTATCAAAGCTCTGCCACTCAGTCTGAAGTTCATGGAAACTGCGTTGAGTGTTGACGTAATCTCATTCTTTCAGTTACCACGCAGAGCTCAGGACCAGGTGGAATCACAATGAAGATCTACTTTTACAGTACATAAAGCTAGTGTGTGTCTGTCTGTGTGTGTTTGTTTAGGTGCAATCTGCAGAGTCAGAAGCAAAGATTGTCTCCCAGTACAGTGAACTGGTTAATGAAGCCAAACAACAGTTCCAGAGGGAAGTGAGCAGCCTTACTCCAGAAATCCAGGCCAACTGGAAGGGACTCAGTAAGGGCATCCACAATCAAATCTTATCACGGCTAAGTGTTTCCATGCACATTTGATAGGACACCTGAAGCCATTGTGTAAATGTCAGTATAAGTACATAGTGTATCCTCCATACTGTAAGTACGTACAGTATGTGTGTTGGACACACATTGAGTTCTTCAGATAAAGCGACATCAGAATCAAAATAATTTTGTGTCTTTGTGTGTGAGCTGGTAAACTGTCAGCCGATGACCTGAACGCCCTGATCGCCCATGCACACCGTCGCATTGATCAGCTGAATCGAGAGCTAGCTGAGCAGAGAGTCAGAGAGCAGATCCACATCGATACAGCATTGGAGCAGCAGAAGCTGGAAGACCAGAGAGCCCAGGAGAAAGCTGTTAACACCGCACTGCAGCACATCAAGGAGGAGGCCCGACTGGAGCAGGAGAGGAAGGTATGAAGGAGATGTGTTCACTGACCTTCATCTTCATTTAAAGCCACCAAGATTTTTTTTTTTTTTAAGATTATTTTTTTGGCCGTTTTATGCCTTTAATGATGTAATGTAAGTGTGTAAGAAATTCATGAATTTTTTGTGAATATTTCGCCAAAAAAACGAGGAAAATTTCCCACAGGAATGAATGGAAAACCCCGAAAAAAAATTATTATTATTATTTTTTTTAAAGATTATTTTTTTGGCTGTTTTATGCCTTTAATGATAGTGCAGCTGAAGATGGACAGGAAACAGGGGGGCAGAGAGAGGGGGAGTGACACGCAGTAAATGGGCGTCTGATGCGGGAGTCGAACCGGAGCCGCTGCAGCGAGGACTGTAGCCTCTATACATGGGGCGGTCACTTAACCCGCTACGCCACGGGCCGCCCCAAAGCCACCAAGATTTAACAAGTGCTGCTGTATATACTGTATTATGTAGGCTGTTGACACCATGAGATGGCTAGAGCTGGAACCTGTGTGTGTGTGTGTGTGTGTGTGTGTGTGTGTGTGTGTGTGTGTGTGTGTGTGTGTGTGTGTGTGTGTGTGTGTGTGTGTGTGTGTGTGTGTGTGTGTAGCTGTCTGAGTTAAGGGAGGTGATGGAGGCAGAGATGAGGACTCAGCTTCGGCGTCAGGCAGCTGCTCACACGGACCATGTCCAAGATGTCCTAAAAGTCCAGGAGCAGGAGCTGAAAGCTGACGCTGAGCAGGTGACCACACATCCATCCAATCAAACCTCAGAGCACACACACATGCAAGTGAATCATGTAAATGGCTACCGGTTGATAGTATACTGGAGGCTGAGAGGAAATGCTTGGTCATGTTGTATATATCTAGTCTAGTCACTTGTTGTGGTGTAAACATTCCTCAAAGCTCTAATGTGGGATGTGTTCAGGTTCTGAGCAGTAAGATGCTGGAACAGGAGACCCGATACCGCCAGCTGAGCCAGGAACAGCTTGATAACTTCACTCTGGATATGAACTCTGCCTATGCAAGACTGAAGGGGATGGAGGAGGCCATAGACAGTAAGATATACACACACCGAGCAATATAAGAACAATGTGGTGCTGTCAGACATGAACTGTGTGATCTTAGTTATATCACAAAATCATAACAAAAGTTATCTCATGACACTTTGCATGCAGAGCAGGTCTAGACCATATTCTTATATAATCCTCATTAATATTATTTAATGAAATTATTTAATATTATTTTATAGAGACCAACAGTTCCACCACCACACACAGATGGTGGCGAGGAAAAACATCCCCACCACCGGTTGCGTTAAAGATAGAGAAGGGCAGATAGAAGAGAGAGATGTTCAACTTTAATATGAGCCAGCCTGCCTGATGACAACATGTTCTGTCCAGTGTGTCATATTTTACAAAGTTATCATACATCATCAATAACTGGCACTTTTACATAAATGTAGAAATATCAGTACATCCTTGTTTGACTTTTATGCACACTATTACTAATGCTAATAATAATAATAAATAATAAATGTTGCACTCATTAATACCCATCTCAGCATAAAAATAAATAATGCACAATCTCTGTGAATTCAACCCTGACTTATCTGTATGTAGGTCTCTGTCAACCAATCAGTGACCTAGGTACAGATCAATGAGAAAGAAGAAAGAAAGATGAGAAAGCAGAAAAACTCAGGGGAAGAAGTTTAACTAGAAAATTCCCGCGGAAATTTTGAAAGTGCCGAGTGGGCTGTTGCCGGGGTTCTGTAGTGAAAAAGCACAACTCAAACAATAATATTTAACATGTTTATTTACACACATGACCAGCTAGCTCTAACGTGCTAGCCACTAATTCTAGCATCAGCTGCAAATGTTAGCAAATGTCATGTCTTTTATACAATGAGCAGCTAGCACTAACACGTGGCTGCTCATGTGCAGAAGGTTTGTATAAGGTCAATATAGTGGTAATGTCCTAAATGAGCTGAATCTAGTAATATAATTTTTAATTCTGTAGTACAAAATATGTGGAAGTTGTTAAGTGTGTGTGTGTGTTTGTCTTGTCTGTCTCTGTGTGTGTGCTTGTCTGTGTTACTGTCTGTCAGTTAGAGGCTAGCGCTAATGCGCTAGCTGCTCTGTTGTCTCTTTAGACAGACAAGTTCAAATTCACTGCCACTATCTGCTAAAATGGCCGCCTAGTGTTAGCAATTAGCATGTCTTTAATTTTTAGTACCTAGAAATTATGTTATGATTTAACACAGTCCTGCTGGATTCACTGTCAAATCAGATGACTGATATATGTCGCATCATAGACATAGCAACAGCAGATTTAAACACAAACAACACAGATTGACGGTCACCACAGGAAATGTCTTGCTTGGGTTGCCTGTATTATTATCTGTCAGTTAGTGGCTAGTGCTAATGCGCTAGCTGCTCTGCTCTCTCATACAAGTTCAAATTCACTGCCACTATGTGCTAAACTGGCCGCCTAGTGTTAGCAATTAGCTCATTGTAGACGGTTTGTAGAAGGTCAGTGTAGTAGTAATGTCCTAAATGAGCTGAATCTAGTGATATAATTTTTATTTCTGTAGTACAAAATATGTGGAAGTTGTTAAGTTTGTGGTGTGTTTGTCTGTCTGTGTGTGTGTGTGCTTGTCTGTGTTACTGTCTGTCAGTTGGAGGCTAGCGCTAATGTGCTAGCTGCTCTGCTGTCTCTTTAGACAGACAAGCGCTGTGTCCGAAATCACTCACTCATTCCCTACTCCCTACTCCCTGCATAGGGAAATAAATGTAGTGGACTATATAGTGAGCTCAACAGAAAACAATTTCGGACACTATCGGACACTTCTCTTGGCGCCGCTAATTACGTCATCTCTGTCGCACAATTAAAACGTACCGCATTAACGACGTCTTCGTCGTATATGCTGTTCGTTTTACACTTTTCAATTAATGTAGGAGGCCATTTAAACTGACTTATTTTGAAAATGTGAATAAAATAAATAGAATGAACTGGCCGCGCGCCTGTTTTTTTATGTGTGTTTGTTTCACGCCTGTCATCCATCCATCCGCCTGTTCATCTAAGTACGAGCAATTCCCCGGGAAAAATCACTTAGCGTTATTATAGAAAACTCTCGTAGCGCTATCAAAATGCCGTCTACTACTAGTCTGGTTGTGTTTGTATTATCAATAATTCAATTATTGATGATCAGGAGGAGAATTAGTGCCGTATTTATTTTCGCGATCGTCAATGTTCGCGCTCAGAGAGCTTCTGGCAATGCATGATGGGATATCTTGCTCCGGTTAGTGACCATCGGATGTTCACTACATTTCGCGGTGAATTGTGGGATACATTCAGTGCACTATATCGTGGACACTAAACATTCGGACACCACTACAAAATGGCATGCTCACTATATAGTGCACTATATAGGGGTTAGGGGGTGGTTTCGGACACAGCCAAGATCAAATTCAGTTCCCATTACTGCTAAAATGGCCACCTAGTGTTAGCAATTAGCATGTGTTTAATTTTTAGTGGCTAGAAATGATATTATGATTTCACACAGTCCTGTTAGTGGCTAATTGCTAGCGTGCCAGCACTAGCCACTAACGCGCTAGCTGCTCTGTTGTCTCTCTCTGTCATTTTACACAGACAAATTCAAATTAACTGAAAATAACAGCTAAGATGGCCGCCGCCGGGCAGTTAGTGCAGCAGCTTGAATTTCAGTTGGAAGACAGAGACAGAGAGAAAATGCTGAGACCATGCCTCGAACAGGAAGGATATCTGGCCAAACCGTATTTCCAATCATTGAACCGACTTAAGTTTGGGCATCTAGAGACTTTCCTGATCGTCTAGATATGCAGGTTGTGTGTAATATGAAGAAATATGACCTATTAAATTATGTTATGATTTCACACAGGCCTCTTAGTGGCTAATTGTTAGCGTGTCAGCCAGGCCTGGAATTTCGTCATTTTAGGGGCAAGACCACTTGGCCTTTCGTTTTGTCAATTTTTTGAGGGCACAAAGGCCAAAAGCCAGGGCACCAAGGCCATAAAATAAAATAATGATTTTAAGACCATGTCCATAATGAATTTCATTTAAGGACTAATGGTGCTTCTGAGGAAGAATAAAAGCAATTGAACTCAACTGAAGTACACAGGAAATTATGAAGTCCATCATTCACTTCAATACCTGTAAATTTTTTTGCTCAATTGACAGCAAATGTGCAAGAGCATCTTCAGACTGTCCTCAAAAAACTACTACACAGATGTTTGGTTGATCAAAATTGAGCCTACAGTGCATCAAAGTGTTTGACTGTAAACAGTACTGTAAACACAACTAGCATATAGGCTACTGATTAACTCATAAGAACCCAGACCAATTTCTCAATCAAGGAAAATTATGGAGATAAAATAAACTAAATAGACAAAGAAAACATTTGACTTTTTATTTTGGCTATGAAACATTGGAAGGCCATTACACCTGGCTGTAAAACACTGAACAGCCATGACACCTGTGTCACGCCGGGTCCTTAATCAGAGTCACTAGACTCGTTTGAAGATGAGGATGGGGAGTTAGGGAGATTTGCAGTGCATGTTTTGAGTTTCCTTGGACCATATGGATGAATGTTTGGCCTCTTTTTGTTGATGCCAGCTGTCCACCATCTTGCCACAGATTCTTGGCTTTGATAATCTGCAGGAGCACAACCCTGTGACTTGATGAAGAGGAGGTCTTCAATGGTGGATGTATTCAAGTTTAAGTGCCAGTCTCCCTGTAATAATGATGAATGAATGAATATTTACTAAAGCGACACGTAAAACCAGCTGCTTGACAAAGGGAAAACTTGAAAAAATTAGCTAGCATTTGTTGAGGTTAATGTTACAGGCTGTGGTCGGCACATTAAAACTGGGTCAATGTTGTAGTGATATAACGTTACTGTACACGCAATTTAACGTTAACTAACTTATATGTCAAAATTCCTCTTATTCTTTCACTAATGTAACACACTGTCTCACCTCAGTCCCGGTGATTTTTTTCCCTCTTCACGTCAGTCTCGGACCCAACGCCACAGCCTCGCGGACGCGGACACAAGAGGGTGGGGGTGCGTTTGATGAAGACTCCTTGGCCGGTCATAGATTGGTGTCGAACTGTCATTATAGCCCGCCCCCCGTGCGGTTCATGCCGGGTTCGAATCAAACCCACCACTCAAATGACGCAAGTGTCAAAGCTGTGTTGACAGGGAAGCGGCAGACTAGAAAACTGCATAACGAACTGAGGCAGTGCGGGAAGGGCATCAAGGCCACCGTGGCCTTTTTTTTTCAAGGGCACAAGGCCAAATCGCAAGGGCACGAGGGCCATGGCCCTCGTGAAATTCCTTCCCTGGTGTCAGCGCTAGCCACTAACGCGCTAGCTGCTCTGCTGTCTCTCTCTGTCATTTTACACAGACAAATTCAAATTAACTGACAATAACTGCTGATATATGTCGCATCATAGGCACAGCAACAGCAGATTTAAACACAAACAACACAGATTGACGGTCACCACAGAAAATGTCTTGCTTGAGTTGCCTGTGTTAATGTCTGACAGTTAGTGGCTAGTGCTAATGCGCTAGCTGCTCTGCTGCTTTGCTGTCTCTCTCTGTCATTTTACACAGACAAATTCAAATTAACTGAAAATAGCAGCTAAGATGGCCGCCGCCGGGCAGTTAGTGCAGCAGTTTGAATTTTAGTTGGAAGACAGAGACAGAGAGAAAATGCTGAGACCATGCCTCGAACAGGAAGGATATCTGGCCAAACCGTATTTCCAATCATTGAACCGACTTAAGTTTGGGCATCTAGAGACTTTCCTGATCGTCTAGATATGCAGTTTGTGTGTCAAATGAAGAAATATGACCTATTAAAAATCGATTCAAAGAAAGGTTACTTCTGCTTTCCTCCAGAATATTTCCCGCCTTTTTAATATGGGATTCTATGGAGCTGTGGATGGGTGTGGGTGGGGAATCTCTGTGTGTCAGGCCAAAACTATAATACTCACAGCTTCAGCAGTGGTATCTATGCGACACCGACAAATTTTCCTACCCTTTTATGTATAAATCATGTCTGTAGTGTGAAATTTGTGGCCACAGGAGCAGTTTACGTTTTATTTTTTGACCGATTTTTTTCTCTCCTCCACACTCTGGGTGATGATGTCATCCACTCTGGCATAAACATTCCACGCAATACACACCCATTATAAACTCTGAAATTTGACCAAAAACCTTCTCACCTTTGAGCCTTGATAGTTTAAAAACTGTAAAAGGTGTTGATAAGTGAAGTGAATAGATGAAGAGAAGGCAAGAGTACCTCGATTTTAAAGTTTAAATGAAGTCTCTCGGTGAAAGTATGCCAAAGCAGTTCATTTTTGAAAATGTCTGTAGCGGGGCGGCCTGTGGCGTAGCGGGTTAAGCGACCGCCCCATGTATAGAGGCTACAGTCCTCGCTGCAGTGGCTCCGGTTCGACTCCCGCATCGGACGCCCATTTACTGCGTGTCACTCCCCCTCTCTCTGCCCCCCTGTTTCCTGTCCATCTTCAGCTGCACTATCATTAAAGGCATAAAACAGCCAAAAAAATAATCTTTAAAAAAATAATAATAATAATTTTTTTTTCGGGGTTTTCCATTCATTCCTATGGGAAATTTTCCTCGTTTTTTTTGGCGAAATATTCACAAAAAATTAATGAATTTCTTACACACTTACAAGCACTCGATTCGGGATGAAAACGCACGTTTTGTTAATTCACTTGTTGGGGGTCCCGTGGCCGGTTCGGGCCGCATTAATCGGCGAAAAAGGGCGGAAAATGAATAATAAAAAAAACTGCCATGAAACATGCAGAAGAACAATAGTTGCCTCGTGCCGCTACTCCGTGCCTCGTGTCGCAGGCAGTCGGCACCAATTAGTAACATGCATCAAAGAAGAGAAGAGCTCAGTGCATCATGGGAAGTATAGCAGCAGAACTAAGGAATGGTTCAGACTCACCTGAGCCAGCCCTAACTATAAGCTCTATCAAAAAGGAAAGTCTTAAGTCTAGTCTTGAATGTGGTGACCGGGCCTGCCTCCCGAACCCAGGTAGTTTGTTCCACAGAAGAGGAGCTTGATAGCTGAAAGCTCCTGCTCTACATTTCAGAAAGAAAGCATATTAGTGAGACTAACATCGGAGTCAGGCCTTGTGAAAAAGAATCTGTTGATGTTCTACATGTTTTCAGATCTCCTGCTCTGTTTCATCCCGTCATGTAAACCCTGTTGTATCTTTTGAATACAGGCCATGTGGTAGCAGAGGAGGAGGCCCGTAAAGCTCACCAGCTCTGGCTCTCTGTGGAAGCTCTCAACTACACTTTAAAGACTGCTGATGCCGACCGTCCCACCATGCCTCTGGAGAGCGCTGCTCAGGCTGTGAGAGACAGCTGTCAAGACAATGACTTTGCCTTGGCTCTGTCATCAGCTCTCCCAGAAGAATCCCTGCAGCGTGGCGTGTACAGCGAGGCCTCTCTCCGTGCCCGGTTCAACTCCCTGCGATCGCTGGCACGCCGGGTCGCCCTGATCGATGAATCTCACAACTCTTTGTACCAATATTTCTTGTCCTACCTTCAAGCTGCACTGCTGTTTGAGGCTAAACAGGAAGCCCCACCTGCCAAGCTGTCCAGTGAGGATTTAGACCCCTTCAGGCTTTTGTCATATGCAAGCTACTGCTTAGAGCATGGGGATCTGGAGTTAGCAGCTAAACTGGTGAACCAGTTGAGAGGAGAGGCAAGGAGAGTGGTGGAGGACTGGCTGACTGAAGCCAGACTTACACTGGAAACCAGGCAGGTAGTGGGTTTGCTGTCAGCTTATGCAAATGCTGTGGGCTTAGGAACCACCCAGGCTCCATAGACTCCCACTCATTTAACCTGGTCATCCCTAAAGGAAAATCTTTATCACATAGTCACCACCTGCAGGCTTGAATGGGACGCTCAGTAGACGTTGCAGCTGACATGTTTGTGGAAGGTAGCTTGGTTTTACAGCAGGGAGTGTAGATCAGATCTCCACCTCTCAGTGTAGTACTCATTAAAGTTGACTGAAATTAACCTCATGATGGATGTTAAGATGCAGCATAGGTTTATTTGTGCACTAAGTTACAGTGTCTATTGTTTGTAAAGAAACATGATTAATGCACCCTCTCAGTCTATGTGTCAGTTCAGGTCCACACTTTTGGTTCAGGTATTTATTTCTGGCTAATTTCCTTTTTTTTCCTACAGTAAATGATCTGAAAATGAATCCTACCATTGATTGGATCATTTGTCATGCTGCATGTTACAATAAATCATGAACAAGAAAGTCATCTTTCAGAAGTCTTAATTCCTCCTTCACATGTCTTACCATGGACACAGTGTGGGTTCCATACCATTACAGGCCATGATCACTGTCACATTTCACTCACTGCATCACACTGTTAAAAGTCTTGTCTTTCGTCAACTCTCAATTTTCAGACACCAATACTCATAGCCTACTTCTTCTCTCAGGTATACATGTAACCCATTATAACAGTAGGACACGAGATGGAACAGTTACTAAGAAAAGACTAGTATACTACTTACTGTAGCCTCACAACCTAGCCTCTGTGTGGAGTCTACATGTTCTCTCTGCGTCTGTTCTGTTTTTCTCCCACAGTCCAAAATCATACAGGTTAACTGATGACTAAGATGTCCACAGGTGTTGATGTGAGTGTGAATGGCTGTCTCCATGTGACAGCCCAGTGATGAACTGCTGAGCTTGTGGTCTATGTCGATTCCATGTGGTTATCTGCACTGCAGTGATGTGGTCCACAGGTCTGCATGTATGCAGTCTGGTCACTTTTGAATTGGAGCAACTCAACGCAAGGTTTAAAAACATGACATGATGTAATGAAACCAAAACCTGTCGGAGTTTGAGTCGGACATTGTAGCAGCGATCTTCTATCAGTCCGTTTATCCTTTTCACCGCCACCATTAAGCAACCCATCAGCAATAAGCTTGACTGGTAATGAATCTTCTGACAGCGTAACTCTTGTTAAAAAGAAACTTTACTTAAAAAGCAAAAAACAAAGTTACAAGATTCAAACTTAAACAAACCGTCAAAAAACTGTGTTGCTCCTTAGGCTGCTTAATCATGTCTGACGTCTAAGTGGTTGTGACATCACCGACAATCAAATAAAGGAACATTTCGAACATTTTACAACGAAACTGTTGAACACGATTAACATTGTCATTATGGCTCTTACATTTCCAGCCCCTAATTGCTTATGCTAGATGCAGTTATGCTAGGTACAATTACCAAATATTATCAAACAGGAGAGCCATATAACATTCAACATAATATCAGTTACAGTGCTACAAACACACTATGTATACACTCTTATTGACATCTCCAAGTTGTTCATATTGCATGCTTCAGCAGGCACAGTTTGTTTATAGGTCTGTCCAGTACGTTAGTCTTAGTCCGCACACTGACACGCCTCACTGTACCACTGGAGTCTGGCATTGTCTTTATTACTTGACCCATAGTCCAGGAGTTGCAAGGGGAAGATTCGTCCATTATCAGTACAATATCTCCCGGTGAGAAGTTCAAATCAAATCAAATCAAATCAAATCAAATTTTATTTGTATAGCCCAAAGTTACAAACACATTTTTCCTCAGAGGGCTTTACAATCTGTACAGGGAGTGACACCCTCTGTCGGTTCCAGTGAGGAAAAACTTGCCCACAAAAACCTTTAACAGGGAAAAAATGTGGAAGAAACCTCAGGAAGAGCCACAGAGGAGGGATCCCTCTTCCAGGACGGACAGACGTGCAATGGGTGTCACATTTACAGAACAATCAACACAAACATGTCGTACAATTACAATGAATTACAATAGATGGTAAAGTGATTGCAGTAGCAGTGGAATCCGTGATAGAGATAGAGAGACACAGATGCACAGCAGCAATAAGTCATTAACCAACAACAGTTCCTCTGTGGTGTGAGCCACTTCTGTCTCTCCTGGAGGAGTGGCAAATATTCTCTTGTCCATCTAGTCCAAAACAGATTGGCGATATACTGAACTTGTTTCCATCGCTGTTGTGCATACTGATCGTTTTTGTCAAAAACTCCTGGTGGGATGTCAGGTTGGGTTTTCATAAGCAACAGATGATTAGGTGTCAAGGCTTCGACATCATTAGGGTCATCTGATGCATGTGTTATTGGTCTGTTATTGATGATGGCCTCCACTTCACACATCACAGTTTGGAGCCCTTCATCGTCCAATGACTGTTGCTGTAGCACCGAGTTCAGGACTTTTCTCACAGTTCGGATTTGTGTTTCTCACATGCCACCTTGACGCGAGGCTGCTGGGGTATTGAACATCCACTTGATGCCTTTTTCTGTCATGGTCTTCTGTATTTTGATCTGATTCAGGTTTTCCACAGCTTTACGCAGTTCTTTTTCTGCAGCAACAAAGTTGGTTCCGTTGTCTGAGCGTAAGATTTTTACCTGTCCTCTTCTGCATGTAAAGCGACGGATGGCATTGATGCAGGAATCTGTATCCAGACTGTGAGCTACTTCAAGGTGAACAGCTCTCAAGGTAAGGCAGGTGAAAATCACACCATACCGCTTGAGAAGAATCCTTCCACGTTTGACCTCAAATGGCCCGAAGAAGTCAACCCCTACATTGGTAAAGGGTGGCTGATCAGGTAGTAACCTGTCCTCAGGCAGGTCAGCCATTTTCTGTTTTCCAGCCTGAGCATTGAGTCTTCTGCACACAATGCACTTTGAGATAATCCTCCTTACAGCCGAGTTAGCTTGAGGGATCCAATACTTTTGTCGCAGCACTGACAGCATATAGTTGCGACCACAATGCCCAACTTCTCGATGGATGTGCTGCAGTATGAGGTTGGTTATAGGGGACTGCTTACAGAGGATGGCTGGGTGTTTAGCCTCTTGTGGCATTGCAGCTTTATTAAGCCTTCCTCCAACTCTTAGTATACCATCCTGCAATATAGTAGATCTGACTTTTTTCTTGATTGGAGCCCTTTCTCGTAGAGCACAGATCTCCTCAGTGAAGTCTTGAGCTTGACTTTGCCGTATGAGCTCTGTTTCTGCTTGGACCAGCTCTTCCAGTAACAATGGATGCTGATGAATTGTTGATTTGAATTTCTGCATGTGGTCTGCAATGAGCCTGTTCTGTTTCTCAGAGTTGTTTTCAGACTGACTGATAGTAGCTTTAAGCTCTTTTCTCTTGTCATTTAATAGTTTTAGTGTCTCTTTCAGTCTGAGAAACCATGCGACTGCCTTCTTTAGCCGTTGCCATGTTGAGTAGAAAGCTTGCTGAAAATGTGAAAGCTCTCTGTTGTGCTTGTCATGACGACTCTAGCGCATGTTTTGACTTCTGGGTCTCCCTCTGTTGTCAAGTCTTTTTCATCCAGCTGTTTAGGCCACTCGCTTTCAGGTTTCAGCAGGAAAGCTGGGCCATGTATCCAGACTTTGTTCTGCATAAACTTCTTCACTTTGACTCCACGAGAAGCCTGATCTGCAGGATTTAGTGCCCGAGTTGACATAACGCCATTGAGTAGGATGAGAATGATCCCTTATTGTGGTGACTCTGTTCGCCACAAAGGTTTTGAAGCGAGCACTTTCATTTGAAAGATATCTAATCACTGTAGTGCTATCAGTCCAGAAGACTGTGACGGGACTTCAAGTTCCTGTCTGAGCATTCTGTCCATTTTGACAGCGATGACTGCTGCCGTCAGTTCCAGTCTTGGTATTGTGACGTGTTTCAAAGGCGTCACTCTTGACTTTCCTATGAGGAGGGAACAATGTTTTCTGTTATCAGGACTGGTAAGTACTATGTAGGATGCAGTAGCATATCCATCCTCACTAGCATCAGCGAAATGGTGCAGCTGTGCTGACTGTGTGGATCCAAACTGATCTATTTTGATGCATCTGGGTATGCTGAACTCTGCCAAACTGTTCAAGTCTGATAGCCATTCATGCCATCTCTTTGCGTGTCCATCGTCAATTATTTCATCCCAATCAAATTTATTTTTGTTCGATATCCCTTAGAGTCTGCATAAACGGGGCCTGAGGTTTTATTGTTCTGTCAATCATTATCTCTCTCTCTCTCTCTCTCTCTCTCTCTCTCTCAATGTAAGGCAGTTCGATATCCCTTAGAGTCCGCATAAACGGGGCCTGAGGTTTTATTGTTCTGTCAATCATTCTCTCTCTCTCTCTCTCTCTCTCTCTCTCTCTCTCTCAATGTAAGGCAGTTCGATATCCCTTAGAGTCCTAAGGTCTTATTGTTCTGTCAATCATTATCTCTCTTACACCTTTTCTTTGGATATTACTAACTACACCTCTTCCCCGGAGTTTTTGTGCTTTCTCGTCCAGCAGGTTCTCATGGATCGGTGGCTTTTGGGACATTGGCACCAATAAGCATTCCCACTTCCCCTTCATTGTACAATATGTTTGTGTTGATTGTTCTGTACATGTGACATCCATTGCACGTCTGTCCGTCCTGGAAGAGGGATCCCTCCTCTGTGGCTCTTCCTGAGGTTTCTTCCACATTTTTTCCCTGTTAAAAGTTTTTTTGTGGGCAAGTTTTTCCTCACTCGAACCGAGGGTCTAAGGACAGAGGGTGTCACTCCCTGTACAGATTGTAAAGCCCTCTGAGGAAAAATGTGTTTTGTGACTTTGGGCTATACAAATAAAATTTGATTTGATTTGATTTGATTTTGACAAGTTGCACAAGATGAGTTTCGCTGGCAATATGAGTGGCGCCAAAAAGCCAAGGGGGTCAAAGACAGAACTTACTGTGGACAAGATACCACGTCTGGTGACAGGCTTGTTTTGCATGTTAATCTGGAAGCTGAACCTGTCAGTCTCTGTGCACCACTGCACGCAAAGTGCACGTTCCATTGGGAGTTCATTGTGGCTCAAGTCCAGGTTTTTAACTGCAGGTGCTTTTTCATTGTCTGGAATCGACAACAAGACTGTCTTGCTGTTACTCACCCACTTCGTCAGGTGAAAACCTCCTCTTGCACATAAGACTGTGAGTTCTTGTACCAGTCTGACTGCCTGTTGACTTGTTTCCACCACTTTTAGGCAATCATCGACGTAAAAGTTTCTTAGTACAGTGTCAACTGCCTCTGCACTAAAAATCCCTGTTCCATCTTCTGCAGTTCTTCTCAGAGCGTAGGAGGCACAACTGGGTGAAGATGTAGCACCAAAAAGATGTACTTTCATTCTATATTCTTCCACATTGCTGTTTAGATTGCCCTCTGGCCACCACAGAAACCTTAGCAGGTCTGCATCTTCCTCCGGGACCCTAACTTGATAGAACATGGACTCCACATCCGCCATCAGCGCCACTGGATGCTCTCGAAACCTTAACAGGACACCAATGAGGTTGTTAGTGAGGTCTGGTCCTTGGAGCAACTGCTCATTTAGTGAGATACCCTGATATGTGGCTGTGCAATCAAAGACTACTCTTATCTTCTTTTTCTTGGGATGGTACACGCCGTGGTGAGGGATGTACCACACGCGGCCGTCACTTGCGACTGAGTTGCTCAGTATTTTCTCAGCATAGCCTTTATCAATGATATCCTTCATGAATAATATGTAGTCTTTATGGAAGTCTGGGTTTCTTTTTAATTTTCTCTTGAGATTGTCGACCCGCTGCTGTGCCATGCAGCGATTGTTTGGCATTTTGATGTTCACGTTTCTTATCACGACTTATTTCTCCTTTTTCTTCACAGCTTCGTTCTGGGAAATCTGTGTGGTACTGTTTCACTAACAGTTCTTCTATTTCCTTCACTTGAATCCGATTAACTGTGTAACTCTGCAGTTTGCCATCATCTGCTTACAGGACATCTTCTTTTCTGAGAGGTCCATTGATCACCCATCCCAGAGCGGTTTTTACTGCATATTGCCCTTTTCCTTCACTGTTTATGACTTGCCACGGCTCAGTGGCTTTTGGGACATTGGCACCAATAAGCATTCCCACTTCCCCTTCATTGTACAATATGTTTGTGTTGATTGTTCTGTACATGTGACATCCATTGCACGTCTGTCCGTCCTGGAAGAGGGATCCCTCCTCTGTGGCTCTTCCTGAGCTTTCTTCCACATTTTTTCCTTGTTAAAGGTTTTTTGTGGGCAAGATTTTCCTCACTGGAACCGAGGGTCTAAGGACAGAGGGTGTCACTCCCTGTACAGATTGTAAAGCCCTCTGAGGCAAAATGTGTTTTGTGACTTTGGGCTATACAAATAAAATTTGATTTGATTTGATTTGAATACAAGGCAGGCGTACTTCTTTACTGGGATGTGTCTGTGTGTAAACACCTTTGGCAAGTCAATGTATTTATTTTCCTCAAGCCCACATACCTCAAGATCTGAGAGAACAACACTCTTCATTAACTTGTGAGTTGTCTTGTGCCATTGTGTCAAGAAGAAAATTGGTGGTCTTTCCTTTTAGATGTAGTTTTCTCTGTATGTCTTCAGTGCAGAATGTTGCGGTGCTGCCAGGGTCTATGAAGGCATATGTTTCCACATATCTCTCACTCTTCTTGGACTTAAGTTTAACTGGCACTACAGCAAGCACACATTCTTCTTCTCCAGCCCCAGTGTTTCCACTTGACTCTGGACCACACGACACATAGGCACTGGAAACTATGTTGGTCCCAGTATTGTTTTCTTCCACCTTCTCTGAAGCACTGTTATCCTCTGCCTTCACATGGAGTCCGGATGCGACTGAGAACAAACCTGACACTTAAGTCGTTTCCTGCAATATTTGCTAAGGTGCCCAAAGATAAGACATCCGAAACACAGGCCCTTAGATTTCAAGAAGTCGATCCGTTCTGTGTTTGTCAGCTCTTTAATCTTGTTGCATACCGATAGTGCATGATTCTTCTGACAAAAGAGGCATGGTTTGTGAAAGGCTGTGAGAACATCTTTTACAGGGCTGCTTTTCTTAGCAGTTGCCTCAATGGTTGTATCCTGCACACTTGTAGCAAATGTACTTTCTCTTTGTCCAGTTTTCCTGATGTTCCTCTCTTTTGTAACCTTTTCTTTTTCTTTGTCAGTTTGTGAATTCTGTATAACGTCTCCAAAAAGAGGATCCAGAGCTACCTTTGCTTGTCTGTCAATGAAGTCGACTAGGTGAGAAAACCTTGCTCGTCCTCTTCCTGTCTCATGGATCTCAAACGCAGTTGTTCTCCACCTTTCTCTGCTCTTGTAAGGACGCTTTGAAATAACAACTCGCATATTGGTAGGATTATCCATTTCTTCCATGAATTCAATATCCTCCATGGTGTTCCTACATCCAATCAGGAAAAGAGCATAAGCACTTAATGCCTTACCATCTTCAGCTTTGACCTGAGGCCATTTCAATGCTTTATCCATGTATGCATTCGCGATCTTCAGCTCATCTCCATATTGCCTCTGGAGTAACTTTCTGGCCGCAAGGTAGCCTCTGTCAGGTGACATATGCTCACAGCTACGAACAAGTTCTTGTGGCTCCCCACTGGTATACTGCTCCAAATAGTACAACTTGTCCTTATAACTGTCAGTTTTACCATCCACAGCATGCTCAAATGCTCTGATGAAGGATTTGTAAGTGAGAGGGTCACCTTTAAAAACTGGAATGTCTTTTGAAGGGAGATTTGACTTCCTCTGCTGCTGTACCAACATCTCAGTAATCTCATTCTGCCTCTGCATGACTTCATACAGTCCTCCATCATTGTTAGCTGCCCGTGGGTGGCTGTTGTTGGTTGGCTTGATCTGTTGTGTGTTTGGTAAAGGCTGCACTAATGTATCAGGAACGTCTGCTTTTTGTCCTCTTGCAGCAGCATTCAAGGATTGCATAGCATTAGTACTCTCATCTTTTGGTTTACTTGGTGAGCACCTTTGTGATACAACACTGTTAATGCTTCCTTTCTCACTGTCATATTCCTTGAACACCTTGAGCCTTGCATCAGACTCTGCAATAGCTGTGCCGAGCACAAGCTGCTCCATTTTAGCTTTCAGCTGCAGCTCTTTGATTTCCTCCTAAAAGTAAAAAAAATACCAGTTATGTTGATCTGCTTGTCCCTCATCTTCATCCAGTAAAGCCACAACTGCAGTATTTATGTCTTCAAACTCAGTAAACGAGGCCACGAGTATTTCTTCTACTTCATCCACATTTGAGCCATCAAGTTTCAAATTTGAAATCAATGTTTCTCATATAGCCTGTAAGCTGAGATAATTTACCTCTTCTGGATCCTATAAACCTGCTTATTATATCCTCCACTGCCTTCTCTGTGGGCTTTGGCGCCCTCCTCTGGTCGGATTCTTCCATGGCCACAACACAAACCACAATAAACTGATATCCACTTCAAAGCAATGTGTTCACTGTGTATGAACTGCGCGTCTCCGACAATCTCAGGTGTCGGAGCGTAGCGTTACGGTACGTTGGGCGTTTAATAAACTTGTTGCAAAGCATTCACAGACTTACTTTCTTTCGTTATAAGGGCTTGGGTTTGAGTACTCATCCATTCAGAAACGGCTTTAATCCACATTAATCTGTTCTTTATTTCATCGAGAGCGGAGTTTTTTGACTCACATGTCGCTCTTGTTAAAAAGAAACTTTACTTAAAAAGCAAAAAACAAAGTTACAAGATTCAAACTTAAACAAACCGTCAAAAATCTGTGTTGCTCCTTAGGCTGCTTAATCATGTCTGACGTCTGAGTGGCTGTGACATCACCAACAATCAAATAAAGGAACATTTTACAACTAAACTGTTAAACACGATTAACATTGTCATTATGGCTCTTACAGACATCTTGAGCTGGTTTGCCTCATCAGGCGTCCTTTTGTGTGGTGGATGAGCAGGTGGGTTCTCAGATTTAATTGGATACTGGATGTGTGACAAAATTATAACTAATTAAGATACATACTGAATAATGTACAAATAATTGGTTTATTCTGAATGTACTTGTGTTTACATGTTACTGTGTTGCACCATAGACTGTAAAGGCACAGCAGGTGTAGACAACTGACAGGAGCCGATGCAAAGAAGATTCTTGAATGGAATGAAATGAAAAACCTTTATTTTGAAGGACATTAGCTTTGACAAAGAGAATAGAGAATTAAAGAAAAAACATCAACAAGTATACATGATAATATGCAACCAACAGAAGCATAACGGTGACATGAAAGCATAATTTTGGGAAAATTAAAGATATCAAGTACATGTTCAACAAAGTGCCAGATTCAGACCGTGTGATCAGAACTAGCTAAGCAGCAGGATGCAGTGTGGCACAAAGGATGTGAGGAGAAGGTTAAAGTGCATGTTCACACCTGTGTGCACTGGGTCTGCTTTGATCTTCTGAGTTAAATTCATAGTGGCATGTCAGTAATACTGCACACTGATTCCCCTGTCCTGTCCTGTCCTGTCCTGTCCTGTCCTGTCTTGTCCTGTTCTGTCCTGTCCTGTCCTGTCCTGTCCTCTCCTGTCCTGTCCTGTCCTGTCCTGTCATGTCCTGTCCTGTCCTGTCCTGTCCTGTCCTGTCATGTCCTGTCCTGTCTTGTCCTGTCTTGTCCTGTCCTGTCATCTCCTGTCCTGTCCTGTCCTGTCTTGTCCTGTCCTGTCCTGTCTTGTCCTGTCCTGTCTTGTCATCTCCTGTCCTGTCCTCTCCTCTCCTCTCCTGTCCTGTCCTGTCCTGTCATGTCCTGTCCTGTCCTCTCCTGTCCTGTCCTGTCCTCTCCTGTCCTGTCCTGTCTTGTCCTGTCCTGTCCTGTCCTCTCCTGTCCTGTCCTGTCCTGTCCTGTCTTGTCCTGTCCTGTCTTGTCATCTCCTCTCCTCTCCTGTCCTGTCCTGTCCTGTCCTGTCTTGTCCTGTCCTGTCCTGTCTTGTCATCTCCTCTCCTCTCCTGTCCTGTCCTGTCCTGTCTTGTCCTGTCCTGTCTTGTCCTGTCTTGTCCTGTTCTGTCCTGTCATCTCCTCTCCTCTCCTGTCCTGTCCTGTCCTGTCCTGTCATCTCCTCTCCTCTCCTGTCATGTCCTGTCATGTCCTGTCCTGTCCTGTCTTGTCATCTCCTCTCCTCTCCTCTCCTGTCCTGTCATGTCCTGTCCTGTCCTGTCTTGTCCTGTCTTGTCCTGTCCTGTCATCTCCTCTCCTCTCCTCTCCTCTCCTCTCCTCTCCTCTCCTCTCCTGTCCTGTCATGTCATGTCCTGTCATGTCCTGCCCTGTCTTGTCTTGTCTTGTCTTGTTCTGTCCTGTTCTGTTCTTGATTCGTGTTCAAGAATGATCCTGTTCCCAGCTAGTCAAACAAGTCACCAGCAAGCCATGTGAATAGTCATTCCTATCATTATATCAGTGCTTTTGTTAGCATATACAGAGGAACTTTAGTTCTCCGTCAATGTCTACACTGAACACATTCAGTCTCAGTATTGCAGTGAGGTCTCTTGCACTAGTGCTCGATCCATATTCTCTGGGACTGTCCCAGACTCCATAACCAAAAAGAAAATTAGTTGAAGAGGAAGAAGGAAGACACACATTTGCTGTTGTTGTATTTTCCTGGAGCAGCCCCTAATTAAAGAGCCCAGCAATGTTAATACTGGTTCTATATTGTTCTTTAGTGTATAATAACAGCAAAAGGGAGCAGGAGGAGGAGACGCACAGTGTAATCTGAGTGAACAGGTGCTGTGACTTCGTCTGGTTCTGTTGAGAGTTTGGATCTCAAACTTCATATCCTGGGAAGAAAGTGTGTCATGGTCATGGTGGGTGTGACCCGGTTGCCTCTCTTGGTTTTACCAGTCTTGCTGAGGCCAATGTACATGCCAGGGTAGGCAGCTGATTCATATGCATTATAGTTGTTGGCCAGGAGATTCTCCTTGAACTTGGATTCATCATTGTAATGACCCTGAGGAGAGGGAAGGCAACACAAGTTATCATAATCATCCTTTCACTTTCTCCAGTGGGATCATTTCCTGTTTTCCTCTATTTGGCTTTTTGTAGGATGTGTCAGACTTCTTCCATCTTTGCTCATGACACAGTCATAATTCAGACTCTAGAGATCAGTTAGATGTAAACATGGTTTCTTTAAGGCTTGGGAAGAAATGTCAGATGCTGTTTTTTCACGCTCGTGTGTATTGATAGTGAGAAGTCAACTCAGATCCTTGTATGATTAGGCTGTATATGGACAGGATGTGTATTCACATTCATTACCCAAGTAGAAGTGTAGATACTAGGAGAGAAAAAGACTTATCAACTCAAGCTTTTTACTCAAGTAGAAGTGTTAAAGTACTGGCTTCAAAACTACTTAAAATAGAAAAGTAAAAGTAATGTCAAGAAAAAAAAAAGCCTTTCAAATGTTATAGTCCCTGTGCCACAGGGGCCCGTGGTGCTCTACACAACCTCCCCCAAAAAACATCAACAGGGCGGGATCTAAACACGGAGCATCTGCTAAAGTTTAGCAGCTTAGCTAGCATGGACTCGTCGTGACTGCGTCACAGAGCTGTGGCGTAATTTCGAGACTCAGTTTGTAAAGTTTAGTCACCATGTGAGAACTCATCTGACACTCACAGTCTGCTGTTGTGTGTCTGCACTGTATCTGTGTGAACGGCTTCATTCAGTGTCTCTCCTCTGGCACTGTGAGTTACCATGGTTACAGGAACGCCCTGAAACTTTAGAATGATAATCAATAAGATTTTTTTGGTTAGTTTGAGGGTACAGAATCATGAATGTAGCCTGGTTGTACCTCTGCTTGTATTAATACATATAACAGATGTAAAGAGCTTCTTTGATTATTAACAGTATGTAGTGATGACAGAAAGGTGAGCGCTCACCATCACACTGAAACAATATTAATAACACTAATAATAATAATTCATGATGATGAGAAGAAGTAGAAAAAGAACGCAGTGAAGTTCTGCAGATGGTTGATTATATGAAAGAGTAAAACGTGAGACAATCTTGGCAAAGTGTGAACAGAACAGCAGAGCAGTATAAACATTCTGACACACTATTGGTCTGATGGTGATTCATCACCCCTGCACATTACAAATCATGTCACACGCAAGCAAGGAGCTGACTGACTGTGGACTGACTTTATGTGGCCTGCTGTGAAAATGTCAGAGAACTCCAGAGAAATCTGAGTTGTTGTTGTCTTATCAGAATTATTATTTTTTGGATGAATCACTTGGATTAATCATTCATTTTGACGGCACTATATACAGTGCTGTTATACATAGCATAGCATGTATACCATCATAATACTTATAACTAGTCATCATATCTTCCGCTCCATGAAACACATGTTAATGCTCAGCAGCACACATACAGTAGGGTTCTTTAATGCATTTGCATTAAACTAAAATGCATTTATTTTCATTGGGCAAATATAAGGCTGAAACATTTGAATATAACATTATGGCCTTTAGAAAAATGATGTTTTTTGGGGAGGGGCCCCTGTGGCACAGGGACTATAACATTTGATGGCTTCTTATTTTTCTTTACATTACTTTTACTTTTATAAAACTACTGAGTATTTGTACTTGTCATCTCTGATGGTTCTTACATGTTTGATTTGAAAGAATTGTGATTATAAATATTTGAACTCTCTCGTGTATTTCTGTGTTTATATGTTTGTTCTATGACTCACTGCGTGCTGAGTGTACCCTCATGCCTCTGGCTGCATGGAGAGCTGTTTTCTCTCCTGTTCTGCTCTCTGCTGGACTGCTACACTGCATAACGTTTCTCACAGCAGGCTTGATGTTGTTTTCCAGTCTCATTCCCTCATGATGAAGATCAGGTATTGTACTGTCTCTGTGTCATGTGTGTGCATATGATGTACTGTGATGCTGGGTCTCTCATTATGATCCAGCTTTTTATTCCTCAATTTCCTTCAGTTCATACTAAACTACATGTTTCATTTATTAGTTATAGTCATGAGGATGGAAATGATTCTGACATCTAAGAAAAGTTCTTGTTATATGAAGCTGACATATCATTCATTCACAAATGTAATTCTGTTGACTGATGTTATTATCTGGAATTGTATTTCATGGAGCATATACAGTATTGTATTTGAGTATACCTGAGAACTTCCCCATGCTTATAATTCATATATTTTTTAAGTGTTGTTTTGTTTTTTCACTGTTGTAGCTCTCGGGGCAGGTATTGAAATGTGCGGCTCGCCCAAGAGAAGTGTGCTCTTACTTTTGTAAGCATTTTGCCATATGGTTTTTGAGTTAATCAGCAAAAAATGCCAAAAAATTCCCACAATGTGGGCTTATAGAGAGGTTAGAATGGATGACATCATTGCTAGAAAAATCTGCTGAAAAAATACATTTGTAAACTGCTCCCATGGCCACAAATTTCACTCTACAGGCATCATTTTAATGTTTGTTGGAAAATGTGTCATCTCACTCACATAAACCTGCTGAAGCTGTCACACTTATAGTTTTGACTCCCATTTAAACTGAGAGGAGAAATTTCCTAAAGGAGCAAAGCAGACCTGTTCTTTTCCATCTCCCCAGGTCACATTTTTTAAATTTAGTCCTTAAAATTCGGTATGGACATGAATGCTGGATGCTGATGGGCATTTCGGTTGCTGGCCACTAGTTTGAAGGTGTCATTTCAAGGTTTTCACTGTCTCTCTGCAGTCACTCACACACACATTGTATCACATCTCTCCCATTTTGGCTTCCTTACACTGGCTACCTGTTAAATCTAGAATAGAATTTAAAATTCTTCTCCTTACATACAAAGCTCTTCATGGCCAGGCACCATCATATCTAAAAGAACTCATAGTACCCTACTACCCCTCTAGACCACTGCGCTCTCAGAATGCTGGGTTCCTTGTGGTTCCTATAGTTTCCAAAAGTAGATTGGGAGCCAGAGCTTTCATGAATTAGTGTTTGAGCGCTGTCGTTGTCCCGTGGCACCATCAGATATTCTACAAAATATGGATCCCTTTATACACGTTCACAAAATTTGGTTAGAATATAGTAACCTTGGTATGCACAGATTTCCATGTTCACAACTTTATATTGCATCAAAATAAGTCATCACTAAATCATCACTATGACTCACTAGTCTATTGGATCAGATTTGGGGGAGGTTAGATGAACTAAAACCTAAATCTACATACAGTTGCAAGAAAAAGTATGTGAACCCTTTGGCATTACTTGGATTTCTGCATAAATTGGCCATAAAATATGTTCTGATCTTCATCTAAGTCACATCACTTTGAACACAACATGTAAACATTCACAGTGCAGGGCAGAAAAAGTATGCGAACCCCTAGGCTAATGACTTCTCCACGAGCTAATTGGAGCCAGGTGTCAGCCAACCTGGAGTCCAATCAATGTGATGAGATTGGATGTGTTGGTTAAAGCTGTCCTGCCCTATAAAAACACACACTAGGTTTGAGTTTGCTGTTCTGAAGAGGCATTGCTTGAGGGGGACCATGCCTCACACAAAAGAGCTCTCAGAGTAGAGTCTACAAATGGAGAAAGTTCAGCACTTTTGCTACTCTCCCTATGTGTGGTCGTCCTGTAAAGATGACTGTGAGAGCACAGCACAGTTTGGAAGGAATACACACTATGTGTGGAGAAAAAAAGGCACAGCACATCAACATCAAAAACTCATCCCAACTGTGAAATATGGTGGAGGGAGCATCATGGCTTAGGGCTGCTTTGCGTCAGAGCCTGGATGGACTGCTGTCATTGACAGACAAATGAATTCCCAAGTTTATCAAGACGGACAGACAGTCAGAGTCCTGACCTCAACCTGATTGAGATGATGTGGCATGACCGCAAGAGATCGATTCACACCAAACATCCCAAGAATATTGCTGAACTGAAGCAGTTTTGTACAGAGGAATGGTCCAAAACTCCACCTCCTACAGGAAACATTTGGTTGAAGTTATTGCTGCAAAAGGATGGTCAACCAAAGGTTCACATACTTTTCCACCCTGCACTGTGAATGTTTACACTATTGTATGCACTATATACTGTTCAATAAAAACATGAAAACTTATCATTATTTGTGTGGTATTAGTTTAGCAGACTGTGTTTGTCTAGTGATGTGATGAAGACCAGAACATATTTTATGACCAATTTATGCAGAAATCCAAGTAATCCCAAAGGGTTCACATACTTTTTCTTGCAATTGTATATGTTTGGAAAAAATGAGGAGTAGTTTTTGTTTGTTTTTTGTTTGTTTTTTTTGTCCTTGTCATTTGATGTGATTTAATGAAGACAGCCACAGTGGTGTGTAAAAGCACACCTCAGTTTCAGTGTAGTGCCAGCCTCATGAAACAATATTTCTACAATACATCTTGTCAAGACATTAGAAGGCCCTGTTCACTTCTTACCGAACCATAGAGTTTCCCTTTGTTGTTCATGGCGATGAAGAGACCACTCCTCACCCCAAACAGAGTTACCACTCCTCTCTCTACTGTGGAAATTTCTAGAAGACCTGTGAAGAAACATGACTCTCATCAGCAGCATATAGAGTACATGATCACTTTACAAGTGCTGCGCCCCCCCCCCCCCCAAAAAAAAACAGTTGAATGATCACAGTGTGTTAAACATCACCTTAAAACATATATATTTATTTATTTATTAACAATTTAAACTTTCCTCGGTTGTAATAGAGTAGACATACAGAGTAAAGTCTAAACATTGCACTCTTCCCTGATGATTTAAAGAATTCGCAGAAAACAACAGTCTGTTTTTGCACCACCATGACATTTTCACAGTCTACTTCAGTGCTGCTTCTTGTTTGGTTCCCTAAGAATAATTGCTTTGTGGTTCGCACCATAAAAATAAATTAATTAAAAAAAACCTCAGGGTTTCCTCTTTAAACCAGAGATGTTATTATTTTTTTAAATAACAGATAATTACAATAACAATAATATAAATAAAAGTAAAAGTACAATCTGCTTCAATAATACTCCAACTGAAAAACAATATTTTTTATGTTATTAAATGATAACATTTTCCCACATCCCTTTGTTTCTTCTTTCTTTTCTCAACACTAGACTGCTGTTGTCTTCTTTTTTTTTCTTTTTTTAGGTGTGTGTTTGACTGCTGTAGCCTAATGGAACAAACCACTGTGTGATGGGGGATGTTGTATTTTACCATTCTCAGAAAATAACTTTAATTAGAGCAGCCGCCCCACGTGTGAAGGCTCAGTCCTTGCTGCCGAAGCCCAGGGTTCGAATCCGAGCTGTGGCTCTTTCCCCCTCATTCCCCAGCTCTCTCTCCCCACATTCCTGTCACTCTTCAGCTGTCTCTGTCAAATGAAGCTTGAAAATTCCAAAATCTTTAGAAAATAACTTTAATAACCTAACCTAATTCCTCCCACTAGCCAGCTCCTCCATCCGCTCTCTCTCGCTCGTCCACTCATACCTTACACACACAGTGTGAGCGTGTTCAGTTTCATTCTACCGTTGATCCTTTAAAACTGGAAAAGGTAAGGTTGTAAGAAGAGAAAGCTCTCAGGCCACCTAAACACATAGCTATCATGATATTCAGTGATGTGAATAATAGAACATGAAGCAAACATGTCTATGACTTACATTTACATGTAGTCATTTAACACACACTTTTATCCAAAGTGTGACTAGGACATGTTAGTGCAGCAATAAGTACTGTGACAGTACTAGAGTGATAGATTCAGAATGTCCACTTGTTGGTAGTGTTGGAGAGCTTTTTAAACTTAGAGAGGGACGCCCCTGATCTGTTAGATACTTGTGAACAACAGGGAACAACAGACGAGAAAAGTCTGGGTTGCTCTGAATGTACTGGTGGCAGAAAATATTTTACCAAGAAGTGTAAACACAGCATGTCAACCACCTGTCCACCTCAAACTCATCTCAACATCAGACAGACAGACAGACAGACAGACAGACAGACAGACAGACAGACAGACAGACAGACAGACAGACAGACATGCTTATGATTTCCTATAGTCAGTCCCACAGTCATTTGCCTGATTTGCGTGGACTTCAACAGGGAATGATCAAATACTTACTGTATCTGTTTTCATTATGCATGCCTGTGATCTTCCCATTTGGTAAGACCTGAATGTGGAAGCCAATGCCAACATTACAGTAAAGCCTTCTCAGTCTCTTTATCCCCAGCAGGTACTCTTCATCTCTAGGCATCACCTCCCTCTTGTCCCAGGAGCTGCTGCTGGCCCAAACCAATGAGCCGGTGTTCTGTATGCTTTGTTTCTTACTGCTAATGACTGGGAGTGGAGCAAAGGAGCTGCACAGGAGGATCCCATACAGGAACAGAGGGAGCTTGGACCTCAACGATGACATCCTCTTCTTGCCAATTCCAGAAATCACAGAAGTACACAACTATTGTGTATTTATAGCCCACTCAAATGTTAGTTAGTATGAAATCTTTGCAGCCTCATTCTCACAGAGAAACACTTTGAAGAAAATGGGTCACTCTTTAAAACCCAGAGAAAAGTTTCAGTATGCATATTTAAACATCTCAAAAAGAATAAAAACTGAACCAGTGCAGAATCCTGTGTTCCACTAATTTGTCTCCTGCTCCCCACTCTGCCTTCCTCCTCAGGTAGATATCCAGCAGACAGACAGACAGCACACTTATATGTTCCCCATATGACGTCACGCACCACCTGCTGCCATGTTTGTCTCTGAGTCACGGATGCTGTAGAAGCACACAAACTGTGAAATACATGAAACACAGAGTGACAGAAAACAAAGAGGAACACGCAAGTTAGTGAAGTAGTTAGTCCTCACAATGTGTGACACTTTTCAGAGCTAGACAGTTAGCTTACACTTGATGTCGTTCAAAAACTATTTTGTAAAACTGTAACAAAGCATAAAATAAAAACACAGATTAGAATATACTAAGACAGCTCAGGATTTTGAAGCAAAGCAAGACACAAATCAAAGAAAATGCAAAATGCTATCAATAAAATTACACATGAAACACCTCCACAGTCCCGTCTTTTACTGTCCTTACTTGCTTTGCAAACTTTGTTGTCATTGCTGAGAAACGTCTTAATAATCAGTCTGACAGGTTAATTATTCCTGTGAGCTTGGCCATCCTTTAACAAAACAACATCTCCACCTTTGATGTTAGGGTTGTCTTCTGTCCATTTTCTTCGATTCTGAAGAATAGCAAGGTATTCTCTCCTCCATCTCTTCTAAGTGTCTGTCAGACTAGCTCTGCTGGGTCAAAGTTGGCAGAAGGTGCTGATAGGGCACTTATCTTTTGAGTCAAAATCATCACTGGTGTGAGGACAGCTGGCATGTCTGGGTCTGTAGACAACCACACTAGCAGTCTTGCATTAATTACTGCCATGACTTCAGCCATCAGTACTCAGTATTTCATGTGTAAGTTGAGTATGTGCAGACTGAATGAGCATTGCATCCAGGATCCGCCTTGCAACCCAAATAAGTCTTTCCCATGACCCACCCATGTGTGAAGAATATGGGGGGTTACATTGCCATGTGCAGGCTCTTTCCTGGAGATAGCTGTTCAGTGTAACATCACTATGATCAGTACTCAACTCTAGATTAGGTACTAATAAACTTAGTGCCCCTGCCCCAGAGACATCAAGAACCATGTTGGTGAAAGAGCCTATCAACTGGAAAGTTTGACATCTTTTGGTTCTGTAGTGCTCCTCTGAGCTGATGTCAGATTTTACTCATTTATCGACAACAGAAGAGGCCGGACATTTGCCCCCAATAATCCAAAATCCTGCTGATCTGATTGCTCCCTCTGTTATATAACAGCCCTGGTGATCTACTGTACATGGTAAAAGGTCATTGAGGGCATATTGCCCCAACTTTAGATGTTCCTTTTCCACATCATATCAGAACTATGTCTATTACTTTTAAATATTCTTTTCAAATAATTTTTTATTTCATCAACCATGTCTTAGTAGATACTTCTGCATCTGCATACTACAGGGTGTCCAGCAGTGACAGGTGAGCCAATACCAGGCTGTCAAAGGATTTCACAGATGTCAGGACGACGGCCTGTAGTCATTAGCGTTTGAAGTATGAGGGACCTTCACACAGTTCCAATGATCTGTTGAAGATCTGTGTGACACACCATGTGGTCCTGGTGGCTTCCTGATCTTCCATTACTGAAAGAGGTGACACATATCCTCTTCACAGATCCCTCCTGCTGGTGGGGGGTCAGTGGGTAGCCCACTCATTTTATGAGTCATTTTACATAGGCTGAGGGATCATGTCTGGAGGAAAACACACTGGCTGAACTCTAGGTCCTCCTGTATATGCTGCTTATGGAGGTTTAACAAGAAGCTCCTTCCATTATGTTTTCTGTTTTTTCATACATGTATCTGTTATAATTATGTTCTAGTTTAATTGGTTTGTCTTATTCATCCTCTCCTCTCAATTTATGCCAAAAAGGTTGAATCATATATGAATGAAAGTCAGATTTTTGTCTGCTTTGTTAATTTATGAGTTTCTCCAGTGTGTCAACAGTAACAACAACTGCCACTCAGTGACACTCTGTGTCATGGAGAACTGTGGAATAAGAAAGTGTTATTTCAGTGAGGCGCAGCAGTAATCATTCATATTATTTCTATGATACAGTCTTTTGTTCAGTTTACTTTTCCAGTCAAAAGCTCACACTCCTATCGAAGTTGTGTTGCTGCTGGGAGCACTCAGGTAACTCAAGCATCAAGACACATTGCAAACAACAATGTGATTCATACCAACAAATGCTGACCTATCTAGTCTGCACATAATACACTAACAGTGGAGACTTGATATCATGTGACACATGGTGCGTCAGAGCTCTGCTCATGTAGAGAAAGGGAGGGAGGGGCAATGATGGATTATGTGTGTGGATATGTGAGGAGAAAACCCCATTGTAGTTGTGACGGGGGTAACCATTTATCAACACTTGCTCTGACATCAAACCTTGTCAGTTCCCCCAAGCTATATGGGACCAGCTATGTGGGACCAGATGTGACACTGGCAGGCCAAGAGAATCTTCATAATCTGGGTTCACAAACGGTGTAACCCTAATTAGATTTGACAAATGAACTTATATGGCTCACTACTACTCAAGCAGGAACCCACATGTGTAGGCCATATGGTATTTATTTACATTTTGATTAATAAATGTTTCACATGGGTCTCTGTTTTAGACCGGCCATAGTTTATCCAAAATCACAATCATTACCCAAATGTGATACACTGAGAGTGCCAATAAATGAATAAATGAAGTGAATGTTGTGTAATGTAAAAGTGAACTTAACAATGCCAACACAAACAAAGAAACACTGATTAAACTTAGCAGAGAGCAGAAATATAGTGAGTGTATAGTGACTGCAATGGCAGGATCAGTGGATTGAGTGGGTTTGACAAAGACCAACATAATTTGCTGGTGACAAGTGCAGCAGCTTCAGCATGGAGGCCCAGACTTTGTATTTTCTTATTTTGTATCTTCTTTCTTTGATTTTCTTGTACCAACAAACTCGTAACGTGTTCATTATGATTGTAGATTATTTCACTAAATTAAGACTTTTCCACACATGCAATCATCCAATGAAAATAATATCCACCTACTTGTAGATCCTATCAAAAGGGAAGCTAGGTGTGCTCCCTCTTTAATCACACACCCAGATGGCCTACACAAAGGACTGAAAGCAGCTGATGTCTTCTCTACATTGCCATCATGTTTTTAATGTTTTTAGAAATAAATTTATCACTGATTTTGACAACAATGCTATGTCCTTTTTATCTAATACAGCGACTACAATCGCTCCTCCTCCTCCCCAGCCTCCTGCTGTAAGTGGAGCAACGTGATGGTACTTCTAATGTAATAAAAACACACACAAAGACATTTTTTACATTTTTGATTACATTTCTAACATTTCTGCTTATATGGTGAGGTGATACAACACTGCCAGAGTGAATCTGACAGCTGGCATGAAGGCGGCAAAGCACATCAAGGGAGACTAGAACACATTCAATGCTCACTTTGATCTGCTAATGTGGTCATTGATATTTGGAAATGATAAATGGGCTTGTGATTATACAACACTCTTGTACCAACTCTTCAATGGTCTGTGTGCTCCACCATGACCTCCAACACCATTACAAACAACAATGAGAATTACATATAGGCATGAAATCAACAATCTTGCAGGGTGGTGCGAAGAGAGCAACTTACTGCTACAGCTCAGAGACAGTTGAATTTATCCATCCATGCATCCATCTTCTGCTTATTCAAGGGCAGGTCGCGGGGGCAGCAGCTTCAGCAGGGAGGCCCAGACTTCCCTCTTCCCGGCCACTTCATCCAGCTCTTCCAGGGGGACCCCAAGGCATTCACAGGCCAGCCGAGAGACAGTCCCTCCTCTCACCAGGGAGGTGTCCAGGAGGCATCCTCACTAGATGCCCGAGCCACCTCAACTGGCTCCTCTTGATGCGGTGGAGTAGCGGTTCTACTCCGAGCTGCCCGCCAAGCTTCTCACCTTATCTCTAAGGGAGAGCCCAGCCACTCTGCGAAGGAAGTTAATTTCGCCCGCTTGTATTCGCGATTTCATTCTTGGTAACTGGTAAATCGAGAGCTGCACCAATCCACCGGTCAATCTCCTGTTCTGTCCTTCCCTCACTCAGACTGCAAGACACTTGAACTCCTCCACTTGAGGCAGGATCTTGACCCCAACCTGGAGGCTGCACTCCACCCTTTTCTGGTTGAGACCATGGCCTCAGATTTAGAGGTGCTGATTCTCATCCCAGCCGCTTCGCACTCAGCTGTGAACTGCTCCAGAGAGAGCTGAAGGTCATACTCCGATGAAGCCAACAAGACCAGGTCACCCACAAAAAGTAGTGACCCAATTCTGAGGCCACCGAACTGTAGCCCCTCAACGCCCTGACTGCGCCTAGAAATTCTATCCATAAAGATTACGAACAGAATCGGTGACAAAGGGCAGCTCTAGTGGAGTCCAACTCTCACTCTCATGCGGACTAAGCTCTGGCACCGGGAGTACAGGAACCAGACGGTCCCTATTAGTGGATCCGGAACCCCATACTCCCGGAGCACCCCCCACAGGGCTCCCTCGCTGTCATTCGTCTACGAAAGCTGTGAGTATTATAGTTTTGGCCTGACACACAGAGATTCCCCACCCACACCCATCCACAGCCCCGTAGACGGGCTAAAAAAACCTTTCTTTGAATCGATTTTAATAGGTCATATTTCTTCATTTTACACACAAACTGCATATCTAGATGATCAGGAAAGTCTCTAGATGCCCAAACTTAAGTCGGTTAAATGATTGGAAATACGGTTTGGCCAGATATCCTTCCTGTTTGAGGCATGGTCTCAGCATTTTCTCTCTCTCTCTCTCTCTGTCTTCCAACTGAAATTCAAACTGCTGCACTAACTGCCCGGCGGTGGCCATCTTAGCCGTTATTTTCAGTTAATTTGAATTTGTCTGTGTAAAATGACACAGACAGCAGAGCAGCTAGCGCATTAGTGGCTAGCGCTGACACGCTAGCAATTAGCATTAGCATGTTAGCATTAGCATCTATTTCATTTTTAGTGGCTAAAAAGACATGCTAATTACTAATATTAACAGCTTATGCCTAAATTAGTGGCTAGCGCATCATGCTAATTGCTAACATTAGCGGCTAATGCTAATTTTAGTGGCTAAAAATTTGTGGTAGCTTTAGTGGTAGCAGTAGCATATCAGGAGGTAGCATGTTAGCATTAGCATGTTAGCATTATCATGTATTTAATTTTTAGTGGCTAAAAAGTATGCTCATTGCTAATATTAGCAGCATAAGCCAAAATTAGTGGCTAGCGCATCATGCTAATTGCTAACATTAGTGGCTAATGCTAATTTTTAGTGGCTAAAAATTTGTGGTAGCATTAGTGGTAGCAGTAGCATGTCAGGAGTTAGCATGTTAGCATTAGCATGTTAGCATTAGCGTGTATTTAATTTTTTTGTGGCTAAAAAGTATGCTCATTGCTCATTGCAAATTAGTGGCTCATGTGTGTAAATATTACTATTTGAGATGTGCTTTTTCAGTACAAAATCCCGGCAACAACCCCCTCGGCACTTTCAAAATTTCCGTGGGAATTTTCTAGTTAAATCTGCTGTAGAAGAAGAAAAACTATTTCATCGAGCAAGAGTTGGAGATACACGTGCTGCACAAGGCCACGTTAGCCAAGTGTTTAGCCACTGAGCAGTAGTGTAAAGTTCTGTTTAAGTATTTTTTTTATTGCAGAGCCAAATAAGTTGCATAATTTATGTATGAATATATGTATTATTTATGTTTGTGGGTAAAGTAAGCAATTGCAAAGCAGCTAATGTTATAGACTACTGTATGAAACTTATGTGAATTACTCCCCTGTTGGTGTGTACGACCACAAGGTGTCAGTATTGTAATTAGGAATCTATATTCCTTACATGCATTATTCAAATGCAGTGAGCATTTCATGTTAAACTGTAAGTGGTTTTCATAATCATCTACAATTTCAGTTATTTTACATTTGCTTATGGCAAATAAGTTGGTCGTAAAATGTAAAAGTAAAAGTTGACATTTCATGTTAACATGGCAGTACAACAATTATCCTAAATTTATGGATTAAATATTGAAGGTTGTATTAAAATTGATTTTGATAAAGTTAGAGCTGTACAGTTAAGAAAGGTTATGCTACACAGGCTAGGTTTTTGGACATCCCTGGATTCTGGATCCTGGACTGGATTTGATTCTCTCCCTGACGAGGGGGGTGGCGGGCCACCCGTGTTGAGTACCTGGATTGAGGAAACCTATGAGCTATTCATCTGCCCTGGTAGGGTTGTGGAACAGGATTTCAGGAGACGATTGAACTGAACTAAACTCCTTAATTTTTGGGGAAAATATTTCATTTTCTTTTTGGTGCACCAAATTTAAAAGACATTTTATTGAGTAAAAGACCGGTCTGCTGTTGTGAAATGTTATAGAGTTATGTAAATACAATAATTTTGTTACAACTTAACTTTGTGTCCTGGTTACTCATAGTGGTGTCCAATTCAATTCATTACCCCTCCCTGCGAATCTAGATTGAACTGGTCCAGTGTGCACTTATCTTTTAGGTGAGTTACAGAGCCATCTACACCAAAGATATTCTATATAGAAAAGAATGCCTTCCAATCTCCACCAGTCATATGTAATCATATTAAATGTAGATTCTTGAATATCACATCTCTGTCTTATCTGCCACATTTGAATGAAGAATGAATTAATAAATCCTAAACCTAATCTAAACTATAACTACTAATAATCATTTGAAAGTCTCGTTTTTACTTCTTCACACCTAACCTGAAAACATACAGCCAGTTTGATTTGTGTGAGTTTTCACAGTCCTTAAACATATTAACTAATTATTTGGGTTTAATTCATGTGAATGTCCATAATGAAAGTTTTATAACTGAAGTTATCATATATCTCATGTTGCAGTGAGTGCCAGAACGGTAGGAGGCAGTATACACATTTTATGTTGGTTTATGACAAGAAGAAGAAGAAGAAGAATGACAATATACAGCATGCGATTCTTGGAACGTGTGAAGGGAATAGTTAAAAAAAGTAAGGGAGTATTGAATGTTATGAGGTATGGTAGTGTGGGATACGGATCAGCAGCTAAAGCAGTCCTCTTGCAGGTAGATATTATTCAAGCTCGAGCACTAAGAACTTTCCTAGGAGCAATGAAAACAGCTCTAGTAAGCTCCCTTCAGATTGAAACAGGAGAAATGCCATTATGGCTAAGAGGAAAACAGATGGTTGCAAATTACTGGACAAATTTAAAAGGACACAATGGAGACCATTCAAGAATGAGAGTTTTGGAGATGTGTTGGGAAAAAGGGAAAGAATAAAAATTAAGCTTTGGGTGGGTGAGGGAATTGCAGAACAACTAAAAATACAGAAAATATAATCCAGCCCAACAGTTCTGTGGACTGTAATACTAGAATGGAAGATACAATTAACAAGCGTAGATCTAGAAATATGGAATGCCAAAAGAAGAAATAAAACAGTGGACCTAATACAGAAATTTTATATAGATGGAAAGTATGGAGAATATGTTTACATATACACAGATGGATCAAAAGAGCCCAAAACAGGTGCAGAAGTGATGGTTCAGCCATCGTATCACAATATCAAAAATAACATCAGATCATTTAAGTATATATGCGGTGGAGCTATGTGCAATATTAGAATAGAATATTAGCCAATAGAATGGGTGGAGGACAGGGTGCACAGGAAGACAGTCATATGTAGTGATTCAGTTTCAGCACTTAAGCATTAAAAACAGGACAGGAAGTGAAAACACACCAGGAAGTATTATATGAAATACTGTTAAAAACATCCAGAGTAACACAACGGGGGAGGGAAATAATGTTCATGTGGGTCCAGCTCACTTATGGATACAAGGGAAGGAAAAAGCAGCTAAAATTGCAGTAAAGAAAGAGGAGGTGGAAATGAAAGTAAAATGATCAAAACCCGAAGGAAAAAGTTTAATATGGAAGGAAATAATCAATCAATGGAAACAGCATTGGAAGAACCAGGAAAAGGGAGACCTTTATATAAGTTACAAGGTGTAGTAGGAGAGGTAGAGTGTTGTGGAGGTAGCAGAGCAGAGCAAGTGATCATGCGCAGACTAAGAGTATGGCACAGTAAAATTAATTAGGAAAACATCAAAGTGGTCGGTGTAGCTGTAGGAAGAGAGAGAAAGCGGAGCATAGGATTGTCCAGAAGAGGGCAGTATATGCAACAATAAGGATGCCGACTGCCATTAAACATCAAAGAAGAAGAAGCAGCAGCAGCAGAAGAAGAAGAAGTCTAAAGGGTCACTCTGAAGATCATCCAACAAAGAGTTTTGGAGATGTGTTGGGAAAAGGGGGAAGAACAAAAGTCAAGCTTTGGGTGGATCAGTGAGGGTATAGCAGAACAACTAAAAATACAGCAGTTAGAATTCAGTCCAACAGTTTTGTGGACAGCAAGCCCAGAATGGATGATAGAAGAAGCAAGAGTAGATCTAGAAATATGTGATATAAAGAGAAGAAATAAATCAACGGACATAGTACAGGAATTTTATAACTACAATACTGGGAGGTATGGAGAATACGTATACACATACACAGATGGGTCAAAAGAATCAGAAACAGGAGCAACAGGTGCAGCAGTGGTGGTTCCCAGCAGGCAAGTGACAATATCAAAAAGAACGTCAGATCATTTAAGTATATATGCGGTAGAGCTATGTGCAATATTAATGGCAATAGACTGGGTGGAGGACAGGGTGGATAGAAAGATGATTATATGCAGTGATTCAGTTTCAGCACTCTTAAGCATCAAAAACAGGAAAGCAAACACACACCAGGAGATATTATATGAAATACTGTTAGAAACATTCAGATTAACACAGCAGGGGAGGGAATAACGTTCATGTGGGTGCCAGCTCATGTAGGGATACAAGGGAGTGAAAAAGCAGATAAACTCGCAAAGGAAGCAGTAAAGAAAGAGGAGGTGGAAATTAAAGTAAAATTATCAAAAGCAGAAGGGAAAAGTTTAATATGGAAGGAAATAATTAATCAATGGAAACAACACTGGAAGAACCATAAAAAAGGGAGACATTTATATAAGTTACAAGGTGTAGTAGGGGAGGTAGGGTGTTGTGGAGGTAGCAGAGCAGAGCAGGTGATCATGAGTAGATTAAGAATAGGACACAGTAAACTGAATAACACACTCAACATACTAGGGAAACACCCAACTGGTCGGTGTAGCTGTGGGGAGAGAGAAACGGTGGAGCATGTGATGGTCGATTGTAGTAAATATAAAAGGGAGAGGGAAGAGATGATAGCAGGGTTGAGGAAGACAGGAATAATGGAGAGTCGTCTCAAAGATATAATAGAATGTGGGAAATCTAGGGAAGGAAGGAAAACTATTATAAGATATCTTGTGATAACTGGACTAATAAAAATAATTTAAATAATAATAAAAGGGAAGTAGCAAAACAGTAAAGTCCAGAAGAGGGCAGTATACTCAACATTAAGGATGCCAACTGCCGTTAAACAACAAAGAAGAAGAAGAAGAAGAAGAAGAAGAAGAAGAAGAAGAAGAAGGCGGAGAAGTGATAAAGCGCAGCTCTGTGTTCATTCTCTGTGCTGTGTTCAGGATGGCTGAGCAGGCACGTCGCGGCGGTTTGGACAGGAGAACATCGGTAGGTTGTTAAAGAGCGTGTTGAAGTTGGTCCAGGGTCAATCTCTCTTACTACTGCTCTGTTTAATGTGTGTTGTGTCTTTGTGTACAGTGTTAGCAGCGGCTATGCTAACTCTAAGCTAGCTCTGACAAAGCCAGCCTGAACTTTATGTCGTGCTCACGTTAAACGGAGCTGACAGCAGAGAAACAGTGCTCAGTACTCACTGTGAACGTCAGCTCTTAATGTAGCTGGCTGTCGCCTGTGTGTGAACGGCTGTGCTGTCCACAGCCTGCTGGATAACTAACAGAGGAACGCTCGTTGTGTTGTGCTGCTGCTCACACACACTGCTGCTCACAAACCGACCTTTCTCTGAGTCATGTTTCCTTTTCGGTGTGTGTGGAAGGTAACGTGAGTGGACAGTAACTAAAAATCTACTTCACTGAGTTCACACACTTCTGTTTACATGGAAATGATCCTGAAGACTGGGCGGGCAGTGTGTCTCCATACACACACCGTGAAACTCCATCCTGTAGTTCCAGTTAGACATGTCAGCACTGCACGGACAGCAGAACTTACCAAACCGTCTGTTCAGACACGACTGGAGCGTGAAAAGTTGAGAGAGAAGAGCTGTGATCAGTGCTGCACAGCATAATTCTAATCCTAAACATAAACAGCAGACTTGGCTGCAGTGACAACACATTATTACTTTTATCCAAAACGGGGAAACAGCGCCACCAAATTCAGCTCGTGGTAAAAACAAGTATTACATTTGTAGTAAAAAAAAAAAAAAAAAGAAAGAAAGAAAAACTGTAGAATGAAGCGATACATTTTTATTACTAGTAATGGCTTGTATAAATTTTATGCATTGGACCTTTTTTAAAGAAGATATTTTCTTGTATGTAAAATAAGTTGGTAATGGAATCCCTCTGCTTAGTTAGGTCTGAAACTGTTGCACAAGAACTAAATATAATAATGTTATAGATGTGTCCAGCATATGTCCATTTATTTTAGTATAGTTGTTGTTGTTCTCCATTGTTCTCTCTGTTCATGTTCTTTGTAAATTTGTAGCCAAGCCAAGCAAAAGCTTGTTGACATCACTATGACAAAGTGCTGTCAATCCCAAGTCAAGTCCAAGACTGGTTGAGACCAAATCAAGATCCAAAGAGGTTCCAAGTTGAAGTCAAGTTGAGTTCAAAGACAGAGACAGGATAAAAGGAATCTTCTTTAGGACCACTAACTGACCTGTTTATAATCTTTGTACAGAGACAGTATGTTCTGTGCACTTTTATTTGTAACCATCACAAAGTAGGTGCAGTGTAACAACACTGTGGGATGAAATGAGGTTATACTGTTTAATTTGAGTACAGCCTTTTCACATAAAGTGCAACTTGAAACTTCACATAGCCCAGAATAGGAAGGCTAAACCGTTAAACCTATTAAAGCTGCCTGGTAAAACATTGGTATTCATCAGTTAGGCATCAGTGATAACATAGGTGAGGTGCATGCACACATTCCAAATAATATTAAGATGTCATCCAGTCTGTTCACAGTCTTGCTGTATGATACAGAAGTAACGGTGCTGAAGCACTGGCATACACAGCAGCTTCTTTTCTCAGACTGTGACTGAACTCATCCTCCACACTCTACCATAGAAATAGATTTTCCCGTGCAACTACAACTTTCATTTCATTGTGCATCCTTTGCTGTAGAATGTCAAATGAACCTTTTACCTTGATGATGCATCTAAGTGGAATTCACAGGTCATGAATAGAAAGTCTTTCTGGTGAATGCTGAAAGTTGTTAATGTTGATCAGACATACAGTTAACAAAAATGCAGTACTATTATGGTCAATCAGAAACTAGTTTAACATTTAGAGTAGTGTGCCGTGACATCTGAGTCTGTGCTCATGGCTCCTCTGTGTAGCCTTCTAACTTTTCAGGATAGCCGAGGAGAGAAGAGACATGAAATAGGTCAATGAGAATCACTCTGTCTTTGTGATGTGTCCAGAACTAGGTTTATGCTTTGGAAAGTCTCCAGGCTGCAGGAGGGAGGATAGTGTGTATGTATAAGCCTGAGTAGTGACACACAAGCGATGGGTCCTCGAAGGAAGGCCTCTAAACTCCAGCCTGTAGGGAGCAGCGGCGGAGGGGAACTGATACTGAGACCCAGTGAGCCCAAAGACTACATCAATGAGCTGTCCCATGAAGTCCTTTGTCATATTTTCAGGTACGCTTTCCTCCAGTTATACCACTCTGCGAGGTAATGTATTATATATCCCAGGGCTGGGTGGGGTTCCACAGTGTGTTTAATTTTTTGTATTGTCATGAGTAGCATGTTAGGTGAGATATATCACAGCTGAAACAATCTACCACAGTACAGTATGTCCATTTCGTTTTTATTCAAAGGGTACATCAAATCCAATATTGTGTTAAAGCAGTCCTGTTCATATCATGTATACATCACTGCTTGGTTTTGTAGGTACCTTCCCATGAAGGACATCATGTGTATGGAATGTCTGTCTAGAAAGCTTCGAGAAGCTGTAACTCTGTACCTGCGAGTAGTCAAGGTAGTGGATCTATGTGCTGGTCGCTGGTGGGAGTATATGCCTTCAGGTAAGTGCTCACATAACTTTTTTTTTTTTTCAAATAAATGACTTTAGAAGATGGAGGGGCGGCTGTGGCTTAGAGGTAGAGTGGTTCGTCCACTAAACAGATGATCTGTTGTTCGATCCCTGGCTCCTCCAGTCTGCATGTTGAAGTGTCCTTGGGCAAGATACTGTGCCCCACATTACTCCTGAAGGCTGTGCCATCAGTGTGTGACTGTGTATGAATGGTTAGCTCCTCAAACTGATGAGCAGTTGGCACCTTGCATGGCAGCCAATGACGTCAGTGTATGAATGTGTGTGAATGGGTGAATGAGATATGTAGTGGAAAAGCACTTTGAGTGGTCGGAAGACTAGAAAGGACAGTCCATTTACCTTATTTCACAGGTGTGTGTTAAACTATGTGTGTTAAATATTTGTGCATTTTGAAAGCACATAAGTGAAAACCCGTTAAACTCAGAAACCCTGAGGTGGTTCACCAGATAATAATACTGTTTTTGAATATTTTGAGAAAACAGTGTTATGTTTCCTGGATTAGGCTTCACAGACAGCAGCTTCCTGCTCCTCCTGAAGAAGATGCCAGATCTGGAGCAGCTGTATGGCCTACACCCTCGAAACTTGGAGAGGAGACGAGTCAGAGGCTACGAGGCTTTCAGCATACCTGGAGTCCTGGAGGCATTACAAGCCTGTCCCAACCTGCTGGTCAGTATGTACTTTGAGAACAATGAGAGCAGGTCGTCCACTAATCAGATGATTGATCGTCGTTGATTCGATCCCCGGCTCCTCCAATCTGCATGTCGAAGTGTCCTTGGGCAAGACACTGAACCCCAAACTGCTCCTGAAGGCTGTGCCATCAGTGTGTGAATGTGTGTGAATGGGTGAATGAGATACTGTACTGAAAAGCACTTTGAGTGGTCAGAAGACTAGGAGAGGAGGAAAGGAGATATAGTTTAGAGTTTAAGTACACTCCATTTACCACTTACTATTTATACATCACATAGAGCCGAGAGGTTTTCAATCTGACCAATAACAGATCAGCTCAAGATCAGACTCAGATGTTTAAAGTTCCATATTAAACATACACAATCAAATCAAATTTTATTTGTATAGCCCAAAGTCACAAAACACATTTTTCCTCAGAGGGCTTTACAATCTGTACAGGGAGTGACACCCTCTGTCCTTAGACCCTCGGTTCCAGTGAGGAAAAACTTGCCCACAAAAACCTTTAACAGGGAAAAAATGTGGAAGAAACCTCAGGAAGAGCCACAGAGGAGGGATCCCTCTCCCAGGACGGACAGACGTGCAATGGATGTCACATGTACAGAACAATCAACACAAACATATTGTACAGTTACAATGAATGATGAAATGACAATGAATTACAATGAATGATAGAATGATTACAGTAGCAGTGGAACCTGTGATAGAGATAGAGAGACACAGATGCACAGCAGCAATAAGTCATTAACCAACAAAGCTGTAGTGGGGATGGTAGCAATAATGACTATATATGGCATGTAATGCTAAATATGGTGGACGTCAGCAGCAGACCACGGCGGCAGCCACGATCCATGAGAACCTGCTGGACGAGAAAGCACAGAAACTCCGGGGAAGAGGTGTAGTTAGTAATATCCAAAGAAAAGGTGTAAGAGAGATAATGATTGACAGAACAATAAGACCTCAGGCCCCGTTTATGCAGACTCTAAGGGATATCGGACTGCCTTACATTGATATGTGTGTGTGTCTACACTATGCCTTTGAAGAATATACATTTTGGCTCTGACTATCTGTAAAACACAAAATATTACAGCATTGCATGTTAACGATACAGGTCAATAACCTTTGGATCTGTTTGTTGATGCTTATATTTACTTGTTTGTTTTCCAAAGCTTTCTACTGCAAGTTGTGTCTGTCCACAGTGGACGGAGATCAGAAGTGAGCGATTGCTGTTACAACTAAGCAAACTATCCACTATTTGACCTGACTATTTGAGGTTTTGGCCAATTACAGACCGATATCAAACCTTCTCGTTCTTCCTGAGGTTTCTTCCACATTTTTTCCCTGTTAAAGGTTTTTGTGGGCAAGTTTTTCCTCACTGGAACCGAGGGTCTAAGGACAGAGGGTGTCACTCCCTGTACAGATTGTAAAGCCCTCTGAGGAAAAATGTGTTTTGTGACTTTGGGCTATACAAATAAAATTTGATTTGATTTGATTTGATTCAGGGTGTGGAGACGTCCCATCTAGAGCTGGTGGAAGCCATATGGAGCTACATGCCTCAAGTTCACATACTGGGAAAGTTCCGCAATCGTAACGGGGCTTTTCCCATTCCTGCTGAGAACAAACTGACCATCCCCATAACTGCAAAGATCCAAACCCTACATCTTGTAGGTAAGTAGCATATCAAGACAAGGTGACAGAATTACCTTGGGAGCCATGCTGTGCTCTAGTTTTAATACATAGCATAGTATTCATGTACTTCACATATTGCTTGTTTTTGTTGTAGGTGTGAATGTCCCAGAGATTCCCTGTGTGTCCATGCTGCGCCACCTTTACCTGAAGTGGGTCCGTCTTACCAAACCACAGCCATTTAAGGACTTCCTGTGTGTGAGCCTGAGAACATTTGTCATGCGGAACTGTGCAGGGCCAACCAACTCGCTCAAATATGTCCCCCTAGTTACTGGTTTAGCATCAGCCCGGAACCTGGAGCAGCTGGAGTTGGTGAGAGTTCCCTTCCTGGGAGGGTTAATCCAACATGTGGTGGAGGACAGCTGGAGGTCAGGTGAGGAGAGCGTGTGTTTATAAGTGTTGCTTTTACCAGAGTAATATGTGTCTCTATGTATTGAAGTGAATCAGCGACTTGGGCTGTGAATATACTGAAATACAGTTTGTATGATTATTTCAGCTACACATTTATTGCTTCTGTCTACAGATTACTGCTGTACAATCTGGTTGCTACAGTACATTTTAGGATCAGCTCACCATGCGTTCTTTTTTGTCTGTCATCTGTTTTTTGGTCACAGATCCATGCTGGGATGTCAGATCTTACTTAAATGCTGAAAATCTAATGCTGACATCCCTTTTGATTGTGTGTTTTTAAAAAGTTGTCTTGTCTCTAATGCTGTGTATGTGTCATCTCTAGGAGGATTTCGGAACCTCCACACTATTGTGTTTGGAGCCTGTAAGAATGCTCTGGAAGTGGACCTGGGCTACCTCATCATCACTGCTGCTCGCAGGTGTTTCACCTTCTTCAGCTATTCAAACTGACAGAGAAGAACACTTGCAGTTTATGTTTTTAATGTTTCATCTTATTAATCTCTTTTATATGCGATTGTCAGGTCTAATACTCACTTTTACACTGAAGCTCCTCATAATTATCACACTTGTTATTCATATGCTGTATTATTTATTTATTATTTATTATTATTTAGTGTTTGTTTGTTTGTTTTAGTGAGTGTTTTTGTGAACATTAGATATTAGAAGACTCAAAAACGTCTTTAACTTCACTGAACAAGCAGAACAGGTTGTGAATTGCAAAAGGTTGTTGAAATAACTTCTTATCTACATAAATACATGCTTTTAATTTTATGATTTGTGTGTTTTAATAGGCTTCATGAGCTACGTATCCAGCCTTCACTCACTAAAGATGGTGTCTTCTCAGCTCTCAAAATGGCTGAACTAGAGTTTCCTCAGTTTGAGACACTTCATCTGGGATATGTGGATGAGTTCCTGTTGCAATGTGAGTCCCTTCTCTCAAATAACATGTTCTCAGAGAGCATTGGGTAATGGCCCCTCTCTGACAAAAATGAGTGATTCTCTTGGGTTCTCCTGTATTTTATATATGTGTGTATTAAAAATGCTAAGCAGGCAAAGTTTATTCAGATTTCTTGATCCAGATTTAAAGAATTAAAGATCAGTGTGACTTCAATAAGGGACTGTTCATCTGACTGTAATAATAAATTACAATGTTTAAAAATGAAAAGTCAGCAAAAGTGCAGTTCTGGTGAATTTTGTACATTTGGTTGTCAGGTGTGTGAAAAAAAAAGTGCAACATTGAGTGTGTGTGTGTGTGTGTGTGTGTGTATAATTGCAGGTAAAATGAGTCACTCAGAGCTGGTGAAGTATGGTCTGGCTGATGTCATTGAGAACCCAGGCATCATCACTGATATTGGCATCAAGGTGGTGAACGAGGTGTTCACTAATATCAAATACCTCCTCATCTACAACTGTCCTCACCTGCATAATCCTCACCACTGGATCACAGGTAAAACACTTGAATCCTCACTACTGCATGCCTAACTTGCCACACGATGAGAATATTAATATCAAGTTTGTGGTGAGCTCAGTTTCTTTATATAAAACTGGAGCTTCACGTTACAGCTGTACGTCATCTGTCACTCTTTGAACAGTGAAGTGATTCTGTAGTCCTCTGTGGAGCTGTTATGTTCTGCCTTTTTCCGTCCTCAGATCAGTCCAGATGGAGCCGTCTTGTTGATCTCACTCTGGTTCGCTGTCATGCTATCAAATTGGAATCCTTCTCCCAGTTCATAGAGATACTGCCCAGCCTGGAATTTATCTGTCTGGACCAAATGTTCAGGGAACCACCCAAGGTACTTAGTTCAATGTTCACCTTTGGCATGCATTCATGCATAGCATGGATCATACCTCACACTTGGAGCATATTCTCTAATCTATCTGTGTGTGCTAATGTGTGCACTCGCATCTAAATCCAACACCATTCATCCCTTAACTGGAGTATGACTAATTATATATTTTATATTATTGTTATAAAATTGTTATAAAGGCTCCAATAGCAATTCCAAAAGTACAAAAACTATTGAAAAGTATTTTTTTGAGAAAAGTACTTCCACGTTGTTAGTGGAGGTAAATAAAGTGTGTGTGTGTGTGTCTGTATGTGTGTCTGTGTCTCAGGGCTGTGCCAGGGTGGGTCTGAGTGCAGGAACTGGTATTGGCGTGTCCTCCGCACTGGTCAGCAACCAGAATTCCAACAATGACAACGACAACAACAACAACCACCACCACCACCACAATAATGAAGCCAACCTGCCTCCTGCTCCTCCACCTGTCAACAACCTAAGGCAGCAACAGCCACAGCACAATGGCAAGTGCTCACCGTCATTCTTAGTCAGTGGAGCAGCAGCTCATTACCAGCATGGATCGTGGCTTTTAAAGTATTTAGTCTTTTGTTGAGCAATTTAAATTTAAAGTGTTACTCTTGTACATCCCTAAAACCTGACAGCAGTATGTTGGTCAAGTAGACTTCTGATCCTGACAACAGACAAAACATTAGACTGGAAACATAAACTCCACTGTGAATGTAAGTAAGGAAGTTTGGATTGTTTTCACAGCACAAGTTGAGGTAAATGGGATGGAAGAAGAGGAAGAGGAGGAGGAAGAGGAGGTGATGTTGGAGGAGGAGAACATGGAGGCTGAGCCGCAGATAGAGCTAAAAGGAGCAGAAGAAGAAGTGAGGGTGGAAGAAGCTGATGTAGCTCCAGGGCCCAGTCGTCCACCTGGAACAGAGCGTCCTGATGAAGAGCAAGCAGGTTAGAAGCTGTCTTTTTATGATGATTAGCAGAGGTGAAGGCAAACTTCTCCTGCAACTCTTATTCCCCATTGTATTAAATAGAGAGTGTTTGGTATTAAGCTGGTATTGATGTCTGCTAATATATCTTCCTACCTCTAGGACCCAGTGGTTTAGTCCAGCAGTGCAGACCAGCTGGGGTCACTGTTGCCAAGCCTTCACTGGTCATCTCAGACTCAGACAGTGAAGAAGAGGAAGGTCTTGTTTCAAGACTAATGCCAGCTTCCTGTTTACAGCAGCCAGCTTCATGTACTGAAGGTCAACACAACACAACACATTTCATGCGCTTATGATTGTATGTTGCATTGCAGAGTGTTCATTCAGCATAAATTAGTGACACATATTCATCATTCTTCATGTGTACCAGTAATTCAGACTAACCTAACTTTCATACCACCTAGTTAACCTAGTCAGGTGTAGTATAGGTGTGCTACAGATGTCATATAGGGGTAGTATAGGTCTGATTTATTTTATTTATTTATTTTATTTTAATCTTTTTTCTTAAAAACATGTATAAACATTGTAAGACTATGGAAACTGTAGGTGCATTGACAAGTTGATCTAATTAGATATGTCGTTTGAGGTTTTGCTGTGCATAAATATTGATATGTTCCACACTGTGTGTACATGTCCCCACCAGTCTGACATAAATGTGTGTTTCCAGGTAAAGGAAAGACTCCTCTGCGACGGAGCAACAATGTAACTGTATCAGTTGCTGCCTCAGCAGATCAGACAAAGGCTCAGATGTTAGAGAGCAGCTGTGAGAAGAGCTGTCAGGTGACCAGCGAACAGATCAAGGCAGACATGAAGGCTGCTGCTGAACACAACAAGAGGAATAGCAGTAAAGGAATTACTACTGAGGTTGGCGGGACCACTGCAAGGCCTGGGGCTGACAGTGGGACAGTACAGGGGACTGGGAGTTCTGGGACAGCTGCAAGGACTGGAGTGAAATCAGTGTCTGGTTCTGTGGGCAGGGTTGGACCTGGGGTAGCCACATCTAGGCAGGTTGGTGGATGTGGGAGGGTTGTGGCAAGGACCACACACAGAGCAACCACAATCACTGACAGAGTGACAGGAACTGGGAGGACTAATAATGGCACAGAGGGCCCCTCTGAAGCACAGACTGGGGCCCTTTGCACAAGAGAATCTGGGGTGAGGCCGAGCTCCGGACTGTGCAGTGTGGACAGCCAGGACCCCACTGATGCTGCTGTAAACCACACTCCCAGGAGACCTACACTGCTGGCTGGACAGGGAGAGATCTCTGCTGAATCTGCCTCTGTTGCTGGTTCAGGGTCACAGCAGGGTTTTGTTCCTAGACGACCTTTGACCCGATCTTGTACCCGCATGTCTTCTGCGTCCCTGGTACTTGAGACAGGTAAGACTAAAGTCACATACACAAAACGGAACAACACATACACACACAGTTACTTGCTGTTAAAAGATGACACGGTTGTGGTACATCTTATATCATGAGGCGCAGAGAATAATGCATAATAATCATAAGATGAATGCATACCCCACCAGATTTCCTCCTGGTCACCACCACAAAAACTATGTAGCCTAATAATCCAACAACGTTTTACCTCATAGATTTCACCATCTACAATGCAGAATGTCATTAAAGACTCAGAGAATCCAGAGAAATCACTGCCTGGCTGTGACCTTTGAACCCTATGCAAAAGCCAGCATGGGGTCGTCTTAGTGATGGCACTATGAGTATTCTGCACATCAGTGAAACCCCAGTAATGCACACAGGTACATACCATTTGGAACAACATATGCTGCAATCCTTTGACGTCTTTTACTGGGACGTCTCTGCATTAGAGCTGGGAAAAAGTTATGCCCAAACCCGCTGAGTCCGGCAGATTCGGGCATAATTTTTATCATTTGAATTTGGCCGAAGCCGGGCTCGGGATTGCGTTATGACTTGTGCGGTAAATGAGTGATCATGTGATGCGTTTCGATCTGTATGAGACAGGTACAAAAATGGATGCTGAGGAGGTGAAATGGAGGCTAGCCTGTGGTGACTTCGTGTCGGGCTGCAAACAGGTTCGGGCTCTACAAAGCTGTCAATCAAAACAGGCCGGGCCAGGCTCGGGTTGAATTCTATCAGGCCCAGGCTGGGTCAAGGCCTGTTTCATGCTCTATTCTGCATATTTTCAACAAGACAGTTCCAAGATACTACACCGTAAAGAAGTCCAGCTGCTAGACTAGCTTCTATTCCACACCCATCTCCCACTGACTATGTGTAGCAAGCTCCCAATGCAACAATGGGGGCTGTGGACTGTCTCACATCTGAAGTCCTGTATCTAGTAAGAATAAGAAAGAAATCACTTTCAGAATTCAGTGATAAGTCTCTGAGTGTTGTTCAGAGAGGAGGTGAAGAGGTAAACATGATCCTGTCCAACTTTACTGTGACTTCATGGCATCAAATCATGAATGAATATATATTTACAAAAAACAATGAATGTGATCAGTTTGAACATACCACAATACCTTCTTACTGATTATACTTTAGGTTGAGATTAGCCAATCATTCCATTCAGTTTTTATTTAAAAAATTAAAAAAAGAAAAGAAGAAAAAGAAGAAGAGTGTGTGAGACAGACCTCATGTCTGCTGCATCAGTTCAAATGCTCTTTGTAAACTGTTCAATCTGACAGTCTGAGAAGTGCAGTGCTAACTGTGTAGAGTACTGTATTGCCCCCAGATGCTAAAGTAGCGGACTGTTTTCTGGCAGGTAGTCAAACGTGGTCATGTTCTGTGTGAGTTTTCACTCTTATGTTTTCTAGATCTTTCAAGAGCCAGGCCTCGAGTAGCAGTGAGGAGGAAACGAATGGCTGACAAATCAACCAGCACCTCAGACCCGGTCACTGAGGATGACCATGTACAGGTACACACACACGTTTTCACTGTAACATTACAGTCACTGTCAAAAAAAAAGTACATAATGATACAGAAGCGCATTGCTGCTAAAAATCCTCCAAAAATAATTTGGCTCAGTATTGCGAGCCAAATTATTTTTTGGAGGGTTGCAGCAATGCGTTTCTGTATAATGATAATACACTACACATTGCAAACCTGTTCCAAAGTAAAATGTACTTAAGGTTATTGTCCTCTGGAGGGAGTCAGAAGGGTGCAAGCGGGGCCTTTTCCTTCATTCAGTTCACTTCACTACTCTTGCAAAGCCAATGTGATGTGAGCTTCACTGAGGCAGGATGCTCATGTCAGGGTGGTTAACCTGCTGTTGGCTGTAACAGTATGCTTTGTATTCTTTGTTAGTATTATTGAGATACATACTGAGATGAGATGTTTTTGCTCATGCAGATTTTGTCTCTGAAGAGTAAGAACCTGGTGGGCATCACACTAACCAACTGTGGAATCACGGACCTGGTTCTCAAAGACTGCCCCAAGATGATGTTCATTCATGGTAATCAATACTGATCTTCTCTTTGCCCGATGTGCAAAGGCTCAGTCCTTGCTGCAGCAGTCCAGGGTTCAAATCCAACCTGTGGCTCTTTGCTGCATGTCATTCCCCATCTCTCTCTCTCCCCCACATTCCAGTCACTCTTCAAGCTGTCTCTATAAAATAAAGCTCAGAAAGGTCAGAAAAACACCTTTCTGAAAGTGCATTTAGAACCCTCCAAGTACAGTACAAATGTGGAATTTGTATGGTATGTGTTCCAGAAGAAATTCTAGCCACCCACAAAACATGACGTTGACCCAGGTCAACCCTAAGGAGTCGGTATAATAAAGTCATCAAAGCAACATGTAAACCAACTGTAAGTCACACATTCAGAAGCTTTCTATCAACATTTCATTTTAACTTCATAATCTTTGATTGTCATTTTTGAAAAAAGCACCTATTCTCGCCTCCAGATATGATCACATATCCAATATGTCCTCTAGTAGTGAATGTTTGAATTTGTAATGATTTTGTGTAGCTGCTGTGCATTCATTTCACAGTTGCACTGAGTGCTTGGATCTTAGAAAACTTACTTTCTATCAGAAACATTCCTTCATTCCCCTGTGGTCATCAATATTCACAGCAAAGATTTGAAGATATCTGTACCAGATTGACAATCTCTTGAGTGTTGTGCATGATGTCCAGCTGCTCCAGGTAAGTGTCCTTAAGCAATGTGGCTGTGATGCTCATTTGTGAAAGTATGCAGCGTTTTAATTAGGAAACCGTTAGAAGCCTCTGTCCATCAGCCTGTGTGATCAGTGAGAAGGTGATGTAAAGTTCATTGTTGAATATCCAGTGTAAAACGTTCTCTCGTCTGTTTTAAACCAGTCACAATGAGTTTAGTTCAGACTTTAACTTCTGTTCAGACTTTGTGAAAACATTCAGTCACAAACTGCCTCTTTGTGTTTGTCCTCTCCGCAGCTACCAGATGTCGAGTATTAAAGAAGCTGCGAGTAGAAAGTGCCCCGATAGTGAACCGCTTTGATTATGCTCAGTGTAAGAAGCTGGACATGGAACAGGTCCTGGATCAGATACTAAGAATGCCTCCTGAGAGGAACCGCATAATCTACATGCGCCCTATGCACCAGGTAGATAATCTGTGATGTCTCTCTTTCCTCACGAACTTCATCCTGAATACAGAATGAAGATACAGTCTTACTGCCAGTGGTCTCCGGCCGTTTGTAACAGGAAGGTCGGATTTCAAGTGTAGCTCAAAAAGCATTTAACCCACAGACCTCCAAAAAAACAGGACACCTCTCTCAGAACTTCAGTTGTTCTGACGTGCTCTTGTTTCCACACAAATGGATCTCCTCTCTTTATATGATCTGAAATGATATGATCAAACATGTTGTCCAGTGATCAGGTTGATCAAAGTATGTTTAGTTTACTTTCGTCACCTAAAATGAGCATGTGCTAATGTTATCAGATGGATCACGTTGGAATGTACATCAGAACATAGCCTTACATGTGTAGGCTGTTCAATGAAACAGTTGGCTCATAGTAAAAGGCTTTAAGTGAAAATAATTGATTGAGACTATTATTTTGAAAAGCAACTGGAAGTCAGCCAGCACTTCATTTTGGTGTTGAACCAGCTGGACATTTGTTGGTCGATCAGTTTTATTCAGCAGAACACGTCCTGTGTATGTATACGTGTTCCAGACTGTTGACATTGTTCTTCTTCCAGCTCATTAATTGTTTCTCTGTCTCTGCCCTCTCTGGTATGCACCATCTCTTCATTTCTCTCCTCTCTTCAGATTGACTCAGTTGCATTGGAACGGCAGCTCTTCCAGGGGCCCTATCCCTATCACATTGCTATAGTGCATGAGTTCAGCAACCCTCCAAACATACGCAATAAGGTTCGCATTCGCAGCTGGATGGACACCATCGCAAACATCAGCCAGTGAGTATGAGTCCGCCCTCATGTCCCGTCCTCTGTCTTTTTGCAATATTCAGTCCTTGACACTACAATATGTGATCTAGGAGATGGCTTTGTTCAGAATTATTGATTGGTAGTATGTTGTTACCATGGAGACAGTAGATGTGGTCATGGATGCTAATTGGACTTACACATACAGAGCCAAAGTCTCTTCCAGTCTCTTCTGTCACCATCTTGAGCCTGTTTTGAGATGGTTCTGTTCATAAATACTTTGAACACCACAGACAAAGTCAAGCTGTGATCTGGTGTCTTTTGGAGACTTTTTAGTGATTACATTAAAAGGTCTTCTTTTGTGCAACTTGCTCACTATACGTAGGGAAGCCATCTGTCCTCTGAATGCCTTCAGCTTCTAGTTTTTTAGTGACTATGTTTGAGGTCACAACAGGTCAGTTTGATAAAATAATCACACACTGAGCTCATGGAATTCACAAGAGGATCACCTTTTTAGTCAGACCCAAATTCTGACATTCAGTACTGTTTCAGTATTTGCGTTAAAATCCATTGGAGCCATTTGTTTTAGCATATGTAAACACAGCAATCACGCTGATGCAGTGTAAACAGATTTTCAGTAAGATTTCATTAGCTGAACTACAAACAAACCATCTGATAATGAAATGTGTTCAGGAAATGATCTTTGTAATCAGTCTGCTGAGTCAGTATGGACAGGAACCATCCAGATTTTATTTTTTCTCTTGGTCCAGAAATGATGTGAACTGATCAATGTGTTTCCTCTTTCTCAGAGAGTTAATCAAGTATGAGTTCTTCCCAGAGGCCACCAGGACAGAAGATGATGTGAAGAAGTATCCCAAATACCCCTGGGGTCGGGATATCTATACACTAGAGGGTAAGAATGTCACACTACATGTTTCTGCTTTACCACTGAAGGTGCATGCACCTACACATCAACTGAACATCTTTCTGAATTGTAGATGGTGCACTTAGCACTTAGAATAATTGTTGTGCACATGCTTATTTTAAAGTGTGTCTGTGACAGCTGTCAGGCTGGAAAAGTGTTTTTGAAAGCGAACCATCTTGTGTGTTGCTGATGAATAGGAGTGGTGGACGGTGCTCCTTACAGTATGATAACAGACTTCCCCTGGCTGAGGACTCTGAGAGCCGCTGATCCCAACAGCTACGCCCGCTATGACTTTGAGGATGATGAAAGCAGTGAGTGCAGTCAATCCATCCATCTGTCCTCTGAGCAGTCGCTCCCCTCTGGTTATTTCTTAGTATTTACAGTTATTACATGCTCTCTGTAACAGGAATGATTTACATATCTATCAGCACATGAAACGTTTTCTTCTGTTGTGTTGCGTGTTAGCCACCATCTATGCCCCACGGCGTAAAGGCCAGCTGTCAGCTGACATCTGCATGGAGACCATCGGGGAGGAGATCTCTGAGCGACGACAGAGCAAAAGAGGAGTGTTTCAGAGAGTGGTGGTCCTCTTCCTCCATCACTGTGATACACCAGGAGAACCTGTGGATGATGACTACATCTAGACATCACAAAAGCAGACAGCAGTCCTGCTGCACCTCCTGACTGTGACACTTTTCTTTGGAAAAGGCACAGACATGTGTAATCTGTATGCTGTGGAGGCTGCAGGTCAGAGCTGTGTTCATACACACTGACATACACATCTTTCAGAAGCTTAACACGCTTAATGATGAACGAGTAAGTGCAGTTTAAGTTGACTGTGGGCATGGAGAGACACTTCCAAAGATGAGTGATCAACGGAAATAAAGGCTAAATAATGTCTTCCAAAGAATGTACACATTTGTGATTTGGTTCATTTGGACCAAACTGAAGGCTTGGTCACTTTTCATCTATTTCAGTTTCTTAAGGCCTGTGTGAATTTTATATATTTATGTGTGTGTGGCAACACGAGGCAGTCAGGAATAATGGTGTGTCTGTTGTCCTCTTCCAGAGAAAGGTGGGACTCTCTCTGCTGTCCTTACTTGTCTGCACAGTGATTCAGCTGCTTTTCTTGTCCAACATGCTCACACCGAGAATACATGGAGAGCACCATCTCTGTTTTTTCATTAATTCACAAAATCTGATTTTTAAGTTTCCCCTTTCTTTTCTTTTCTTTTCTTTTCTTTTTTAACAGAATGAAATTTCATTTTCATCTTTGTTTAGGTTTATCTGTTCAGATTTTTCCCACGATTATGATTGGATGGTTCAGCCCTGGTCACACATGATGAACATCTGAAGCAGCTGCTCTGTGTGCTCCATCATTATCCTCAACAGTGATAGTCACAGCCATGATGATTTATAGTAAATGTATGATGTTGATATTTGACATCTAAACTGCCTGCTTGGTCATGCTAATGATGAGTTATTTCTTTATTTCTCCTCAGACTTCTGAAATCATTCTAAAAGCATTTACCAAGCTGTAAAGGAGGACAGGTCTGTGTAGTGTATATATATAAATTTATCAAGTATATATTATGAGGATAATGTCACAGAGACATTTGTCAAAATGGACAAATTAGAACAGTAAACAGACACTTGATTCATTCTGTGATGCACAAAGATGGAAACTGGGTCTGACTGCTCAGCTCTCCTCTCAAATGTGTCTTCTCGTCTGTGTGATGTCATCATGGATAGATGTCAAACTGGAGATTGTGAAATTGTAAATGTTTTGACAGATGGATGCTGCTGTTTTCTGTTTTTCATTTACAGGATACAAAATGTTGTGGATGCATTTTCCTCTAGCTTCTTGAAGGAGTCAGAGAATTTGTTGGCTGATTAAAGGTCATGTATGTGACAGGTGTGTGCTGTAGGACTGCAGAGAACAGACACCATAACTGACTGACCATGTTCAAGCTGGATTTAGGTTGAGAACAATAAACAACATCAATCAACTAATGGTGAATGTTTCAAAAATTTGCAGATTGAGTGGACTGAATGAGTCCAGCCTTGTATTGACAACTGTACAGCTGTCATGGATGATGAGACGCTTCCATGGTGTTTATATGTTTATAAAGAAAGAAGACTTATTTCACATAATGAAAAATAAAAGAGAAAAGAATTCTTGTCTTTTTTTCTACCATTGAATGTGGAAGTGATCATTAGATAGATAGAAAACGCTGCCTGTCAGTGCTTTGAAAGAAGCTTAAATACACTCCTGAACAAAATCTTAAGACCAGGGGAAACAATAATACAATACTAATATTCGCATTTCACGATGGTGGAGTAGAGCTTCAAAATGCAAAAAAAAAAAAAAAAAAAAAATAGAAATGGGAGCAAAAGAAGCTTGAAAACTGCATTTAAACTCAATCAGCTGTTTATCAAATCAAATCAAATTTTATTTGTATAGCCCAAAGTCAGCTGATCAAAAGTTTAAGACCACAGCCCAAAATAAGCAATAATAGATCTAAAAGTGTCAAAATGGACTCGGTAGTACTCGGTAGCCCAATTCTAGAGTATAGATTCTTTTCTTTTTTTTTAAATTAAAAATTAATTTAATTTTAATTAATTTAAGCATGCTTGATGTGAGTTTTTCCAGAAGGTTGTTGAGAACATGTGGCCCCATGTGATGAAGATGGCTTCAAGAGGGCATCCATGGTCTGGAACTGATGTCCAGGGTGACATGCAAAAAGGTCGAAAAGAGCCTAACGCTAATCCCGGAAGAAGTCCTTTGTCAGGTGAGCGTTGTGAACTGAAACGTCCTGTTGAAAGACTCAGTCATTCTCAGTCAAGAGGGATCCCTGCTGCAAGATCTCCACAGAGCCAGCTGCATTTTGACAGCCCTGCACAAACTGAAGCTCCATTTTTACATTGAAGGAAAAAGCACCCCAGATCAATATGGAGTCTCCTCCATTGTGCTGCAAAGAAAACATCTCCAGTGGGATCTCCTTGGCATGCCAGTAACATTGGAAGCCATCAGGACCATCCAAATAACTTTCTTCCACCTTCTGATATCCCATTTTTGGTGCTCCTTTGCAAAGTGCAAATGGGGAAGTTTGTGGTGTGGGAGGAGACATGGCCTTTAAAGACATTTTTGTTCTTCAAGCCCTTCTGTTACAGATGCCGTCTTATGGTGATTGGGCTACAGTCAAGAAGTAGAGTACAGTAAAGGTCTTAGTTTGGGTCATGAATCGGCCTGTGTCTTAACGGACAGACCATCAGATATATCACATACAAAAACAGAAAACATTTTTGCCTTTGCTTTCAGGGGAAAACTACATGATTTTTGTGAATATTTTGACTTTGAAAGGGTCTGGTCTTAAACTTTTGATCAGCTCATAAGCAGCCTGTTTGAGTTTAAATGCAGTTTTCAATAAACTGTTGATTCAGTTTTGCTGTCTCTTGATCCTGTTTCTTCTTTTTGCATTTTGAAGCTCTACAGTGTGCAATGCAAATATTAGTATATTTTCTCCCAGTCTTAAGATCTGTAATCTGAATGAATGAATGAAGTTGAGCTGGCTGTCTGATGAAAACTAGTTTTAACTAAACTAGTTAAACTAAGTTCTGCTTTCCTCTGGACTTTCAATACATTTAGCAGGAAAGTAATCCAAATTTTGTCAAGTGTCTGATATTCTCCAATCATTTTACTGATGGATCATCTTCTCTGAGCTGCTTGTTTAGATGTTTGTTGTCTGAATGTCTTTGCTGGATGAAATGTTATCAAGTGTTGTGAAGTCAATGTTGAACTGCTGAAACGAAATGTTTGAACATGCTATGAATGTTCTGTTCAAGGTGAAGTTCCACAGCATAGAGCTGACAGAAAGCAGATCCAAGCAGCAGGGTTAGAGACAGAGCAGATCTACCTGTACACACTGTTCTAATTCTGGCTTCACTAATCTCTTTTCTTCCTGCTTTGACAAGTTGGAGTATAGCGAGATGGAGTAACACTCAGTCTCTGTGTCACACATACACCACATGAGGGAATCAGACTCCCCTGCTGCTGTCACTGAATGTAAACAGAGTGAAACTGTCCACAGCCTTCTGTCAACCTGCACAACCTCCTGCTGTTCCACTGGACTTCCTGTGACACTGAACAGCCTGTGTTAAGACATTCACACTGTTTCAGCACAACATGAGCTGTCATCTGATCTTTAGAATGCATTGCAAAGGATCATGTTAAGATCTCTGTTAATGTTATGTGCAGGTGTCTGATGTTGGACGATATGGTTTGAATGATCACAGAACACTGTACAACCAAGCAAGAACCACCTTGTTTATGAAAAGTCCTTGTCTTAAAATGTCCAACTTCACAGCAGAAATAAACATGTTTACAACCTGGTACAAAAACAGTTTTGGTCTCTATAGCTAATTTCCCAGTTCATGACAACTGTACTGAGGGTGAATTTATATACAACTCACCTGTTGAATTGATTTTGAGCATGGCATGGCAGTTACAGGTGGCTTCTCCGATGCCCTTTTAAAATCCTAACATTAATACCCCTTTGCACATAAAAACATCAACTTATAACATTTTTTTTAAACCAGCATCAGACCTAATCATACATATCAAATATGCCAAGTTTTTGTCATGAGGCACCTCCATTTTATGGTCTAAAAACAAAATTATGCATTATTTATGGTTTGATTATTGCATCTTGGTGTATGTGAAAGATTAGCAGCAATATTTATTTATATGCATTATTATTTTCTTTGTGAGTCATATTGTGAGTTATATTTCATAAAATCTTCACTAATCTACATTTAAAAGCCCTAGGCCTCAAATGAAGCAGAGCACTGAGAATTTACATGTTTTATACTTTGTATTTGAGCAGGATCAAAGTAACAACTTTTTAGTCCACATTGTATAGAATAGGCTAAAAATAAAAAATACATTTCAAAATTTGAGAACACTCAAACATGCAAACCTTGCATAGATCATCAACAGTATGCATGAAAAATGATATAATATGCTAGAAAGTAAAAGCCAAATACACAAAAATGTGCAAAGGGGCATCAAAGGGATACCCAGGTGTGATTCAGACCACCTACTGTATGTTTGACCCAGACTCCACCTCTGCCTCCACCTGCCCAATGTTTGATTGGCCAGAAGATGCAGACCACCAGAGTCACCACAGTGAACTTCACATCAGCTCTGTGGGTGACATCACAGATGTCCATGGTTCATACAGTCACCATGACTTTGACATTTTTCAGTGTACCTGCTCCAAAAACAGAATCTTTTATATTGTGAGGCTAGCACTCTCAAACAGAGGTAGGGAGCAATTAGTGTAGGGGCCATGGTGGTCCTTCCCTTGCGAATGATGATGCAGTTTGATAGGACATGATTTTGGATACTATACTAATATACAGTTTATGTATTTAAAGATTCCTATGTCAGTTATTTCTGCTGTTCATGGTTATTGAAAATGAATGTGCTTATTCACATAGTTCAAGCTAATGAATTCAGTCAGAACGATAATAATGATCAGACACAATGCGTCAGAGGAACATTTTCTGTTGTTGAAGCTAAAGTCAGTAAATCAGTCATGCTCTCATCTATGAAAGAATGTGGGTGATTCTCAGCTGTTATGGGACTATTTAAGAATCACAACAGTCACCTATGTTCACCTTTACCCAGCCCTTCTGCATTTTGTGCTGTGGCACATACTGTACATGCATCAAGTGAAAGGCGTGCATGGAATTGCCCACACAGTCCATGTGCAGGAGGTTGTCAGGAGCAGCACATAGAGATCTAGAGAGAGATCTAGCCAAAAAACGTGCCTCTCCTAACAGTCACTCGGTTTGTGTGTTCACAGACATTGTTGTTGTCTGCTCTCCCCATCCCTCACCTTGCATTTTAGAAATCATTCTAAAGGTTTTAGTTTGTGCTTTCATGTAGCAGGTGAACAAATGTTTATACATTTTGGTGGGTAAGACTCCTCTCCATATGAGGAAAAAGTCTGCAAACACTGATTTATATCAAATTTAGTCCTGATGTGGTCTCACTGTACATTTACTGAAAGGTAATTTTAAGTGTGTGTGTGGGTGTGTCCATGCTTGGTTGCCATCACTAATAGCCAGTCTTGTCAGCTGCTGTAAACAGTGAACCATCTCCAAACATTACCTTATTAAGACACAAGAGACAGAACAGACAGAAGGGAGAGTTTGAAGCTGGTTCATATCTGCCCCCCTTCTCTCTCGCACACATACACACATTGTAGATACAATACTTTAAGAGGGAAAATATCAAAATGAATAAAACCATCAGAAATGTTGTGAGTGTCGTGAGATAACTTCTGTAATGATTTGGCACTATATAAATAAAATTGAATTGAATACACCAGTGATTTAAAGGAGATATATTATGCTCATTTTCAGGTTCATACTTTCATTTTGGGTGACTACTAGGATGAGTTTACATGATTTATGGTTTTTAAAAAAATCATAATGGCCATAGCTACAGAATCTCTTTCCATGTCTGAAGCGCTCCGTTTGTAGGCTCCCCTCCTGAAAAGCCTTGAGTACCCCAGGGTTAATCAGGCACCACCCACTGCACATGCGCATGACTTCCACAGGTGTTAGGGATTTTCTGGCAGTCAGGGAGTCAGTTTAACCAATTTTAGTTGTTTTTAGTTATAGTCTCTTGATTGAGGCATGACAAGCAATAAAAATAGCAATAGATTTCTCTTCAATCAATTACTGTATCTGAATATGATTGAATAGAACATTTGACCATGACTTATCCTGTGATCTCAGAAGGCCCTCATGCAAAAAGCCACATTTTCCAAGTGTTGAGATTATATGATCAGGAGACTGGAACTGCACTAATAGAGTCACTGATGCTAGTACTGCAGTAATGCTAAATGTAACTGTTGGTCAGAATGGTCTTATTAGTCTCAGCTTGACTTCGCACACACTGTCCTTAGAACCACTGCAGCTTTTGTGTTGCACAACACTGCCAAGCCAATCATTCCTGCAGTTTGCATTTCTTTTCCACATGGAGCTTGCTATATGATTACAGCAGGGGGAATCTTTTGAGTGAATTTACAGCAGCAAATAACTATCTCTATTATCATGATACATGTGGTACAAATAATCCACACCATGACCTTGCATTTGTTATTTCTAAAAAAGTGTTTTTGAATGGCCTCATTGAAGTATTACAGGGTTAACAGTGCTCTGTCAGAGAGAGGGATAGGAAAAATGTACTTATAGGGTTGATGGAGCACACTGCTTCTCTCCTCTATTGTAACACATTTATTGTTCAACAAGTTGTGTTAAAACAGGCTATGGCTGTTTGTGAAAGTTTGAATAATTCAAACATGTTGTAGGATGAGAGAGAGAGCTTTGGATCAAGTTTCCCACCCTAAACTTGGATAATGCCTTTATTACATCATTAGGCTGAGTGGTACAGTGTTCATGAACATATGATTATCTAATTACTGTATGAATTGGATCTCAAAGCCTGAACTTCAGTTGGTGTGCTCGTGGTGGAGGTGCATCAGGGTGAATGGGCTGGCGGTGCTGCACGGCTTTCTCTTTAACTTCAGAAGCTGATTCCAATGGCACAGTCCCCTCTCTTCCTCTCTCCCTCTGTCTGTCTCTTTCCCTCCCTTTCTATCTGTCTTCCTCGCTCTCAGCAGCGTAATAAGTTCCACATGGTAATTCAGTTTGCCGTCTGGTCAGCTGCCTGATGCAGAAAAGCCCAAATTTAGAAGAAATATGACCCCCCCCCCCCCCCCCCCCCCCCCAGACACACACACACACATACATATACACAGTCCTTTTTTCTCTCCTATCTTCCCTCCTCTCTTTCTACACACCCTCCCCTTCTCTCTTTACATCTCCTTTGTTTCTCTGCTTCTGTATTTTTTTTACCTCTACACCTACACTCCTACCTCAGCTCTCTTCTTCCTTTCTCTCTCTCCCCTCATGCAAACCCTCTCTTCTCTGTTTATCCCTCTGTCTCTCCTCTCCCTCCACATCTTTCCCAGACAGACTCGACAGGTCACTAGTTCAGGTTCCTCAGTCATCGTTAGAGGGGGCATTCCCTTGTGTAAGGCCCGCCCACCAGTGACCATACAAGGTAACAGTGGAATGCATGGTTTGGCTGTCCATCTGCTTCATAAGAGAGACACACAGAGAGCAGAGGGTGTACCACATTGATGGCCTATACTATCAGTGTGAATGCAACTTCAGCTCACTGTTAAAATACTGAAGCTGTGAAAGTAGACCTGCTCCGGACAACGACATGACAGGCAGTGGACCTCATCAGTGCAGCAGTTATACCGCCTTCCAGCTGCAGATGACAGCTCCCAGAAGCACCTCAGCTGATCTGCAGAGGACTTAATAAGGTATGATCATGTTACCAGTGAGTCAAAGTAATGTCTTTCATTAGAATGACAATTCATTAGAATGATCTGCACAGCTAGAAATCATATGTTGATATTTGAAGTTAAATCCAGATTTCACTGTCACAGCCTGTTTTTCTTCATTGTCACAGATTATGTGTAAAATTAATCTTTTATTGATGTATGATTTATGCATGAGAGTGACTCATCACTATTTCACTTTAATAAAGATGACAGTATGTATGCTATTCTTACAGTCACCAATAAAATGCAAAGTTAGGTTAGGTTTGTTACACAACCTGCAATGGTACAGAGTAATTGTGCACATCTGGATGGAAACTAACCATCTTTTAAAATACCACATTGGTATGTAGATCTGTGTGCTCCACGTCATATTTGAAAAATAAGCTTTAATTGGTCAGTTAATGACTCATCTCATTGATCACACAGTCAGGCCTCAAAACGTTTCTTATAGTCTGACACAGACTAAATGAAACCTCTCTCATACGATACAGTGAACCTCTTATATTTTGATATCACACAGAGAGTAGGTGTCTTGAGATGGATCAGCCAACTCAAGCAAGTTTTGTTTAAGCGCACTTGAAAAATGAGCCCATAGTGGTTAAATAAGCCCAAAAGGATTCTGCACATTCCAAAATTTAAAACACTGTACTGGGCTCAGTGTATACCATGTTCTGATGGTGCAGTCCTCTGGGTCACTTCATTTATTTATTAGTTCTTAGCCAGCATGAGCTGAACTAAGGATTTGTTTTTTGAACACTGACTGTGGGGTGGGGGTGGGGGGGGTCTAATTTATGCTTGCATCTGGAGGGTGTGGGTTGAGATGCTGTCCTTAAATGGTCAAAACAGAGCAACAATCTGATATGAAACCCTCCTGCAGTATGGCTGACATCCCTCTCAGACAACTTCTTTTCTCATGCACTAGGACCGGTCATGGACCAGCATCCATGACTGGGGCCAAACCTACACCATGGACAGCAGTGAGGATTGTCGGGAGGTGCAGCAGAAACAGACAAGGTAGAAGGACTACACACACACACGTGCGTGCGCGTTCCTCTTTCTTATGAAGACCAAGACTGACGTAAGGCATTGTCTGTCCTCTAACCTTACCCTTACCCTAACTGAATCATAACTCTCGCATTAAATCATCTTAACAGTCAAATGTTCCCTGAAGTAGCTGGGGGCCACAAACCCATTTCTATCACTGAGATAGTACCATGAGTCCAAACACACAGAGCATTTTTGTAGTTTGTTCTTGAACTTCATGTGAAAACTTTTGGACATGTATTTTTTCTGGAAATGTATGGAGGGAGGAGAGGAGGAAGTGCTCTATTTATTTACTGAGTGGTGAAAAGTCTTAAGGGCACTAGTTTGGAGGACTTTCACACAACCCCTTACACACACACACACACACATGCACACGCACGCACACTCACACACACACACACATACATGTACAAACCAGTCCCCCTTTGGGACCAAGAGACTGTGATTCCCAGGGTCAATTTCACATGGGAGAAGGAGGGGGAAGGGGGCAGAAAAAGGAGTAGAGACATATGGAAGGTGAGGGAAGTGGGAGGAAGGAGAAGAACACAGGAGAAGAGAGAAAGATAAAGTACTCTGATACTCAGGATCATTTTAAATTCCTTCAGCAATAATACTTCAGCTGAGTTAGGGTTAGCCTCTTCACAGCTTACTCTTCAGCTGACTCTCTTTCTGTGCTTTCATTTCAGTTTCAGATGACATGGAATATTTCACATGCAGTACTTTAAGGCATTCAAACCTTGTTTCTGCAGTATTCAGATTAAATTCTAATGCCTGTTGTTATTTTATACACATTTTCACAAATTCTCGGTTCTAAGAAGACAAGTGGTGCCTCCATATATTTAATCTTGTGTCAAAATCAACTTGTAGAAAGTTAAAGGTTCTTGTTGTTGTTTTTCTTTGGACTGGATTTCTACATCTCTAAAAGTATCAAAAGGCAACGGCGACTTGATGAAATCAGTGTCAGAGCAGCTGTGTTGGCATGTCTTATGTCATTTTGGTTTGACTAAATAAATCTATACAGTATGTATTGTCACGCACTATATGTATGTATTGTCTTTGGACCTCAAGAGTCCAGGCAGCACCCTGTGTAGCAGCTCCCTGCCATTGTTGTGTGAATGGGTGAGGGAGTGGTAAGACCTTGTAAAGAGTTTTGGAGCCATTTAGTGACAGCAGGTCCAACAAACTCTTGGATCCTTTCAGCACCATTAGCCCATTATAAAAACCTCTGACCTTTTGTCTTGTGATCCCATAAAATTAAACAATGTCTACTTGTGAGCATTCATTACATGTTATGGCCTTAGCATCGCCATGAGTTGTGATCCTTTTTTTGTGATTCATTGTAATTGTACGACATGTTTGTGTTGATTGTTCTATACATGTGACATCCATTGCACGTCTGTCCGTCCTGGAAGAGGGATCCCTCCTCTGTGGCTCTTCCTGAGCTTTCTTCCACATTTTTTCCCTGTTAAAGTTTTTTTGTGGACAAGTTTTTCCTCACTGGAACCGAGGGTCTAAGGACAGAGGGTGTCACTCCCTGTACAGATTCTAAAGCCCTCTGAGGAAAAATGTGTTTTGTGACTTTGGGCTATACAAATAAAATTTGATTTGATTTGATTCTTACATAGATTTCTTATTAGCTTCTTTAACTTGTTAGATTTTTCTTACTCTAAGACTCCTCCAGAGCCTCAGCCTGCAGGCTGGGAATCAATGCTTTACATTAAACCAAGGCTCTCTTTTGAACCATTTAGGCCCATTCTGTCACTTCTGGCCTCCTGGTTTATCACCAACCACTGGTAGAGCATTACCATTTTTGGTAATTGATTTTAAGATCCACTTACACAGTGACTTTTCTGTTTCTGTTTAGATCTTAGACACAGTGTTTAGTTCTTCAATCACTGGAGTACTGCATAGGCATTTCGTGTGACACAGAATGAGTAAAATGGAGAGAAGTCTTCCTGTGTGTGATTTACAGAGCAAAGGGGAGAGAGACTAGAACCATATTAGGCAATGTTTGGCTCAACAGAGGAGATGGCTCTCACAGCCTGTCTAAACACACACATGCTCGTATAGACACATTCCCTCTCAGTGCTGCTAGTTAGACTGTGAAGTTAGTCTGCACAAAATGTTGGAATGCTTGGCTTTTTAGCTCATGTAAATCCTTTTCTTTAAAAAAGGAGAAGGGATCTAGTGATTTGATGTTTTGTATCACAATGAGTCAGGATGAATAGAGTGGCTGTGCTGACTCCATTGTCCTGCATTCTTTCCCTCCTGTGCTGTAGATGAATTCCTATTGTTGGCTGTGTTGTGATCTACTGTTGTGCTTTAGGTGGTCATATTATGTCCAGCTCAAACTGTTTATTGTTGGCATCACTATATTTCAAACTGCTTCAGTCCAGAGTAATGTAGCTGTATGTTGTTGACTACATATGTGTGTGTCTTTCCCTACATCACCACTAGGGGCTGCCAAAGTCAATATTTAATGTCAAAATGGAACAAATAAACTGCAAATATTTAAATCGTGATAAGAACTATCAGACTAGAACAAGCATTTGACTAGAACACATCCAGTTGCTGTAAAATGTGTTTTGTCTATGTGTTTTACCAAAAATTCAATATATGAAATATGAAATGTGTCATGTGAAAGTTTCTCCAATGAGAAATCCAGAAATCTGAACCATATGAAGAATGCTCCATGGTAAAAGAATAGAAAGTTAGCAGGTAGACTATAGTCTACACTTGATATAAATATATTTGAAATGGCCGGGTTGTAGAACTCCAGATCTGTCTTTGGTTAGCTTTTTGGCTCAGTTGTAGATTTGAAGTTTGGAATTGTAAATTGTAAATGTTATCATACTTAGAGAGTGATCCATGCTTTTATTTTTACAAACACAGCACCAGTCAAAGGTTTAGGCACACTTCTCATTCAATGCATTAATTCGATACCATCACACCTCCTCTATCTTCATAGAGGAGGGAACCACACATGCAGATACCATCTGTTCACCTTCTCTGTGTCTACTTACAGTAAAGGTTACTTTGGGTCTTCCTTTTCCACACGAGAGCCAGTTTCATCAAAGTGACTGACAGAGTCTTAAGTAATGATGGTCATTTCTCTTAATTAGTTGAGCAGTTCCTGTCATAATATATATATAATTGCTGTAGAGCTATTTACTGTATGCCTACACTACCTCTGCACTGATGATCTCATTAAGAAGGAGAAGAAATTTACTCTTGCCAGACGTACCTGTTCATTGAAAATCATTCCAGGTGTCCTCATGAAGCTGATTAAGTGTACGAAGCTGTCACCAAAGCAAAAATAATCTAAAATATAAAACACATTTCTTTTCTGTTCCTTCACACTTCTGATGTCTGTTAATGTACAGTGTAAAAAATAATAAAAATGAGAAACTGAGTCTCCAAACATTTGACTAGTACTATAAATAAAAGAATGCCAAAAGCCTCAGTCTATGAAAGGTGACACACTAAAAAGAGAACCAAGTGTTTTCATCGATATTTGTCTGATAGCATAGATTTCCAGATTTCCATTTTGAGTGAACATACCATAGCTCATTGTTTTAACATTTTCAATCTAATGGAATGGAACACAGGAACAACATGACAGAACTTATCGAATGATTTCATAAAAGACTTTTTACTTTCTTTCTGAGAACGAGATGAGAGGATCAGTCTCTAGCTGGATAAGTACTGGACTTACAGATATGTTTTAGACGCTCCAACCACCAGTCCTGACTCCGGGTTAGTCCCTAGCACACAGGCAAGATATAAATCACTTCTCATCACAGAGACAATAAGCATATTTCCCAACATGTTGAACTATTTTTAAGAGTATAAATTGGAACCTGGTTCAATCTTCATCCTGTCTCACTCCACCCGTGTCAAACATGATGATGCTTTGTGTTGGACTTTGTTCAGTCTAACACAGCTGATTAGAATGGATATTAACAAGTCAGACAACATAAGTTGAATCAGTGTTGATGATTGTAATGGTGAATAAATTGGAGTCCTGGCTGTGATGTGAAACTCGGGAACAGGATGCAGGCTTGAAGCTTGATGTCATGTAGCATACACATAGACATAGTCCGGCTGGGAGAGGGCAGGGTTGTTTGTTGGTTTATTTTAGTGAGGGCAACACTTCCTGAGGACAGACCTGTGGGAATTCGGCCATGAGAAAGAGAGAGAGCAGGTCTTTCTTCTTAATATGGACTTGTTGAGCCCAGAGCAGAGAGAGAAGGTCTGAGTGAGATAAAGGCCTCTCTCCCTCTGCTGCCTTTTAAGTGAATCTCTCCCCACTGTGACTAGAAAAGGGAATGTATGCAGCTAGCTGGAAGGAGGAGGTGGTGGGGTGGGAGGATGGTGTTTATCCAAAGCAGTAATCCCATTTTCCATGATCCCCAAAATAAAAGGCCAGCTCAAGCCTTATATGGACAGACTGGGAGTTTCCAGCCAAGCAGAGTCAAAACATTCCTGGAAAACACCCGGCTTCTCTCTCTCTCTCTCTCTCTCTCTCTCTCTTTCTCTCTCTCTGTCTCTCTTTCTCTCTCTCTCTGACTCTCTCTCTCTCTCTTTCTCTCTCTCTCTCTCTCTCTCTCTCTCTCTCTCTCTCTCTCTCCTTGATATATCATGAACTCAGTGATATATGAAAGGTGACTGTCTGTGTGCCAGTGAGCCCATGAGAGCACTGTAATCATAGATAATCTTAGTTTATTTTAAAATGTGCACTGTGTCTTTTTATCAGGTGTTGCTGATGAAATCATGGAGATCAAAGATGAAGAGCCAACAGTCTGCAACCGTGGTAAGAGAATAGGACTGTAAAGAGCATTGTCTCTTTTGAACGTATGCTTTCGTAAGAAAAAGGAGTGTTTAAAAACATTTGTACATTTGACATGAATCTTCACCACTGTAATCATATGAACCATCTCTGGATGTCAGAGTTACTCAAGCAGGGTAACCAGGGACACAAGAAACTGGACCCAAATGCACACTCTGATGCTGAACTGCTGCAATACAAAGATTTAGTTATCAAATGGAGGATATAAAACATACTGAAGGCATACTGTGAACAAAGAGGCAAACAACCAGGAAAGCAGTCCAACATAGTCCATGAACAGGCACAAGTCCACAAAAACATTACAGTAAAAGTTTATTGTGTGTCTGTAAACTACAGTATTTATATTAATTAGGCTAGTAAAAAATATTTTGACTCATTTCCAACTATAAAAGAAAGAAATTATTAGGCTGCGCTGTGGAGACTCAATTGTTTGCTTGTTTGTTTGTTTGCCAAAGAAACATCAGTTTGTCAATCAACCATGTTTTTTGTTCACAGTTTGGATGTAGGAAGTTTGATTGAAATTTTAACTGTGAAATTATGTTTGTGTGTGTGTATGGGTTTGCATACAGTCACAAATGTCTGCTTCTACAATGCCTCTATTTTGTGTTGTGTTTCAGATATCAGAGAGAGCATGTAATTGGCATGTAATAGAGAAGTATCACACACAAATGTGTGTGTGTGGAATGTAAGAGGGAGCGGCAGCCACAGGAAGTTGGTATTATAGAGGTCTACAGGGGTTTTAAGTAATTTCCTGTTTACCCTCCCCAGCTAGAATGTTTGTGCTCTCTCTCTCTCTCTCTCTCTCTCTCTCTCTCTCTCTCTCTCTCGCTCTCTCTCTCTCTCTGTCACACACACACACGCTGTCATCATATCTGAACATGGTGTCTAAACCAACTTGTTCTCCAGTTCACTTCCTGGTCCTATTCCTGTGGCCCATGGTGCAGTGCTGCATCTCTGGTCAGTTGGTAGTCTGAGATGAAGCACTGTAGCTCGGGACAGAGGATAGACATTCAAGTCTGCTCTGCTCACATCCAGTCCAGAGCCACTGAGGAGTGTCTGTGAGTGGTTGTCTGTCTCTATGTTTTCCCATTTTTTTCATTTCCTCTCTCCTAGGGTCCAGTTTTCCCAGGAATCCCTTGACCTATCAGAAAGGGGGATTCCTGGAAATACTGTTCTTGGGGGCGGGGTTTATCAGCAATTCCATTCACAGTGTTATATCATAATTATGTGAGGTGTGTTTAATCGTGTTCTAAATTTATATTGAATGAGTTTTGACAGAATTTAGTGTTTAGATACATGACACGTGTCCTGTTTCTGTGCTACAATACGAAGTTTCCATGTAAATGTGTGGTTACTGCTCATTGTTAAATAAACATTCAAAGAAACCAAAATCTACCCAAATCATTTATCGTCAAAACAAACATGAAGTACCAACAGTAAAAATATTCCTTCTGCAGTGAAATGCATGGATACAGATTCACAGCACATACAATAATGACAGTAATAATATATGTAGTGGATGTCATGCAGGACCACAGCAGCAGCCACGATCCATGAGAACCTGCTGGACAAGACAGCACAGAAACTCCGGGGAAGAAGTTTAAAAATGAAAGAAATTAAAAGGGCTAATGTAAAATTTGCATTGCTGCAAATATATATGACACTGTATGAACTGAGCAGCCTAATGGGCCCAGCAATAATTAAAGAGGTATGAGATCAGAAAACATGATTTGTGTAAATGTGTTCACACATTATTGGCTGTATACAGCATCATTAGATATTACTGACTGAGTTCTACATTTTGGTTGTTTGTGTCAGAGATGTACTGAGAGTCATGAAAAACACTCAGAGTCTCAACAAACACAAAGGCGTCATGATATTTAGAGAAAGATGGAGACAGTGTGAGTCAGCAGAAATATCTGAACAGAAAATACAGTCATATTTTTTTTATTTGTTATTCACATCCCAGCTGGGTTACAAATGTATTTGTTTTATTTTATTTGTACAGAGATGTGATCATACTAAAGCAAAAAATAGTGTTAATATATGTTAAATGTCACCAATGGATAATTGGAGAGGTTAGGACGTAGGAGTTCCTCCTGACGACATGAAATCACAGAGTTATGATATGTGACCAAAAGGTGGCTCCACTGTCATGCACACAGCTCTTTGTTCAGAGAAACACAGGAAGACACTGGCCTAGCTCCACTCATCTTCCATAATCACACGCATAGGACGTCTGTTCATAAGATGTTCTAAACCTGTTGATAGTGGATCATGTTTCCATATATGAGTTCACTTGTATTTTCTCCATCTATTAGCAATAAACACATAGGTATGAGACACAGAGTCCAGCAGTGTTTCTGTAGGACTCATGTCTCATTCCTCTTCTGGTATGTATATGAGGACAGATGTAGCTGTCACACCACTCTATGGACTTGTTTTACTCATGTATGTCTGTGGATTTAATAATGAAGAATGCACTCTGCTGAAAAGAAACAGAAGAAAACACGATCAGGTGAAACACTGTTCTGAAGTCAGTGTTGAGTGAGTTTAACTTCAGGAGAAATACACCAACATAATGACAGAGCCCATTACATAAAATAGACTGAAACAAGATGAGGCAGGCTGATGGGAGTTTGGCAGCATTGCTCCACCCACACACAGGTACAGTCTGTCCTGTCAGAGCAAGCAGAACAGCACAGAACATTCAAGTCATAGAGACCAACTACTTTCTGCAAAGTCTACAAGAGCTGCTCCACATCGTCTGATGAAAGAATCTTTGATAACATGTTCTATAGAAGACCACATCCATAGTGCATTATATGTTTTTTTAATGATATTTCATCAATCTATCAGCAAAATATTGTTGTATGGTTGTATGGATGGAATCAGTTCAGTCAGTGCAAAAAAAGTTCACAGGAGACTAAGATGTCTTGGAAGGCTTGATCAAGAAAAATGGAGGATTTCTGTCATGACATGATGCCGCCTCAATTCTGAACAAGCTGTCCTTTCTGACTCATCAAACTGACACTACTTCTCTATGTACAGAAATAGTTATTATTATACATATACATTGCAGGTGCTACCCCAACCCTACAATATATACATATATATATATATATATATATGTGTATATATATATATATATGTGTGTGTGTATATATATATATATATAATATATATATCTATATATATTATATATATATAAATATATATATATAATATATATATATATATCATATATATGTGTGTGTGTGTGGTGTGTGTGTGTGTGTGTGTGTGTGGAGTGAAGCAGCCCTATCCTCTGACCTCGGTTTACCATAGTAATGATCCGAATGGCGCCCTTTCCTAAACACAAACATACGGCTGCTCTGTATCTTGAGGAGAGAAGTCAGTGTCTCCATAACAGTCAAACAAAGATTTAACACCATCAGTACAGTGACTTGCCTGACCCTGTGTAACACCATGTGTGGCATGCTAGAATAGAAAATCTCCTCAGATATAGTAGAGTGACAGTTAAAAGTTTGGACACACCTTCTCATTCAATGGTCAGCAGAAGGCTGAAATTTATCTTTATGAATGTACTGTGGCTGTGTGAGGAGAAGGAAACATCATGGCATCAAAATCTTCTGCTGCTTCACGTTTACCTGAATGTCCTCACAAACACCTCTTTGCTTTCCCTGCAGTGTTCAACACCTCTTTGCTTTCCCTGCAGTGTTCTACTGAAACACCCTGAAGCATTTACCCTTTACTTTGCTTTCTTCCAAGAGCTATTCTGTATTCTGCCTGTTCATTTCATCCTAACCAACTTCCAATCTTCCCAGATATTTGTAGCAATAAACATTTAACAGAGCGTGAACTCTGTTAACATTTATTTTACTGATGACAATAATAATAGTAATAATATCTAGTACTGCAGGCTATATAATAAGGTGCTGATTTGAACTGGTTGTTCAGTTTCGGCTCCAGCTCAAATCAACCCTTTAATTCAAAAACTCCTAAACCAATGAGCTGCCAGCGCTACTGACTGCACTCTGTCCTGTCTTTCATGTAGTTGTGATATCATATTGATTCAGAACAGCTTGTTTAAATAATGCCAAGAGTGTTCATGATTTGATGGTTTTCATGACACCATTGGGACTGTTATGGGCAACTCAAGATTAAGATGGCAGAAAGTGACTCATCATTTCTCACAGTCACAGGAGACACAGTGCTACAAAACATGCTTTTATACAAAAGATAGCCAGTCAACAATGAAGTGCCAATACAAACTTTTGACATTCACTGAGATTTTAGCTATGATTGTAATCTGAACAGAAGCTATTATTGTATTGAAATAAGCATAGGCTCATGCAGTGCAGCTATTTTTTAAGGCCTCATATAATTCTGGATGTTTGAATTATATCTGGTATAATGATATTAAAAGCACATTCTGATACATTTGGAATTTAAGACATGTCCTAATTAAAACAACTTAAACCATCCAGTTCCATACATGTCCATATGCAGTGTGAAAAAGTTCCAACTTCCATTAGGTACTTCCAGCACAAATCATCCTCCATCAGCTCCTCTAAAATCTATGTAGTGCCTTCTCTGGTATGCCAATCTCCCCTGTGCTTTATTTACACTTTAAACATATTCTGCCAAGAGCTTCTGCTCCTGTTCTACAACACATGTATATATACGTATAACACATTTATGAATTCTGAGTTACTCATGAAGATGAAATGACTCAGACATGTCTGATACTTTATATTACTAATTCTACACCAGAGATGAAGAATTCTGTGTTCTCACTGACTAACCTGAGTTAACACTGAGTGTTGCAGCACTTACTCACGTGTCAGACAAATGAATACATGCAAATAGAGTGCAGTCTACACAGGTTAATCCAGTTTGTGGCATTCAACAGAAACTGAGCGTCTCATCAAAGCAGACAACTTTACACACAGAACTGTGTCAAAGAGTGTGTGTGTGTGCGTGCTTGTAGATTGGAGGTTTCTACAGGTGTGTCCCACAGCAAACACACACTCAGTCACACACACCTGAGGCCAATCGTCTTTTGAACGTCAGTGAGAAAATTTATCAGAAAGGAGTGGCTGAGCAGCACACCCACACACAAAAATCTGTCCTGCTCCAACTGCATAGTTAAACCAACAGAACATTTCGGGGCGTGGCTGGATTTTCAGTGACTCATCATCTAACTCATCATCGTGTGTCTGTCATCTACACACACACGCACACACTGCACACCTATAGTCTGTAAAAGATCCAGCAAACACTGTGATTTAACATAATAGTAAAGACTGTATGTGTGTTCCACATGAGAAGGTGGCCTGTGTCACAGTGTGGCATGTCATCTCTCACATCACTGTCCCTTCACACATCCTGCCTTCTCCACTCTAGACTAGCTGGCACCCGGATAAGCACCTTAACATGAGCTACAGTTTCAACATGAGCTACTGTGTGGTTTAACACAAGCTATGTGTGAGAAGTGACTGTTTGCTCGGAATCAACAATTGGTTGTCGAGGTGGTGTCCAGCAAACGATGTGGGCTTCATTGACAATTGGACACCTTTCTGGGGAAAACCTGGTCTGATTAGGAGAGACGGCATCCATCCCACTTTGGATGGAGCAGCTCTCATATCTAGAAACATGGACCGATTTATTAAACGACCGAAACCGTGACAACCCAGAGTTGAGACCAGGAAGCAGAGCTGCAGTCTTACACGCTTCTCTGCGCCTCCATTAGAGCAGTTGCCCACCCAGTACTTTAGTATAGAGACTGTGTCTGTCCCCCGTCCACCTACATTGTTTAAAGATAAAAGAAACAGAGGAAGAGTTCATCATAAAAACTTAATAAAAATTAAATCAACATCTCCACCAGTACAAAACAAGAGCGTTAAATGTGGACTCTTGAATATCAGGTCCTTGTCTTCTAAAGCTCTTTTAGTCAATGAATTAATATCTGATTATGATATTGATTTATTTTGTCTCACTGAAACCTGGCTGCAGGAGGGTGAATATGTTAGCTTAAATGAATCCACTCCTCCCAGTCATTGTAACACTCATATTCCTCGAAGTAATGGTCGAGGTGGCAGAGTTGGAGCCATATTTGACTCAAGTCTATTAATAAATCCTAAACCTAAACTAAATTATAATTCATTTGAAAGTCTTGTTCTTAGCCTCACTCACCCAACATGGAAAACAGTACAGCCAATCCTATTTGTTATAATATATCGCGCTCCTGGCCCTTACTCTGAATTTTTATCTGAATTTGCAGAATTTGCATCAGGCTTGATCCTTAAAAAAGATAAAGTAATCATTGTAGGTGACTTTAATATTCATGTGGACAACCACAATGATAGTCTTAGTACTGCATTTATCTCTTTATTAGATTCAATTGGCTTCTGTCAGATTGTAAATAAACCGACTCATCGTCTGAACCACACCCTTGATCTTGTTCTCTCATATGGCATTGAACTTGATCATCTTATAGTCTATCCACAGAATCCTCTTCTTTCTGACCATTTTTTAATAACCTTCGAGTTCATATTACTGGACTATAAGCCTTTTTGTAGAAACTCTTACAGCAGATGTTTATCTGATAGTGCTGTTGCAAAATTCAAGGAAGTGATTCCTTCAGTACTGAACTCAATGCCATGTCTCAATGTAGCAGAGAACTTGTCTGCTCCCATGAGCCCCTCACAAATAGATCATATTGTTGAGAGCACTACAGGCTCATTACAGACAGCACTTGACTCTATTGCACCTCTGAAAAAGAAGAATATTAAACAGAGGAGGTTAGCACCATGGTATAGCCAGCAGACTCGCAAATTAAAGCAAGTGGCACGTAATTCTGAACGCAAATGGCGTGCCACTAAACTGGAAGAATCTCGCTTAGTCTGGCAAGATAATCTTAAAACCTACAGGAAGGCTCTCCGTAATGCCAGAACAGCTTATTACTCTTCTTTAATAGAGGAAAACAAGAACAACCCCAGGTTTCTCTTCAGCACTGTAGCCAGACTAACAGAGAACCACAGCTCTATTGACCCATCTACTCCTCTGGGTCTAACTAGTAATGACTTCATGAGCTTCTTTAATGATAAAATTAGGACCATTAGAGACAAAATACATCATGCCTTGCCTTCAACAGGCACTGATCTGCATTCTGATACAGCAAGTTTGGAAACAGCTGCAAAACCTGATACATATTTAGACTGCTTCTCTCCCATTGACCTTCATCAAATAACTTCAATAATTTCTTCATCTAAGTCGTCAACCTGTCGCCTAGACCCCATCCCAACCAGGCTGCTCAAGGATGTTTTACCTTTAGTTAGCCCTTCTTTACTGGATATGATTAACCTGTCTTTATTATCAGGATATGTACCACAGTCCTTTAAAGTAGCTGTAATTAAACCTCTTCTTAAAAAGCCCACTCTAGATCCAGTGGTTTTGGCTAACTATAGACCGATATCAAACCTTCCCTTTCTTTCTAAGTTACTCGAGAAGGCTGTAGCTAATCAGCTGTGTGAATTTCTTCACAAGAACAGTTTATTTGAGGATTTTCAGTCAGGATTTAGAGTCCATCATAGCACAGAGACCGCACTAGTCAAAGTCACAAACGATCTCCTAATGGCATCAGACAAAGGACTCATCTCTGTACTCGTCCTGTTAGATCGTAGTGCTGCATTTGACACCATACACCATCAAATTCTTTTACAGAGACTGGAACATCAGATTGGCATCAAAGGAACCGCCCTAAGCTTGTTTAGGTCGTATTTCTCAGATCGATCTCAGTTTGTTCACGTCAATGATGAATCCTCCATACATACCAAAGTCTGTCATGGAGTCCCACAAGGTTCTGTACTAGGACCACTTCTATTCAGTCTATATATGCTTCCTCTAGGGAACATTATTAGGAATCACTCCATTAATTTTCATTGTTATGCTGACGACACCCAATTATATTTATCGATCAAGCCTGATGAAACCAATCATTTAGCCAAACTGCAAGCGTGCCTTAGGGATATAAAAAGTTGGATGACCTATAACTTTCTGATGCTGAACTCAGATAAAACTGAAGTTCTTGTAATTGGACCCAAACACCTCAGAAACTCTCTTTCCGGAGACTTGGCCACTTTAGACGGGACCACCCTGGCCTCCAGCTCCTCCGTAAAGAACCTTGGAGTTATTTTTGATCAGGATTTGTCCTTTAATGCCCACATAAAACAAATTTCAAAGACTGCATTCTTCCACTTACGTAACATTACCAAAATCAGACGCATCCTGTCCCAAGCGGATGCAGAAAAACTAGTCCATGCATTTGTTACTTCTAGGCTGGACTACTGTAACTCTCTATTATCAGGCTGCCCCAATAAGTCTCTTAGGACTTTGCAGGTAATTCAGAATGCTGCTGCACGTGTTCTGACAGGAACCAAGATCAGAGATCACATCTCACCCATTTTGGCTTCCTTACACTGGCTACCTGTTAAATCTAGAATAGAATTTAAAATTCTTCTCCTTACATACAAAGCTCTTCATGGCCAGGCACCATCATATTTAAAAGAGCTCATAGTTCCCTACTACCCCTCTAGGCCACTGCGCTCTCAGAATGCTGGGTTCCTTGTGGCTCCCATAGTTTCCAAAAGTAGACTGGGAGCCAGAGCTTTCAGCTATCAAGCTCCTCTTCTGTGGAACAAACTACCTTTCTGGGTTCGGGAGGCAGACACGGTCACCACATTCAAGACTAGACATAAGACTTTCCTTTTTGATAGCGCTTATAGTTAGGGCTGGCTCAGGCCTTCCCTTAGTTATGCTGCCATAGGATTAGACTACCGGGGTAGACTACCCCCCCCCCCCCCCCCCCTTACTAACTAAACTTCTTTCCCGGAGTTTCTGTGCTTTCTCGTCCAGCAGGTTCTCCTGGATCGTGACTGCTGCTGTGGTCTGCTGCTGACGTCCACGCCTTACTGTAAACCCTCTCTCTCTCTCTCTCTCTCTCTTATCATGCATATCAATGTAAAGCAGTTCGATAACCCTTAGAGTCTGCATAAACGGGGCCTGAGGTTTTATTGTTCTGTCAATCATTATCTCTCTCTCTCTCTCTCTCTCTCTCTCTCTCTCTCTATCAATGTAAGGCAGTTCGATATCCCTTAGAGTCTGCATAAACGGGGCCTGAGGTTTTATTGTTCTGTCAATCATTATCTCTCTTACACCTTTTCTTTGGATATTACTAACTACACTTCTTCCCCGGAGTTTCTGTGCTTTCTCGTCCAGCAGGTTCTCATGGATCGTGGCTGCCGCCGTGGTCTGCTGCTGACGTCCACCATATTTAGCATTACATGCCATATATAGTCATTATTGCTACCATCCCCACTACAGCTTTGTTGGTTAATGACTTATTGCTGCTGTGCATCTGAAGGCATGTTTTCACTGTTCTGCTGACTGCTTTGACTCCATCATATGATTTGTGGATCTGATTGGTTGAAGTCACCTGTAATAGACAGAGGTTTCATCCAATCACCTTGGTCTGTAGTTTTTGGAAGAGGCTGCTCTTTTTCAAATAGTTTCTGACAACAACTGACCTATCAGATTAAATAGGAACAATACAGTGAAACAATGTAGCTACAGACTGAACTAAAGGTTAATCTCTCCAGCTCTTTTCTGTTTGACTCCATAAATGCAACCTTTCAATTTCACCAATCCTTTCTATTCAATGGAATTCAGCAAAAATGTGAGAAATTAAATGTTCACACTGATAAACTTTATTGTTTTTGTAAATATACACTCATTCTAAATTTTATGCTTCAACAGGACGAAAGTTGGGACAGGTTCAATAAAAGACTGAAAATTGTATGTCTGAAGCTCCCACAGGTAAACACCTTCATTCAGGTATGAAAGTGGCATGTAATTCTGAACACAAATGGCGTGCCACTAAACTTGATGAATCTTGCTAAGTCTGGCAAGATAATCTTAAAACTTACAGGAAGGCTCTCCAATGCCAGAACAGCCTGTTACTCGTCTTTAACAGAGGAAAACAAGAACAACCCCAGGTTTCTCTTCAACACTGTAGCCAGGCTAACAGAGAACCACAGCTCTATTGACCCATCTATTCCCTTAGGTCTAACTAGTAATGACTTCATGAGCTTCTTTAATGATAAAATTAGGACTATTAGAGACAAAATACATCATACCTTGCCTTCGACAGGCACTGAGCTGCATTCTGATACAGCAAGTTTGGAAACATCTGCAAAACCTGATATATATTTAGACTGTTTTTCTCCCATTGACCTTCATCAAATAACTTCAATAATTTCTTCATCTAAGCCGTCATCCTGTCTCTTAGACCCCATTCCAATCAGGCTGCTGAAGGATATTTTACTTCTAGTTAGCCCTTCTTTATTGGATATGATTAATCTGTCTTTATTATCAGGATATGTACCACAGTCCTTTAAAGTAGCTGTAATTAAAGCTCTTTAAAACATCAGGTACCAGGCCCCCCTTCCCATGGGCCCACCACCCGTGGGAGGGATCACAGGGGGCCGGTGGTGAGGGATGCCGTCAAGCTGAAGAAGGAGGCCTACAGAACCATTTTGGCCTGTGGGACCCCTGAAGCAGCTGACGGGTATTGACATGCCAAGCGGAACGCAGCTTCTGCGGTTGCGGATGCAAAAACTCGGGCATGGGAGGAGTTCGGTGAGACCATGGAGAATGACTTTCAAATGGCTTCAAGGAGGTTCTGGACCACCATCCGGAGGCTCAGGCGGGGGAAGCAGTGCACTGTCAACACTGTATTCAGTGGGGGCGGGGAGCTGCTGACCTCGACTGGGGATGTCCTGGGTCGGTGGAGGGAATACTTCGAAGACCTCCTCAATCCCACCAGTACGTCTTCCACTGAGAAAGCAGAGTCTGGGGACCCTGTGGTGGGCTTGCCAACCTCTGGGGCTGAATTCACCGAGGTAGTCAAAAAGCTCCTCGATGGCAAGGCCCCAGGGGTGGATGAGATCCGCCCGGAATTCCTCAAGGCTCTGGATGTTGTGGGGCTGTCTTGGTTGACATGTCTCTGCAACATCGTGTGGACATCGGGGGCAGTTCCTCTGGACTGGCAGACCGGGGTGGTGGTTCCCCTCTTCAAAAAGGGGGACCGGAGGGTGTGCTCCAACTATAGGGGATCACACTTCTCAGCCTCCCCAGGAAGGTCTTTTCGGGGGTCCTGGAGGGGAGGGTCCGCAAGATTGTCCAACCTCGGATTCAGGAGGAGCGGTGTGGTTTTCGTCCTGGTCGTGGAACTGTGGACCAGCTCTATACCCTTAGCACGGTCCTGGAGGGTGCATGGGAGTTCGCCCAACCAGTCTACATGTGCTTTGTGAACTTGGAGAAGGCATTCGACGTGTCCCCCTGGAAACCCTGTGGGGGGTGCCCCGGGAGTATGGGGTTCCGGACCCGTTAATACGGGCTGTCCGGTCCCTGTACTCTTGGTGTCAGAGCTTGGTCCGCATCGCCGGCAGTAAGTCGGACTTGTTTCCTGTGAGAGTTGGACTCCGCCAGGGCTGCCCTTTGTCACTGATTCTGTTCATAACCTTTATGGACAGAATTTCTAGGCACAGTCAGGGCATTGAGGGGCTACGGTTCGGTGGCATCAGGATTGGGTCGCTGCTTTTTGCGGATGACCTGGTCTTGTTGGTTTCATCGTGACCTTCAGCTCTCTCTGCTGAGAATCAGCACCTCTAATCTGAGGCCATGGTTCTCAGCCGGAAAAGGGTGGAGTGCAGTCTGGGGTCGGGGTTGAGATCCTGCCTGTGGAGGAGTTCAAGTATCTCGGGGTCTTGTTCACGAGTGAGGGAAGGACGGAACGTGAGATTGACCGGTGGATCGGTGCAGCTTCTGCAGTGATATGGACTCTGCACCGGTCCGTCGTGGTGAAGAGGGAGCTGAGCCGAAAGGCGAAGCTCTCAATTTACCAGTCAATCTACGTTCCTACCCTCACCTATGGTCACGAGCTTTGGGCAGTGACTGAAAGAATTAGATCGCAGATACAAGCGGCTGAAATGAGTTTCCTTCGCGGAGTGGCTTGGCTCTCCCTTAGAGATAGGGTGAGAAGCTCGGCCATCCGCGGGGAGCTCGGAGTAGAACCGCTGCTCCTCCGCATCGAGAGGAGCCAGTTGAGGTGGCTTGGGCATCTAGTGAGGATGCCTCCTGGACGCCTCCCTGGTGAGGTGTTCTGGGAAGACCCAGGACACGCTGGAAGGACTATGTCTCTCGGCCGGCCTGGGAACGCCTTGGGGTAACCCTGGGAGAGCTGGACGAAGTGGCCAGGGAAAGGGAAGTCTGGGCCTCCCTGCTGAAGCTGCTGCCCCCGCGACCCGCTCTCGGATAAAGTGGACAGACGGAATTCAGAAAAAATGTGAGAAATTAAATGTTCACACTGATAAACTTTGTTGTTTTTGTAAATATACACTCATTCTAAATTTTATGCTTCAACAGCTCTATTGACCCATCTATTCCTTTAGGTCTAACTAGTAATGACTTCATGAGCTTCTTTAATGATAAAATTAGGACTATTAGAGACAAAATACATCATGCCTTGCCTTCGACAGGCACTGAGCTGCATTCTGATACAGCAAGTTTGGAAACATCTGCAAAACCTGATATATATTTAGACTGTTTTTCTCCCATTGACCTTCATCAAATAACTTCAATAATTTCTTCATCTGAGCCGTCATCCTGTCTCTTAGACACCATTCCAACCAGGCTGCTGAAGGATATTTTACTTCTAGTTAGCCCGTCTTTATTGGATATGATCAATCTGTCTTTATTATCAGGACATGTACCACAGTCCTTTAAAGTAGCTATAATTATAATTACAAATTACCTCCTAATGGCATCAGACAAAGGACTCATCTCTGTACTTGTCCTGTTAAATCTTAGTGCTGCATTTGACACCATAGACCATCAAATTCTTTTACAGAGACTGGAACATCAGATTGGCATCAAAGGAACCACCCTAAGCTGGTTTAAGTCATATTTTTTAGATTGATCTCAGTTTGTTCACATCAATGATGAATCCTCCATGCATACCAAAGTTTGTCCCACAAGGTTCTGTACTAGGACCCACTTCTATTCAGTGTATATATGCTTCCTCTAGGGAACATTATTAGGAATCACTCCATTAATTTTCATTGTTATGCTGACGACACCCAATTATATTAATCGATCAAGCCTGATGAAACTAATCAGTTAACTCAATTCCAAGCATGCCTTAGGGATATAAAAAGATGGATGACCTACAATTTTCTGATGTTGAACTATTGAACATTGCCATTGCCAGGCTGCCCCAATAAATCTCTTAGGACTTTGCAGCTAATTCAGAATGCTGCTGCACGTGTTCTGGCAGGAACCAAGATCAGAGATCACATCTCACCCATTTTGGCTTCCTTACACTGGCTACCTGTTAAATCTAGAATAGAATTTAAAATTCTTCTCCTTACATACAAAGCTCTTCATGGCCAGGCACCATCATATTTAAAAGAGCTCATAGTTCCCTACTACCCCTCTAGACCACTGCGTTCTCAGAATGCTGGGTTCCTTGTGGTTCCCATAGTTTCCAAAAGTAGACTGGGAGCCAGAGCTTTCAGCTATCAAGCTCCTCTTCTGTGGAACAAACTACCTTTCTGGGTTCGGGAGGCAGACACGGTCACCACATTCAAGACTAGACTTAAGACTTTCCTTTTTGATAGCGCTTATAGTTAGGGCTGGCTCAGGCCTTCCCTTAGTTATGCTGCCATAGGACTAGACTACCGGGGGACCCCCCCCCCCTACTAACTAAACTTCTTCCCCGGAGTTTCTGTGCTTTCTCGTCCAGCAGGTTCTCATGGATCGTGACTGCTGCTGTGGTCTGCTGCTGACGTCCACGCCTTACTGTAAACCCTCTCTCTCTCTCTCTCTCTCTCTCTCTCTCTCTCTCTCTCTCAATGTAAAGCAGTTCAATAACCCTTAGAGTCCGCATAAACGGGGCCTGAGGTTTTATTGTTCTGTCAATCATTATCTCTCTCTCTCTCTCTCTATCTATCAATGTAAAGCAGTTCGATATCCCTTAGAGTCCGCATAAACGGGGCCTGAGGTTTTATTGTTCTGTCAATCATTATCTCTCTTACACCTTTTCTTTGGATATTACTAACTACACCTCTTCCCCGGAGTTTCTGTGCTTTCTCGTCCAGCAGGTTCTCATGGATCGTGGCTGCCGCCGTGGTCTGCTGCTGACGTCCACCATATTTAGCATTACATGCCATATATAGTCATTATTGCTACCATCCCCACTACAGCTTTGTTGGTTAATGACTTATTGCTGCTGTGCATCTGTGTTCCACTGCTACTGCAATCACCTCACCATTTATTGTAATTCATTGTAATTGTACAATATGTTTGTGTTGATTGTTCTGTACATGTGACATCCATTGCACGTCTGTCCGTCCTGGAAGAGGGATCCCTCCTCTGTGGCTCTTCCTGAGGTTTCTTCCACATTTTTTTTCCCTGTTAAAAGGGTTTTTTGTGGGCAAGTTTTTCCTCACTCGAACCGAGGGTCTAAGGACAGAGGGTGTCACTCCCTGTACAGATTGTGAAGCCCTCTGAGGCAAAATGTGTTTTGTGACTTTGGGCTATACAAATAAAATTTGATTTGATTTGATACCCTGTGTCATTTTGGTCCACTACAACAGTCATTCCTCTTTTGTACAGAGTGCCTTTGAAAGTGACAGAGGGCGTTTCAATAGCGTGTTCTGGGTGGAGACCCTTGAGACTGACAGCTCTCTGAATGCCAATCTGGTATAGCTGGTCATCAAATTTACTTGGTTGGCCCATTTGCAGAGTTGGTGGAAATACCAGCATGTAAATATGCTTGTAGCAACTGGTGTCTTTCTGCCAAGGTACTGCAGAGGTTTTTAAAGTTATGCAGTTTCCTTGCACACTGCTTAAAATATAAGTGCTTGCTTTCAAAGCGCAATGTCCACAACCTAATGAGGGGACCAAACCGAAGAATGAGTTCTGGGTAATGGACAAGATAGTGGTGCTTGGGTTTTAGTGTCTTTTCTGGAAATGTGGCAGTTCTTAGCTGGATATATTCCTCAATGAGGATCTTAAGGTATGCTACTTGGTTGGTATGGATCTTGGGCCCACATATCAAATCCACAATTTCTCTGAGCTTTAAACACAACTGCCACACCTTGTCATCGAGTGGATTTTTGATTCTGTCTCCAACCAGAGTAGGAAAGAGACGTAAGAGGCACCAGTTTTGAGCAGCATGCCCTCCCAGCTTCTCCCCATCAGTTTTGACCTCACATGGCTTGTTATTTGCATCACTGCCTAGGTATGTAAACTGTGATATAGTCTGATTCAGTTGACCATAGGTGAAGTGTTTGCCCACTGTCACTAAGTGCTTAATGTACATAGCAAGATCAACTGAAACAATCCCTTCAAACAGGTCATGACTCAGGCATGGTGGGAGTTCTGGCTGGCAAACATGATAATATTTCAACTGATTGAAAACTGAGTCAAACTTTATTCCATTGGTCATTTCCTGATTTAGGGCTACCTGTGCCATACTATTTTTGTAACTCTTTTGTAACTCTTTTTTTGTAACTTTTAGGACCAGATTTGGTGGGATCTCTTTGAAAAGACTCTCTGTCTATGACAAAGTACTGGCAAAAATGTGTGCTTTTACTGAAGTTTTCAGTAAACCTGCCGATACTGTGTGACCCCAGATTATCTCCAGTAATGGCAATCACAGAGCCTTTTACCTTCCTCAGCACCATATTCAATTCCATTTCCTCCATTTGTTTTAAGTCACTGATTAAAGTGGAGATCATGTTCTTGTCCAAAAAATTGGAAATCCTCCTCTCTGCACAACATAACAAGTTGCATTGGATCAATGGAAGACCAGGGGTCCGTTTCACGAAGCAGGTTTATGGAAAACTCAGAGTCTGTTAACCCTGGAATCACAGAAACTCAGAGTTTTCCATTTCACAAAGGAAGGTCAGTCAAACCAGAGAGAGGGGGTAACTCTAACCTGTTTCACAAAGAGAGGTAACGTAACCTTGCGGTCAGTTGCCGTAGTAACAGACTCCGTGACTCTAACCTGGTCGGGAGCAGGTTTTCCTGAGGAAACCTCGAGTTTCTCTCGGTCTCCACCCACTTTCAGAGCCACACACTCCTTTTGATTTCCTCATTCCTGCGCTGTCAGAACTCGCCAGCTGACAGATTTAAGTCATCCTCTAATTCCAGTAGGCAACGTTTGGTGTCAACTTTTTACCATGAACATGGCATGTCCTTTTGACCGCGATCCCGTGGATGAATGTGCAGCAATCCTGCGCAGGGAATTAAATATCTGTCGGGAGAGAGCCCTCCCGGACAATTTTCTTTTTGAGCGGTACCGTTTTACTTCGCAGTCCATCATTTACGTACACAACCTTATCCTCCGCACATCACCAATCGAGGGGCGGCCTGTGGCGTAGCGGGTTAAGCGACTGCCCCATGCATGGAGGCCACAGTCCTCATTGCAGCGGCTCCGGTTCGACTCCCGCATCGGAGGCCCATCAGGCTGTATGATGACATTGTGCTGCCACCTCAGACTTGGATTAGTAATTTTTATTTGTTTTAGGATTTCCCAGTGTGATTGGCTGCATAGATGGCACGCACATCCCCATCACGGCTCCCTCACATAATGAGGCTGATTATGTGAATAGGAAGTCCATTCACAGCATTAATGTGCAGGTACATGTAGACCAAGAAGTTTCACAGTGTTAAGCACTTCCTCATAGTTTAACTAATATCTGTCATTCTCTGCACTGTCAAGGTGTGATGCTGCACACATCATCTCTAATGTGGAGGCCAAGTGGCCTGGGTCTGTTCATGACTCAAGGATATACCACGAGTCAAACTAAACAAGTGCCAGACTGCAGCGTGGTGAGAAACCTGAAGGTTTGCAGTATAATTCCCTTGTCTCCCTCCTTTACAACACCCCATGCATCCACTCTACATCACAGGAGAGTTTGACGGCCTTCTGCTGGGTGACAGGGGTTACCCATGCCAACCAAGGCTGCTGACCCCTTACCCTGACCCTGAGCCAGGCCCCCAACAAAACTTCAACCGTGCTCACAGCAGGACGAGGGCCCAGGTGGAGATGACCATAGGCCTGCTGAAAGCCTGTTTCCAGTGCCTACGTCACCTCAGGGTGACCCCCCGAGAGGGCCTGCGATATTATTGTGGCATGTGTTGTTCTACATAATATTGCTGTTTGAACAATGTTTTTATATTTCATCTTAAGTTGCTGCCAAGTGTGCTTCTCCCCCGCTGGATTGCACCTACATGAAATAAATTAATAGGCTCCATTCATGCAATTTGCCCTTCAATAGTCATTGTGATTGCAAAATATTACATTTAAACTTATGCATTGACCCGAGCAGCAATGTTCTCCCACACCCTCTCCCTCTCTTTAGCAGCTGTTGCAGTATTGCACTTCTTTCTTAAGACAAAATCTCCATATGCAGTCATCAATATGTCAATAACTCCATTGGGGTGAAAAATGCTGCCCTCTTCCTGTCAGTTCCCCTGTTCAATCATTGAATCTGGGCTCCATTGATGTTGGCTTTAAATGTCTGTGGTGCACATGTTTAACTCCAGGTGAAACTACTCTGAGTTGATCAAACTACCTCAAATTAGCTGTTGTGAAACAGCTTCTTTGTGAAACGGACCCCTGGGGTCCGTTTCACAAAGAAGGTTCAACAAACTCTGAGTCAAATCCTTAACTCTGAGTTGATCTACTCTGAGATAGGAAACTCTGAGTTTTCGGTTTCACAACAGCAGATTTGAGTTAGTTTGATCAACTCAGTAGTTTCACCTGGAGTTAAACATGGAACACAGACATATAAAGTCTACATCAATGGAGCCCAGATTCAATGATTGAACATGGCAACTGAGAGGAAGAGGGCAGCATTTTTCACCTCAATCAAGTTGGACATATTGATGACTGCATATGGAGATTTTGAGCATATCTTAAGAAAGAAGTGCAACACTGCAGCAGCTGCTAAAGAGAGGGAGAGGGTGTGGGAGAGCATTGCTGCTCAGGTCAATGCATAAGTTTAAATGTAATATTTTGCAATCACACTGACTATTGAAGGGCAAATTGCATGAATGGAGCCTATTAATTTATTTCATGTAGGTGCAATCCAGCGGGGGAGAAGCACACTTGGCAGCAACTTAAGATGAAATATAAAAAAATTGTTCAAACAGGTGAGACATCTGCATCATCTCATGGCGGCGCCTCACTTTGACCACGTTTTACATCAAATTCAAATCAAATTTTATTTGTATAGCCCAAAGTCACAAAACACATTTTGCCTCAGAGGGCTTTACAATCTGTACAGGGAGTGACACCCTCTGTCCTTAGACCCTCGGTTCCAGTGAGGAAAAACTTGCCCACAAAAACCCTTTAACAGGGAAAAAATGTGGAAGAAAGCTCAGGAAGAGCCACAGAGGAGGGATCCCTCTTCCAGGACGGACAGACGTGCAATGGATGTCACATGTACAGAACAATCAACACAAACATATTGTACAATTACAATGAATTACAATAGATGGTAGAATGATTACAGTAGCTGTGGAACCTGAGATAGAGATAGAGAGACACAGATGCACAGCAGCAATAAGTCATTAACCAACTAATCTGTAGTGGAGATGGTAGCAATAATGACAGTAATGCTATATATGGTGGACGTCAGCAGCAGACCACAGCAGCAGCCATGGTCCATGAGAACCTGCTGGACGAGAAAGCACAGAAACTCCAGGGAAGAAGTTTAGTTAGTAACATGCATTGACAGTAATGCTGATTGGGGAGAGAGAATGAGAGAGAGAGAGAGAGAGAGAGAGAGAGAGAGAGAGAGAGAGGACATCGTAAAGTAAATTATGTGGCTGCTTGACTCTGAACTTCTTTGATCCCTAACATAATTCTCTTTTAACACTCAAAAATGTCTTCTAATTTATATTGTGTTAAACAATGAATCCTAATAAACTAACCCAGATTTTTACTCAGCCAACAGAAAGAGGGCAGATGCCCGAAAAACAGGTGGTGGCCCAGCAGCCCCACCTCTAATGGAGGCAGAGGAGCTGGCCCTGAGCCAGAATGTGGGAAGGCCAGTGGCAGAAGGAATCCCTGGTGGGAGCTCATACTCTGAGGCCCCCCCTCAAGACACAAGTGCCTACATAAAATGTAATATTTCTCTGCCTATATATTCCTCTTTTGGGGGCTATTCACACAAATATTTCTTTCCCTGTCATGTCTTTCATTTTATCCCAACAGATTCTGATGGTGCCATCTGCCCGGTGGAGCCCCCTCACGCCACAGTAGACCCTGCAACTGTAAGTAGGCAACACTTCAAAGATTTTGCTGAATGGTAGCTTAAGTATAGTGAAAAATATCACTTATCTATGACGAAGACAATGAGGGGGAAATCATGTCTGCTGCCTTCACAGAGGAGGATCCTGGAAGGCCTATTGAGGTAGAGTCTTGATATGTTACCAAGATTTGTCTTCCCATTGACATTTCTGACCATTGTGGTGGAGTACAGAGTGACACTGAAGTATTAACACATTCTCATCCTTTGCTCAGAGTGTGGCTGGGGAACAGCAGGAGGCTCCCTTGACTTCAACTGGACAGATTGACACAGTGATCTCACTGTGTCAATCTGTCCAGTTGAAGTCTGAAAGCTGTACAGGAAACACCAGAGGTTCATTGTGTGGAATTCATGTGCAACTGGTTAATTTCATGTTCTCCTTATGTATTCCCAGTTACCAATAAAAGAAATTTATAAAATTCACCTCCTGATAAGGAAATGATATACCTGGACCGCCAGATTCAAAGAGCAGATTTGGAAATCCAAATACTGGAGCATAAGTTAAAAGTGGGTGCTTGGTCACATGTCAATTATGTCAATGATGGTTAAAGGGATAGTTCGGGATATTTAACATGAATCTGTATGGCATCCCCGTCAGTAGTGTCGCACAGCCACACCGACTTACCCCCCAACAGTGGCCACTACTGCTTAGTTTTGTTCGCGGACAAGGGCCACCCCATTCAGACCCAGCTCTTCAGGCCCCACCACACTCTCTCCGCGCAGCCCAGCCCTCGTCTGTCATCTTGCAGCAGCGCAGAGATACAAAAAGAGAGAAAGTAGGGCCAAGTGATTATGAAGTGGGACTTTTTCGTGGACATCGGTTTTGTGATGCAAATAAATCACTCTTTTGAACACATGCTGTTTTGAGAAGAAAAACTTTTTATTTAAGTGTCCCAGCAAACCTGCCGGACTACTTTCGTTGCTGACCAAACCTGGACAGAACTCGGCCCACAGGACACTGTCGGGGGTAAGTCAGTGTGGCTGTGCGACACTACTGACGAGGATGCCATACAGATTCATGTCAAATATCCCAAACTATTCCTTTAACTATTGGAACATTAACTTAACTAGCTTTTGTATTTGTAGGAAATAAAGAAGACCAACTGAAATGTGCCTCTTGTTTTTATTCGTGGTGGTGCTATAAACTCAAAAGTGATTCGTGCAAATGGTGTCTCTGACTGCTTGGCTGTCCTGCATAGCTGGCAGGTGGATGGGGTCTTCATCAGGGTCATCAATTTATAGGGTAGGGTGTTGCTCTCCTCTAATAGCGGCGATATTATGAAGAACAACACATGCCACAATAATATATATAGGCCCTTTCAGGGGTCACCCTGAGGTGACGTAGGCACTGGAGGCGGGCTTTCAGCAGGCCTATGGTCATCTCCACCCAGGCTCTCGTCCTGCTGTGAGCGTGGTTGAAGTTTTGTTGGGGGCCTGGCTCAGGGTCAGGGTAAGGGGTCAGCAGCCTTGGTTGGCATGGGTAACCCCTGTCACCCAGCAGAAGGCCGTCAAACTCTCCTGTGATGTAGAGTGGATGCATGGGGTGTTGTAAAAGAGGGAGACAAGGGAATTATACTGCAAACCTTCAGGTTTCTCACCACGCTGCAGTCTGGCACTCAGGTTTGACTCGTGGTATATCCTTGAGTCATGAACAGACCCAGGCCACTTGGCCTCCACATTCGAGATGATGTGTGCAGCATCACATATGATCTTGACAGTGCAGAGAATGACTGATATTAGTTAAACTATGAGGAAGTGCTTAACACTGTGAAACTGCTTGGTCTACATGTACCTGCACATTAATGCTGTGAATGGACTTCCTATTCACTAATCAGCCTCATTATGTGAGGGAGCTGTGATGGGGATGTTCATGCCATCTATGCAGCCAATCACACTGGGACATCCTAAAACAAATAAAAATTACTAATCCAAGTCTGAGGGTGGCAGCACAATGTCATCATACAGCCTGATATTAAAGGAATTCAACAGATCTCTACATCCTTCACCTGCGATCCTGTGGAACTCTTCCTTGATGGCCCTGGCAGGTTTGTGCCCAGGGAAGACGACAAATGTGGGTAACAGCGTTTTTCAGGGCGAGGCAGACTCTTCTGATCGCCCTGCATACAGTTGCCTTGCTCAAGTGCTCAGCATCTCCGACATTATACAAAACCTGCCATTGGCAAAAAAACGCAGCGCCACACATAACATCTGCTGTGATGTGAGGGCATGACTGTGACTGGTGATGTTTAAAATGTGCGGACGGATGAGGTTGTGTATGTAAATGGTGGACGAAAGAAAATTGTCCTGAGGGCTGAAATGTCTATGCGAGGTCTAAGAACTCTCTCCCAACAGATATTTAATTCCCTGCGCAGGATTGCTGCACCTTCATCCACGGGATCGCGATCAAAAGGGCACGCCATGTTCATGGAAAAAAAGTTGACACCAAACGTTGCCTACTGGAATTAGAGGATGACTTAAATCTGTCAGCTGGCGAGTTCTGACAGCGCAGGAATGAGGAAATCAAAAGGAGTGTGTGGCTCTGAAAGTGGGCGGAGACAGAGAGAAACTGGAGGTTTCTTCAGGAAAACCTGGTCCCAACTAGGTTAGATTCACAGAGTCTGTTACTATGGCAACTGACCACAAGGTTACGTTACCTCTCTTTGTGAAACAGGTTAGAGTTACCCCCTCTCTCTCTGGTTTGACTGACCCTCCTTTGTGAAACGGAAAACTAAGTTTCTGTGATTCCAGGGTTAACAGACTCTGAGTTTTCCATAAACCTGCTTTGTGAAACGGACCCCTGTTGTGTGGCACAATCTCTGTAAGTGTCATGTACAGAGCCAGTATTTTGTGTTTTCTTCTGCCTGAACCCAGTGGGTTTGCAACTTCAAATAAATCCTGATACAAGATTACAGGCAATGAAGATGGTGAATTTTGCAAAAGTATCTTCTCTTTAATGTTTCTACCATCTCTCACATCTTCCAGAATATCAGGAGTTGTTTCTGTGTCAGCTTGAGCTTGGGCATAATGCTCTTTAACAGTTCTGAGTGAGGAGTGTTTTTATTGTATCCTTGATGGGCACATACTGATAGAACCTCTCTGCCTTTAGCATCAATGTCCAAATAAGTCTTAGCTGGCTCAACGTAGTGGCTCAACACCCCTTCGTTGCACATTTTCAGAAGGTTATCTTTTGAGAGATCATCAAGGAGCCTCTTAATATCCTTTCAGGCACATTCAGCTTTGTTAACTCTTCATGCATCCTAGACAAAAAATGAGTCAAACCAGTGTTGTGTACATCTAGTATTTCCTCTATTAAGGTCTGAATTGTACGGGCTGGTAACAGCATTTTAGGTTGCATTCGGAGATAAAACATGGCCAGATTGTTCATAAAATCATCTGTGTCCACTTCATCATTTGTGTTGTTATTATTGTCAATTGATCGTCTCAAAAGTGTGACCTAGTTCACGGCCTGTTGACGTATTCATGCAGGCACTAGTGGGGTACCTGTGGTTCAGCCTGACAAGGGAGGCACAGAGTGCAAAACTATTCTTTCACTCCTAGTGAAGGCAACGTTACTTACCGATTTCCTGGAAGTCCCGACAAGTATTTGGTGGAGGATCCATAATCCGAGGATGGAAACTCCCGCAGAGACCAAGGGTAGGGGAAAAAAATCTTCCCTGGCACAGCCAAACAATACAATAAAAAAATGGCACAACTAGTTGAAAGTGAAAGAAATCAACATAGACGACGCAAATACACACAAATGCAACAAAAATTAACACAAGCACAAGAGAAAGCCTTGTTTAAGGAACCGAAATTTGAGTACTACTGCGCAGAGCTTTCCTGACAGTAACGAAACTGTTCGCGGTTTGTCCTGTTTGCGAGGGCGTGACTGGCCCATTCAACGCCTGACCGTTGAATTCTCTTGATCCTCACTGGATAAATTTGTGGAGCGCATTTCCGCCAGTGAAGGAATAAAAAAAGATAAAATGTAGGTTGATAATAATAAAAATCCCATGGTAGATCATTATGAATTAGAAGTCATAATTATGATAAAAAGTAAAAAATAAATAAAATCAAAAGCTAAATATATATATATAAAAATGGCATGCCGTTCAGGAAATTAATCTTTGAATATACTGAATAAAACTTGACTGACTTCACTGCAGTGCCTGCGGCCATCTTGTTTAACATGTGGATGCTGCGGCAAAAAGTTTGTCAGTCCACTTGGAATCTTGTAGCAGCAATATTAAACAATGAGGACATGATTAACACACTGGCGAATGTGTGTACGGGCCAAAATCCTCCTGATACCCCTGCTCAATACCGTTCTTCTTAGGAGGAAGTCCGCTCCCTTTATAATCGTGGCAGACCTCCTACAACTGTCCAGGCAGCTGTTTATCAGGCCGACCTCAGCATGCCTTCACCCTCACAGGAGTGTCCCACAACAGCCCCTGTGTACAATCTAAGAAGGACCCAAGACACAAGATGTAAGAATAGCTAGGCTTTATTCTAACCTATAAGAGCTCTGAACAGAGTGCATATAATGATATAGATCATATTCTCTCATGCAGCTATGGTGAGCCCTGGTAACAGGGCACCTCCTTCATAAAATAGCAGAACTATTAACGGAACACTCCTGTCCAATTTACTTCAAACTTGGTAGATGTGTTCATATAGACTTCCTGAGTAACAGTTATCAAAATAATGAATTTTGAGGAAACTGTGTGGGCGTGGCAATCCATCAAATTTGACTCTTTGATTCAAACTTATAACCACTTACTTTTTGGCTGGTTTTTAAGACATAGCTGTTGGGCTTTCATATACTTTTGCAGAGCTGTCTGAAAATTCTTGTGGTTATTAAAACCAACATTATGCACATTTCGGCTGCATAATTAGTTAGAGGGCAGGGCAAATTTGCTCCATAGCGCCCCCCTTGAATTTTTCTTTGAGGCAGCCCCACCACAATTTTGGACACAGGGTTATGACTTGTAGAACATGGCAAGACCTACAAAAAAGTCTCTTGGAGCAATGGGCTAAAATGAACATGAAGTGAGATATTTAAGAACAGAAATCACCATTTTGGGTGTTTCGAACTAGTTGAGAAGGGGTCATATTTGAACAAACTCCTCCTCTGGATTTTGTCCAATTGACTTCAAACTTGGTAGATGTGTTCATATAGACTTCCTGAGTAACAGTTATCAAAATTATGAATTTTGAGGAAACTGTGTGGGCATTTCAGGAAGAAACAATGGACGCACTCCATCAAGTTTGACAATTTGACTGAATTCTGGCTTGTGTGTGGTGAACAAACTACTTTGACAGCTCACGTGTTCCGCCCAGTGTAAGGCCGGTGCTTGATAATGACTTGTGCTTGAAAGTTTGAGTTATGTCATGTTTTTATTGGTATTTTTGGAGAAGACCATAGATTTTACAACAGATTTAATAATTCAGAGCTCTAAAGAGAGGGAGAGATCCATAGTATCATTCTACCATTGACTGTTGCCATGAGTTGCTTATATTGTCAACAGGCAAACTCCTAATCACCATAGGAAAACAAAAAGAAAACAAGAAAAAAAAATTCAACATTTGATTTTTTAGTAAATAACATCCAGAATTGCATCAATCAATTATTTCAGAAACAAAAAAGGAGAACAGCTTTCTGGTTTACATGTTTTAACATTTGCGTGGTAAAAGGAGGGAGTGAAATAATGGAGGAGTGGAGAGGGGAAGAGATGCTTTGAGATGTTTCCACTGCGAGAGAAGAACAGAGGGTGAGCCGACTATCTTCTTAACTTCAGTTTCCAAAGAAACCTTACAAAAAGTCAACACTGAAAGGAGGATAGATACAGGGGTGGATTGGGGACAGGGGGGTAATGTGTGTCTAGGGTGGGGCAGGGGGCTACAGCCTCCACATCCCAAAAAAAAAAAAAAAAAAAAACCTGCTTTTTCATTCTTTTCTTCTTTCGGAGTGCAGAGTTTTATTATATATACATATTAATATATAGATAACACAGCACAGTGTGTAAATCTATACATTTCCATTACATAGATAGTTATTATGGAAGGAGAGACAGACTTTCTGTTTGTCGCTTGTCCAGGAAGAGAGACTTGTTGGTCCTGGTCGCCAACGCTTCTGCAGGTCTGCTCTGGGCAGAGACCACTCAGAAACCTAAAGACACAGAGAAACACAAGCAGCACAATTACCTCAGTGTTCAGAAGGCTACCGACAGAAACACTGACTGAGCGGCCGCACCAGCAGCTTAGTGTCTGAAAGCAGGAGGTCCAGCAGAGAAGAGCAGAAAACTACAGGAAGAGAAGAATGAGAGACAGGGCAGAATATAGCTCTGGAAATTTGTTCAGTAGAATCTCTCTCATCATAGCTGTCTCTGTTTTTCAGAACTTTCAGGAAGCTATTGTCCTTTGTAAGTCAGGTCACATCCTGCTTTATCACATTCTATGTCTTCACAGTCAGTAGTTCATCTGGATGTTTCAACTTGACAATTCATTCATATACAGTGTGTTTCTCACTTCAAATGCTAGTTAACTGCTCATGGCTTGTCCAACTTGTCACATCTAATTATGAAACAATTGTAGTGAAATATTTCTGTGCGCTTAATGAGCTAAAGAAAGAAAGAACAGAACAAAGATTATATAAATAATAAAAAGGACAACATTAAGGAAGAAATGTGAAATTGTGTTTCATGGTTTTATCTTTCTTTGAACTAATTGTCTACACTGTAAATTAACAGAGAAGACATTCAAATGGTCAAATAACACAGATGGAATGGAGTGACAAACCCAGGTGACAGATTAGAGCCCACCCAACCATTTCGACTTTAAGCAAGCACCGTCACATCTTTAATATACTCAAATCTCATGTAATGTGGCACACTCACACACCCTCCTGATAGTTCTGGTCCATAACCTAAATCCACATGGAAATTTGCCATGATGAAAAAACTGATGTAATAAAGTCCAATAATGTTACACCTGCCGATAATGTAATATTTCTACTTATAACTTAGTAATAACTAGACTGATTAGACTAGATTTTCATCTAACACTGAGCACACATGTAGGTCACATGACCACTGGTCTCTTTCTGAATTCTAGCAGATTCCAACTACCATATACACCTCAGTGATGAATTAAATATTCCTCCATACATGAAATTATGAATTTACACGTTGAAGCAAATAAACAATATTCTAAATAAAGATTTCGTACAACAATACAATTTTTGTTGAGTTAGGTCTGACAGCTGTTTTTAACTAATTTTTGGGTGCAGAAACCAAAACTGATCTCAGTTTTTCTCTATCACATCAAGCTTTTGAACTATAGGATCCCCATTTTCTTAAAAAATATGAAAAAAAAAAAACTGTAGCCACTGTCACTTCGGAAGTACTGCAGAAAAAAACTTCCTCTGGTTTCAAAGTATGATACCTTCACTCCTTGTTCAAGGACGCTTTTCTCATTCAGTCTTGATGCCAGGTTTTCTGAAGCTTTTGATAGGCCCAAATCACATGCCACATCATTCAACTTGTGCTGATCAAATCCCCTGTGAACTGGATCCTTGTGAATTTCAAAATCTGCATCATTGCCGTCACTGTGTCATATCTTCTCGAGGAGGTAGGTGTTTGAAAACTTGCACTGGAATTTCGGCTAAATGAGGCATTGGTCTTATAGCTGACGGTAGATTAGGATACTTGTTAAATCCTGATGTTTTCACTAAACAAAAGTAACAGTCTGTGCAATGATCTTTTTGCTCTTGCCAAACCATGGGGATACCAAATGCCAACTTTTTGTGTGTTCCTTTTGGCCCACATCAGTAAACACTTTACTTTAAAATATGCTTGTTTGACAAATGCACTGATATTTGCCCTCTGACTTGGAGTCAGGGTTGTTTATGCATTTATGATGAGAAGCAGCAGGAGCAGACATGATCTGAAACAAAGGAAATCTATACCTATGTAAATAAAACACTAAGATGGAATAGTTACAAGCTTTGAAAACTACATAAAAAACAGCATAAAGTGACATTGAACATAGAACTCTTACAAGGTTAAGAGAAAAGCCAGCACAAATCCTCTTAATTCCTATTCCTACTATGCTAGCTTTCGGTTTGCAGACCTACCTCGCACTGCACTCTCAACTGTGACTGCACAAACAAGTTACCCTGTAGCTGTAGATGAGTTCAATCGTAAGCAGCTGGCAAGTCTTACTACAGCTAATCAGTGGAATTTTGCTTATCTGGAGGGTAAGCTGTGGAGAAGAAAAAACTTGACGTGCTAGAAAAAAAACTGACTGCGATTTGGAATCATCATGCCAATTTTAGTTTCAATCAGCATAAAAATCTAACAGATTTTTTAAAAAAAAATTGTTCCCCAGTGCAATTCTCAAATTGGCTCTTACAACCATAATTAAGGAGAGTGTGCTGCATAGTACGTACCCTTGATGAATGTATGACGACTATGCCATTCACTGTATCTATTTTTGATGAGCAAACTGCACAAAAACTTCAACTTTTATTCCCAAGGAATGCAGACCAAGGATGATGAGGATGAGGATGAGGATGATGAAATTACTGGCTAGCGCATCATGCTAATTGCTAACATGAGTGGCTAATGCTAAAATTAGTGGTTTCAGCATTTTCTCTCTTTGTGCATTTCCAACTGACATTCTAACAGGTGCAGTAACTGCTCTGCTGATTAGGGCCAAGCAGGCAGTGACAGGGCCAGAGTCAGGCACACTCAAAATTTCTTTAGAAATTTTTTCTAGTTACATTTAAAATGGCCAAAATGATTACGTTATTGGCAGGTAATACATTATTTATCACATTATTGATTGCTACAAACCTGCTTATTTTTCAGATGTTAAACTGTTAAGTGTTTGTGTCAAGTATCAGGTGTTATAACTTGGTTAGACGGACGCTTCAGAAGATTTCTAGTCTGAACACATCTACGTGTCAATATTGAGTGAGAGTCAGTGCCACTTATTGGCAGAAGGCAGTAGGTTATGTGTGTTACTGGATGTTCTCTAGTGTTAGAGTGGATGCAGGAAGTTGACATAATCAATCAATATTACAATGTGCTCAAAGGAAATTTCTTTTGTCTCCAGACAAAGTTGTAAAAATACGTTCAGATCTAAAGATGGTTCAATGTGTCTCTTCTCTTTAGCTTGCAGAACTTTTACTTGAAATAGTTTCCAACCAGACTGTTTCCCTTTTTTCTGTTTTCCATTTGAATGGACTGCAGTGGACCTGATTTCAGGTTTGCAACTCAGAAGAGTGATTGTGGCAATGACCGCATACAGTGACATCACAGGTATATCCTTTACTCCAGTCCCCACGGATCAATACTCCTCGGTTGTTGTTCCTAATGAGCCACACCTAGTCTCCATCTGCTTGACATGAGGTGTGGATCATTAATGTCACAGTCAAATAAGCAAGGGAAAACAAATGTTGTGTAAGGAGGAAAAACAATGAAGATATTTCAACAGTTCCTGGAAGGAATGTTAATAAAGAAAGACCACAGAAGAGTCATAGGTGTGTGATCAGAGAAGAGTCACAACGGAGAGAGCCGTTGTCCAGTCCCAACAGAATAGCATGGCAGCAAAGTTAGTAGTCAAATTCCCCAAGGACGTCTTTGCTTCTGCAAGACAGACCAATTGTGTCTAATTATTTTATTTTGGATTTTGTGTTCTTTTAAAGGTGCCTCCTCAAACTTATCATGCTATCTGGCTTCATCATTCCAGCAGGAATAATAAGCATTATTTGCTTTTGATTTCCAATTTGGAGTTTTTACTCTTAAAAGAAAGGGGCACTAGGGTGCGGGTTAAGGAATAAAACAAAATCTAATAGTCCTAAATACAGTATTGAATGAATATATGAGCAATTGGTGTCTGTAAAAAAACGTCGCTTGGCTGTTTGCTACTAACCTTTTATGTTAGGCTTGGGTTTGTCAGTTTGCTTGCCTGTGGGGGTTTGTGCCTGTTGGCCCTGGCCCCCGGAGGAGGCCCCCTGCTGGGCTGCTTTCTGTTTCAGCATGGTCCAGTCAAATGTGTAGTCATACTGGTGGTTCAAAGTCCTGAAAGACACAAACACATTATCTCCACAACACTACCAACAACCAGCTGCTTGAAATGGCAAGAAGAAACAAAAGATCACAGGCAAAGTCAGACAGAAGACAAGGTAGGGAGAAAAAAAAACTGTAGTAATGAGAATCACTTCCATTGGCCAGGTAAAGAAAAAAAAGTTGGTTACCAAAACTAAGTGTGAAGTCATTAAGTGAGAATAGAATCTCCTCTACAGTAATTTGTCAAACTTGTAAATTTACTGTGAATTGGCTGGAATTTGCAATGACATTCATCATCTGAAACATAAAAGACCTGAGCCAGCCTATGACAAACACACTACTAGTGTAAGGGTTACACTACACCATGCCTTTTCGTTGAAGTGTGCGTTTACCTGAAGAGAATGCGGAACAATTGGCGCAGGTACATATAGTCCGGAGCCTCTTCAAAGCGCAAACCACGGCAGTAGTTCAGATACATGGCAAACTCTGCTGGGAAACCCTGAGAACATGCATTTATGATTTATGTGATATATGGAGTTCTAGGGCGAAAAGATAACTTTTACCACCATCCCTGTTTGATGTGTTCTTACCTTACAGAGGACCTCAACAGGGGTGGACATCTTCTTCTCTGAAATCTTCTCATACTTTTGCTTTTTTGTGGCCGCCTGACAAATATACAAAAAGATAACTAATGCTCAGAGCAATAAGAACTGAAACAGCTTTTTGCAGCATAAATACAATACTTCAGTTATTGTTTTTGCACCCTAACTTGCATTAAAATGACTGCTAAGAGAAAATGTTCTTATCAATTCAACATCTGTACAAACACATTTTCAGTATCTGCACATTGTAGCTTACTTGGGCACCTACTTTTATTTACCAGTATTTAGTATTTACTTTTGACCTGGATATTTCAAATAAACCACTGGACTTAGTTTAATTACAAAGGTTGAGTGTGTTTTAATGTGCAAGTGTCAAATAAATGGACAAAAATCAAACAAACTTTAAACTAGGAGAGGAGAGGTAGACAAAGACCACGTAGTGGTACAAATCAGTTATGTTCATACCTTTAATCCTTGCCATGGCAGACTGGTTCTGTTGAAATACATCAGCACGTAGCCTAGTGACTCCATGTCATCACGGCGACTGTAGACAACAATAAAGTTAGTTGTAGTATACAAGAAGGGCATCACTGCCTCTCTGGCATCAAATATATTTCATTCATTACTGTTACTATGACTGCAACTTGAAAACCATTCCTATGAAGACCAACTTTGAGTAATTTTTATTATTGGTTTGATTTCAAGAAAATCAATCCTTTACTTTGAAAGTTGCCTTCATCAAATGAAATCAAAACAGATTAATTAAATGTGTGCAGAGACCTCTGTTCAATGCCCAGGTGTGCATTGATGGAGGCATAGCGTGCTGTGCCAGTCAGGTTCTTGTCTTCTCTGTAGGGGATGTGCTGTCGTGTCCGGTTGTCTCGGTACTTCTTTGCCAACCCAAAGTCAATAAGGAACAACTGACAGAGGGAAAGAAGACATGATGGTGTTCCATCAGTGACACTATCAATATATAGAAATCCACTAATCCTCCAATAAAGTTACTCAGAAATAAAGATGCACAAAATGACTTCAAAATATTTTCTTCATTTTAGACATGAAAATTAGCCTGAGTCCTGTCATAAAACATGAATATCAAACACAGTATTTCATAGGCTAAGGAGATACTTGTGACAACATTAACAAGTACAGCGGAAAAAGTGTTACATCATTGACTACATCCCTAAAGTGTCAATGTAGCAACAGTACTCTTTACATAGTGCATAGTATATGTAGCCAATTTAGATGCATCAGACTTGTTTGAACTTTTGTGGTTTATGTAAAATATGAATTTCAGTTCAGATCATCATTAGGCTGTGAGACCACACTTTGTGAAATACCTTTTCTAAATGGCTAAGTTTCTTGTTTGTCACACCTTGCTTTGTAATTAACCCGATTCTGAATATGATTAACACATGATTAATCCATATAAGAGTGGAATACAGTTGGCAACATGTAGATCCGTTATGATTGACTGAAGTTGCAAAGTTTGGCACTCAACATCAAGCTGCCCAATTTTAACTTTCTACAGTGTACTGGATGGCTTAAGCAACTGCTTTCCTAAAGCTAAGCTGTAAACCGCTCTTTTACTGGTTCCTACAACAATTATGGCACCTACATAATTACCCATCAAAATGACATGTCATATCTGTAATCCTTTGAAGGTCTTACTATCACCAAAAGGTTGAGCTCTTTAGAAACAAGCACACCAAAAACACACATTATACCCAACCTGACCTCACCATACCTGCCAGTCTACATGTTGGCCTTTTAGGCCAGTTACGGTGCTCCATTAGGCATAAATCACATTAATCGTGGGCTCTAGAAAGAGTTTATTTTATAGCATAAGAGTACAAAATGACACTGAGGGCTCAGCCATCATTGTTGTTAATGTGAAAAGCAATCTGTGCTCCCCGGTCTCATTTAGATTAATGCCGAACATAGCAGCTTCCAGCAGTTCTTAAGGTTCTCTAATCTACTGTTTCTTGTTGAAACATGAGCCTAATATAATGTTTGTGATTGTGAGACATGCAGTTGAAGTCTACAAAATATTTATTTTATTACCATAAAAAGTTAAAGAACATAAAAATATTGTTGCAACATCCTACCCTGAAGCAGAAAGCTGTAACCACCTATCCTCAAATTATTCTTAAAATGTTAAGAGCTTATCAATAAACTGATAACTACAACTGATCCCCTTTTGACAGAAAGCCTCCATCGATGGATTAAAGACAAAAAAAGCCATGTGAATGACGGCAAGTCATGCACATGGCTGTGACTGTCTTTTCAATCTATGAAATCTAAATGATTTTTTTTTTTTGCAAACCTTGTCTTAGGTTTTACTATTTCAAATAACCAACTATCTACAGAATGTTTCAACGCATGTTCTACAGTGAATGAGAGTGAACGAGTCCAGTCCTCAATAAAGCAAGTTAATCAACAAAATAAACAGTTTCTTGATTGTTTCACAGCTGTCACGTTCATATAGACGTACATATAGACGTACCCCTTGGCATACCACACAGAAACACACAGCTGGCTGATCATTTTTTGCAGCCATGTCATGATAGATGAGCCATCCTTCATCTTTTACGTATGGGTCAACTAAAACTACTAAATAATGTAAATGTACAGTATAGTAATGTAAACTACACACATCATTTTAAAATTAGCTACACTAATTTAGCTCAAAAGGTAACAAAGATATTTATGACCTCCAGCATTTAACCTGCTAAGCAGATGATTTTCATGCAAATCAAGTACAGAACACGAAGTGAGTGCTCGTCCTTACTCCAAAATCCCATTTGATAAGACAAATCCAACAAACAAGCAACCAATACAACAGCACGACACTTAACAGCAACATGGAACATTAACAATCAAACTATTCAAGGCCAAGGATGTACATGCTAAAAAAAATAATAATAATAATTTAATAATAATAAATAAATGTCTTTTCTGATCATGACAACTGTGAGGGGATATTAAAATTATGCTGCACAAACAGCGTTGCCACTTTGATTTAAAAGGTAAATGCCATTACAGTTAGTTTGTTAGAGTACCAAGCCGTCAACAGCAGTCCTGTTTGTCTGCTGAGTGGGATTTGCCAGTTCTTCAGAGTTATAGAGCCCTCAGACGATGAGTAGATGAACCAAAAAAAACAGTCTACGCAGTGATGATCTAGACAATCTTTATCACAGAGCTAGCTAAACAGACAACCAACAGCTAAAACCTCATGCAGCTGAGGATCGCTACTGCACTTGACTACAGGTTAGAGACCAGAAATGTCTTCCCTAAGCTGAAAGGAGTGAGGTGTAGGATTCACGAGCAACCTGGTGATGGGAGAGTAAACCTGAACAACCACCATCTGCAGAGAGTACACAGAAACTGCCATGCTGGGTGCTGGGTTCTTCTGCTACTGACACAGATGAAAAGAAGAGTCCATACAGTGGCAGTCAATGATAATGAAAACAGCCAAACTGTACTGAGAGCTTAGAATGTTGAATCTGTTCCGCTGCAGAGAAACAGACTTCTCTCCTCCTCCTTTTTTCTGTTCATTGACTACGGTAGCTCTTTTTAAATTTGAAACATTTTATGTTACTTGTTGTCATTTATATTAGTGCATATGATAATGATTGTGAGCTGATATCTAATGAATTATTGGCCATGACACTGTTGCATTGCACATAAGAAACATGCCCTTCAAACTATGTATTTGGACAGCCTTGATGGTTTTGTAGAAAACTTGTAGTTGACTTCTTCTGTGTTCAAAGCTAAGATAAGCTAAGATTTTAATGCTAATAAAGAGTCTTCCGTTGTGTTGATTTTACTTTTATTTAGTAATTTAACATTTAAAACATCACCACAAGGATCTGTCAGCAAATTGTGTGATGAATTTGTTTACATTTTTTATGTGATTTCTTTTTTGACATTTATTTTTAAAATGATTTTAAAATGAACAACTTATCATGCAAGCTGCTTTGGGGAAACGTTATCTGTCTCCAACTTTGTAAAGTTGCCTTTAATTTCAGGTCCTGAATGAAGTTAAGCTTTCTAGTTTGCATAATTTACATTTGCTAAGATGTATTACATTGCTGCCCAATGGGTGCTTCAGTTTGCATAATTTGACTGACTCATATGGACCCAATGGAACCCTGAAAAACATCCCTGAAACAGTTTTCAGACTGAAACACATAAAACTGAAAAAAGAACCTAATTAAGCCATGTTTAGACAGCCGAAGCACAAACATCAGGAGCCAATGTGAAAAGCTGGCAACATTTACATTGGTCTTTGAACAGTCTTTGTAACCCTCATGAAGAAAATATTGTGGTTAGTTTTGTCGTAAAATTACCAAAATTTCAAAGACATGTGGCATGCTTGTTGTGGCTTTTACTGCTCACCAACTGCCTGATGAAAGTCCTGTGGGGCGAATGCTAAATTTGTTAGTTTTCTTTGCCCCCACTGCCAAGTGCTTGTCCGTGGGAATTTTTGAAAAAAAAAAAAAAAAGAAATATTAAGGTCCTTAATATTTCTAGCAGTTATCAGTAACCACTGTTCACTAATATCATAGAAAGAAAAATGAGCAATTCAAATGATGCCTTAGTTTAGGTATGCTGGAAATGGGTTAACTCTCGTAAACTCACTTGACATTTAAGTAATTACTTTGGCTGTTTATTTATTTTATTCTACTCCCAAATATTTCCAAGACATTTCCAAGCTTTCATCTTCATTTTCTTGACAACATCAAATTGTGCTATACTATCCTTGTGGCATTATTTGTATTGTATCATAGTCTATATGTGTCAATGACGTTTTCATCGTTGCAGAGCCTTTTCCTTTCTAACTGATTGCACAATGCTTTTAGCTCAGTAATGATTGCTTGTTAAATACTTCTTCAGATTTTAATTTTGGGCTGATATGAGTTAGTTATGGAATTCATTCCACTTGGACAAATGCTTTCCCTGCTCTCAGGCCATACATCACATAAAAGTCTTCTAATGTAGTCCCATGACCCATAAAGCCATGATTAGAAAGGGCTGGGGCACCTTTTTTACAACAAATAGGGAAAATAACTGCTCTGTGGGCAAAGGCGGTGGAAACTTTCCTCTCACACTGTAATGTAGTGTCCTCTGGGTGGAGGAGAACATATATTGGGAATCATGAGTGCAAGATGAGTGCTGGTGGTCTGATTGACTTTTAACCAGTGTAGATAGGTATGATTGCAAAGCGACAACTGCTGTTGTGAGGCAGCTTGTGTTGTGGTAAAGGTCACACCTGGTTTAATCCTGAGAAAGATGGGTCCTGAGAAGAGCTAACAGCCAAGCTTCTTTTCCTCTTCCCCACTGACGAGTCTAAACACTAGGGCAGACAGTAGAGGGGCAGGGGTCAAAATCACAGCCTCTATCCACCTTCAGTAACAGTTAGCATGAGTACAACAGGCACTTCTGGTTGCACCCACATGGTTTGCTCCCTTTGATACAGCTAACAGTGTCCTGTATAGCTAGGATAGGCAACTCATTATGTATATCCAAGCAGGACCTACACAAGCAAAAAAAAAAAAAAAAAAAATCCACTTTAAATCTTTGTGGTACAGATGTGATCATTCATGCCATCAGTCTAGAAGAAACCACATTGTGATTTTCTTCTGTCAGGACAACTATAGAAAGATCAACTCTGTACAACACGAAGCCAAAAGTGTCTCTGGAACATAGAGATGTTCAATGTCATGCCTGACAGTGACAATAAAGGCCAGTGCAGACAGGCAACACCATGGCTCAGATGGGGTGCGTAGTAGGTGCAGCTGATGGTAAAGAGCCAGTGGTTGACCATCCTCTACCAGCAAAACAAAGAGTGCTACTGACAAAGAAAGTCCTAACCGGCCCCTGAGTATAACTTGATATTATTTTAACCAGGTTTGTGTACAGTCCACCACTAACTCTCTTTGTTTATATCAAGAACATAAATCATGCAGAACTAAAAAAAAAAAAAAGACAAGTAATGGGTTAAAATTTTGCCACAGTTGGGTTAGTATTGAGAACGGTGGATAATAAGCCACTTGACCATCTGCAATAGTAACCAACACATCAGAATGTCTTCTGGTGTACTGTAAGCCTTACCAAAATGAAATTCAAACTGATCCTTACCATCTGTCACTATGATGGACTACAGTTCCACACATAGGTTTGGGCTGGTAAATAATGTGTTGGCTTATTGCGGACCTCATGAGCATTTCATGAACAAACAAACTAAAAATCTAAAATAATAATATTCATGTACTTGAGTAAAAATAGTACTAGAACTACGTGTGTAACAACAGTCCCAGCCTACCGACAAGGTATCTCAACAAAGACAAGCTTGTACTCTGCATTAGTACTTTTCTGGGTCCTTGCACTGCTCTGCACCCTGATCTGGGTGGTGTGAAGGGAGAGAGGGGGAGGGAGTCTATATCATAGGCTACTGTTTGTCTGCCATGCCAACATTTGGAGGTAAACAAAGCACTACCATCACTACAAATCAAGGGCTTCAATTGCAGTCTGAGAAAGTATTTGCCGAATCTAATATCTAACCCTTATATAGTGGAAAGGCGATAATGAACAACAAGATACTGAACAGCATTATTCAAGCACATCAATATCAGCACTAGTACTCAGTGGACGCCAATTGGGGTTGTACGATCTACCGCTCCACGGTTTTTAACTCAACAAAAAGCATTGATGCACACCGGCACATGAACTCAACAAATCTGGGGTATGTCACCAAATAAGAAAAGTGTTTTGAGATTGTTAGTTCAACAAGGAACTTCACAGGAACATTTTTATCTACTTGTGATCAGTATTTCCACACTTTTTAATTTTTTTTTATTAAAACATTAGCACTTCCATAACCTAGGTGTACACAGCTTACACATTACTAGTTGAGCCTTCCCCTTTACAGAAGGTGGCCTTGTGGGTAACCTGTGTATGTGACGTAGTCTAGCTGACATAGTGAAGAATGAATACCTCCTGGTGTGAGAGAGAAGTACCAGCATGCTTCTGCAGCCACAGAAGATTGTATGCCTTTAGGGGTAGTTAAGATACAGCCCTCAAGTTTCTACATATGCTGGGGATGTGGCATAATAATTTCTGAAATTGCTGCCACAGAAGAGAAATAAAGAGTGCCCATTCATAACATCATGTCTTCCTGCATTCATCACAGCACTTTTGGTTTAGACTGTGAAAAGCTAGGTACCAGCTACAAAACAGGCTTAAGTTAATGAGGTAACAGATGCAATCATATTTATCATGGAATTGGTGTTCACAGGTTGAGCAAGTGGGTCAGATGTCTGATTACTTCATGTTATTATATATCATTTTAAAATATTTTTTCAAGTATGGGCTGCCAGTACCCAACCAGTTTCTGTGCTGGTTGCACAGAAAACACTGAAATTGAAAACAATGGTATAAGTTTTTTTTTTTTTTTTGCACATTTTATGACCAAGGAGGAAAGAAATGTCAGTGGTCACTTTGTGTCTTTAACTTAGACTTCACTGTTCAAACCCTAGTGCTTGTAAAGCATCAGTTCTGTGACACTGTGTGTCACTCAGTTCTGTGATACCTTGACACTTTCATTGTCATGCTTCAGTACAGACACAGAAACACAAGTTTCTTAAGCCAAGAAAATCATCTACATTTGCTTCATACACAGTCGCACCATAACCAATACATCTAGTACTGGCAAACACTGTTTTGCACAAAAAAAAAGTACATTTCAATTCTTACAATATGCACAGACCAAACTGATGTCATGCAAGCACCATGGTCTGCACCTGCGAGATGTTTGCTGATATTCTGTGTGCTTTTACAGTTGAACTGATTTCACTAACTCGCAATTGATATAAATTCTACAAATAAATGTATCCATCTTTATAGTCTAAATTTATTTTTGAGTATGCAGATACTGATCCTTAATCAATAATTGGCTCACCTTCCTCGTAGATACAATACTGAGATTAAATACAACCTAAATTACATCTCTATACAGTACCAGTCAAAACGACGTATCTTCTCATTCAATGTTTTTTGCTTATTTTGATTATTTTCTATACTGTAGATTAAGAATGACGATGAGGTGTGTTGTTTAGGGTGCTTTGCTAATGGCTTCTGTTGGCAGTTCATTTACAATTTCAGGCACCCTTAATCAGCATGGCTACCACAGCATTCTGCAGTGATGCGCCAGCCCATCTGGTTCGTTTAATGGGACCATCATTTGACCCAAAACATGCCTCCAGGCTGTGTCTAAGGGGTATTTCACCAAGGAGGATGGATTGATGTGTTGCATCACATGACCTGACCTACACAATCACCTGATCCAAACCCAGTTAATGTGGTTGAGATCCCTACTGAAGCAGCCAGAAATATCAGTACAGGAACTCCTTGTGTGTTGGAGAACCATTCATCATGAATGTGACCAAAAATGAAGATGAGTGTACAAAGCTGTCAAAAGAAAAAGGTGGCTAACTTGATGAATCCTAAATAAAATGAAAACAGGTTTTCATTGGTTTAAACTTTTGTTCCCCACATAGTTCCATCTGTGTTCTTTCATAGTTTTCATGTCTTTAGTGTTCATTTACAATGGAAAAAATAGTTAGTGCTGAGTGCCTACGACACTATTAATCTTCTGCGTGTTTCATGGCAGTTTTTTCTCAAAGTTGAGTAGGTTTTTGGTCAAATTTCTGGATTTATAATGGGTGTGTATTGTGTGGAATGTTTGTGCTAGAGTGGATGACATCATCGGCTAGAGTGTGGAGGAGAGAAAAAAAAAAAGTCAAAAAATAAAATGGAAACTGCTCCTGTGGCCACAAATTTTACACTACAGACATGATTTATACATAAAACGTAGGAAAATTTGTCTTCTCACTGCGATTCGTCTACTAAAGCTGTCAGTATTATAGTTTTGGCGTCAAAAATAACCTTTCTTTGAAGTGATTTTAACAGGTCACATTTCTTCATTTTACACAACTGCATATCTAGATGTTCAGGAACTGCTCAAGATGCCCAAACTTAAGTCGGATCAATGATTGGAAATACGATTTGGCCAGAAATCCTAGCGAGTCAGCGCTAGCAATTAGTATTAGGATGTTAGCATTAGCATCTATTTAATTTTTAGTGGCTAAAAAGCATGCTAATTGCTAACATTAACAGCCTATGCCTAAATTGGTGGCTAGCACGTCATGCTAATTGGTAATATGCCAAAACAAGTGGCTAATGCTAATTTTTAGTGGCTAGAAATTTGTGGTAGAATTAGTGGTAGCATTAGCATGTTAGCAATTAGCATTAGAATCTATTTAATTTTTAATGGCTAAAAAGCACATTCATTGCTAACATTAGCAGCCAATGCTAAAATTAGTGGTTAGCGCATCATGCTAATTGCTAACATAAGTGGCTAATGCTAAAATTAGTGGTTTCAGCATTTTCTCTCTCTCTCTCTCTCTCTCTCTCTCTGTGTCAGCATTTCCAGAATCCCAGTGGCGGCCATTTTAGCAGTTATTGGCACTAAATTTGAACGTGTCTGTCTAAAATGACAGACAGTAACACAGACAGTACACACGCAGAGACAGACAAGACAAGCGCGCACACACACACACAGAAATAAAAATTGTATCACTAGATTCAGGTCATTTAGGACATTACTACTACATTGACCTTCTACAAACCTTTTACAAGTTTTCTACAAACGCAGTAACATGCTAGCTGCTCCTGGCAGTAAAGACGCAAACATTTGCAGCTAATGCTAGAATTAGTGGCTAGCGCGTTAGCACTAGCTGCTCAGGTGTGTAAATAAACATGTTAGATATTACTATTTGAGTTATGCTTTTTCCATACAGACCCCGCAACAGCCCACTCGGCACTTTCAAAATTTCCACAGGAATTTTCTAGTTAAAAAATGAATTAGAAAATGTGTCCAAACTTTTGACTGGTATTGTATAGCATTATCATATGTGTGACATAAAATAACTACAAATGGTCATATTGACTCTTCTATGGCACAAAGTGAATAAACTACATCATCAGGGCTGTGACTAGGAGAAAGCAGCCACCAAAAGTAACAGAAGACCTAAGGCAAAGCACATAGTCAGGCAGTTAAACATTTCACTTGAACACACTTAAAAAGACCAGCTGAATCCAACTGAACATCCTACTTAGATCCAAGCATTACAACAACAAAAAACAACATACATTTCATATATTCTGCTATATAGCTGTAAAATGACCCATCTGCAAATGTATTATTTAGCCAAGAGGTTTCCCATTCATTATATGGAGCGGGCTAATCTTCAATAGAATTCAGTTAAAACTACATAAATGAGCATTTATCTGTAACAAACTGAGATAGCAACGTTAGTGGCATTAGGGTCTCAGTGCTGATTGTCACATTAGATGTGAAGCAGGAAAGGTCAATGGAGGTTGGGCTGTGGTTGCACACCTGTTATGCAGCAGAGTGTAAATTTTTTTTGTAGATTTGCAAGATATACATCCCATGCTTTAACTTGACCAACCGTTGCCTGTCTGCAAGGGCTCAAAATAATGGGCACAGAATATTCCATTTTAATTTCAGGCAACTTGATTATACACACCTTTGACCAGATGCAAACAAATGACATCACTGGACAAAATGAAAAGACACAACTGCTTGAATATGTTTGTTGTACAAGTAGCTAGAAAACCTGCATCATTATCCAACATGCAGAATAAGTTCGTCAATAAGAATCCAATACACAGAAACTGAGCTACATCACCCTGCAAGCTTTAAGTTACACCAATAACTATCTTTATAATGAATGAGAAATGATAGAACTTAAGGACATTTTGTTTATGTAGAGCCTAAATTTGATCTTTTTTTAAATCAAAATGTACATCACATATGTATGTCCTGCCACATTAAAAATACTTGTTTTGGCATATTAACAACAAAAATTTAAATAGGTGTGTTCTTTCTGAGCTCCTGCAGAAAGATGGGAATTCAACATGTTAGACTCTTTCTGTGGGTATGAATGGCTCATTCTAATTTAAGCATTAGATTTTCTGGAGATAATACAAGAATGGAAAAAAACCCCAAAAAACATTCAATTTCTGACACTAAACTTACCTAAATGTTACACACTGGATCTTGTGGGGGAAACAAACTGCTAATACCACAACAGCTGTATGTCAGCTTACATTAAAGCCTGACCGATATATCTGTCAGTCAGTATTGGCCTATTGCATATCTGCATCTGCACAATCATGAAAACTTTTTTAGCCCCCTGCTATGCCACATAATACTCTTGTCACTGCAATGTTCATATGGCAGAGTTAGTTGCGATTTACAATACTATAGCAAGCAGAACACAGTACATTTACATGCAGCAAGAAATTTGAACTTCTGATTGTATCAGACTTAGTTTGGACCTTTTAAAGTGCTTGTGTAACAATTTTGACATGAATTTGAACATGAATCTGTATGGCATCCTCGTCAGTAGTGTCGCACATCCGCAACGACTTACCCCCGACAGTGTCCTGTGGGCCGAGTTCTGTCCAGGTTTGGTCAGCAACGAAAGTAGTCCGGCAGGTTTGTTGGGACACTTAAATAAAAGGTTTTTCTTCTCAAAACAGCACGTGTTCAAAAGAGTGATTTATTTGCATCACAAAACTGATGTCCACGAAAAAGTCCCACCTCGTAATCACTTGGCCCTACTTTCTCTCTTCTTGTATCTCTGCGCTGCTGCAAGATGACAGACGAGGGCTGGGCTGCCCGGAGAGAGCCTGGTGGGGCCGAAAGAGCCGGGTTGGAATGGAGCACTTTAAAAAGTGTGAAATCCATGAGGAAATTCAGGCAAATCTTTGTTGCTACAGCCTGGATAGTCACAAGTGCGCCCCATTTTTACACACACACACACACACACTATATAATGCTACCTCTCAATCTACCTATCGACCACTCCGCCTACTACAACCCAAATCGTCAGCTCAGCTGCATGACAGCGCGCACTAATAGCAAAGGTGAGAAAGTAGGGCCAAGTGATTACGAGGTGTGACTTTTTCGTGGACATCGGTTTTGTGATGCAAATAAATCACTCTTTTGAACACATGCTGTTTTGAGAAGAAATTGTTTTTACTTAAGTGTCCGTGCAAACCTGCCTTTGTTGCTGACCAAACCTGGACGGGAACTCGGCTACCAGGACAGTCGGGGATAAGTCGGTGTGGATGTGCGACACTACTGACGGGGATGCCATACAGATTCATGTCAAATATCCCGAACTATTCCTTTAAGAGAAAAGCAGCACTCAATGTTAACTAGAATTGATTTGCTATTTAAATTGTTTAATATGATTACAAATATGTTATTTAATGAAGTTATTAGTAAGTTATTAGTTTAGGAAAGCATCTTTATATAGGCATTTTCATTCAAGCTTAGAAATTCACTGGTCACCATATTGACAACCCTCTAGAATCAGTATTGGAGTAAGAAATCCCATAGCAGTTGGGCTCTAGCTTGCACTAGACATGATGTATAAAGTACAGCTGCCATTAGTTCTTAAATAGGACTATAATTATTAGAATGTAGCATTTAAACAGAGTTTCTATATAGTAGATTGTTTCAGGCTTCAACAGTCATGATAATGTCCACTGAAGAAAAGCAAACTGACACCAAACAAAAAAAGATAAGAATGGAGCCTAAAATAAGAAGAAAGAAACAAACCGAAGATGTTAGCCTGTTTTGAATGCATTGTGTAAACTGTATCATGTTGTCACTTTAACTTTGTCTGTGAAAGTGTTCCCTGTTGACAAATAGATCATAAGTCAATTCTCTAATTAAAACCTGTATGTTGTGTATTAAATTAAAGCCTAGTCATTTTAAAAAAAAATCCTTTATATTTTTCAATATGTATGCCTATGTTTATAACACTAGATGGGTCATAATTCCATTCATCAAATAGACAATAAATAAATCAGGTAATTTCTGAACCGATGAAATTTTAATATTAGCATATTTATTCCTCAAATAAATATATAATCAACCTCTGGGGATCAAATAACCAATTATGATTGATTGTTGTGACACTTAGTGTGCAGACTTCAGCAAAAGGAAATGTTTTATCTAAAATGTGAAAATTAAATGAAGTTTCAAACCACTTCAAATGCATATGGCATTCCACTCCGGGGTCAGGTTTTCATATAGTTCCGATTTCTACCAATATCTGGGATCTTTGTAAATGTTCTTACACTTTACATGCAGGCGTGCATAAACACACTTTGATGTGATGAGATTTCTGAGATTAGAAAACAAATGCTAATGAAATTTTCTTAGACCTTAATATAAGGTCTTACAGTAATTTACAGTAAATGTAAATTCTTTACTAATAATCTAAATCAGGAGTCGGCAACCTGTGGCTCTTTTGATGACTGCATCTAGCTCGCAGACAGGGGTGAAAGTAAGCCAGTACGGTCCGGTACTGTGGACCACTAAAACATTCAGTGGCAGAATGCAGTACCAGGAAGATGGGAGAGCGGCTGCCAGCTATATAGCCTCATTCAGAACCAGTCACGGCCGCACTCTGGGTTAGAAAATACATCCGCTAGCAACACACAGTCTTCCTTTTAACTCATTCTGAATAGTTTCTGAACTGTCCATGCTGGACTGAGCCTTGGCCGGGCATCTGCCTCTCTCCCCCTCCCCATGGAGAGAGCCCGGCGGTCTCCTCTGCACCCAGCCTTCCAAACGTGTACCACACATTTAATGTCTTTACCTTCTGCAAAATGTCCCATTAAAATCAGCAGGAGAGTAAGAAGTTGTGTTTGGTGTTATTTTGTTTAACGATACAGAACAGCTCAGAGAAGAAACTGCTGATGAGTTAATGACGCAGAGTTCACATAGCAGTACGTGAGTGCGCGTGCACCTCCGAAACACAGCTGTTGCTATAGTGATCGGTGCCCGATCGGGACCATGCAGCACCAGAAGTCGCATTAATCATAAGAATTTTTATTTATTACTGGTTAACTTCAGTATAACAATGTTATTAAACGAGAATAAATTCAGAGTTATTATACTCTAAAATTGTTGGTCTTACTTAAAAATGCACCCATTTATTTGTATTGTGGCTTTCATGGCTCTCTCAGCCAAAAAGCTTCCCGACCCCTGATCTAGATTTGTACTTCATGACAAAGACATCGATAATACTGGTTTACTGGAGAATACTGGTTGTTTTAAATAAGACCACACTCGAGTGACACCAGTTGACAGAAAACTAATATTTAATTGTGGAAACTTGACATCATTTCAACAGTGCAACCTGCTGTTTTCTCCATCAATGTAGCATTGTAACTATTTTTTTTCAGAACTCCTCCAGTAATTGTACTAGTTATGTCCTCTTTCCTTTAGATTATTTTTCATACAAGGCTGTCACAATGTTGAGGCCACTGAAAAAATGAATACATAAACAATATTTAATGTGGTCTGCAGATGTTTCTGAAACAGCAGTGATGGTGAGTCAAGTCATGGTCATGAAAACATTTTAGTAGGAGTAAGTAGATATGAAGATATGACATTACCATGAAGAGATTACCATTTTAAAAGCTAAATCTGTAAATCATCTAGAGGTCAGGACAGTGGAGTTACCATGGCTACCAGTACCCGCACTGGTCTTACCTTATTACAATGACGGCCGATGCCCATGAGAAAGTTGTCTGGTTTGATATCTCTGTGGATGAAGTTCTTTGTGTGTACATATTCAATTCTGCTGATCATCTGAAGATGAAAGGAGGCCACAGTTAAATATTTGACAAAGTTATTAACCATCATCATGTGCAAACAAACTGCATAAATGTAAGACATCAGACAGATGAGTTGATACAGGTAATTATATGGGCAATTTAGAGTTACCAATGTACTTTGTTCACAGAATATTTTCATATGGTTGTTTTTGTTATAACACACATCAACAATATGAATTCAAATGTCAGTAAGTAGGGCTGCATTATTATGGCAAAAAACATGATCGTAAACATTTTTTGTTTCATGAATGTAATAAAAAATGTAATAAAATCATGATCATTCAAAACCATTTAACACACTGACTTTAGTTAAAGTCACAAGTCTTTTTTGCTTGTGTGTTTTTTGGTTGTGGTCACTTTAAGAAACTCAGGAACTCCAGCGACATCTGCAAACATCTTATGCCTTTGATAGCATCATGGGTATGTATTAGTTTGTTTCATTGTTGTCTACAATTGCAGATTATTATTTTGTGACATTCTGTGAAGTTTGATGCTAAGAAAGTTACCAAGCTAACAACTGTTACTGAGCCATTCCAAGTTCGTGAGAGCACTGTCAAGGTTAAGAAATGAGCAGGAACTGATTACATGTCAAGATATTATTTCATATATGACGTTTCAAGTTCAATAAATACATGAATCCTGTTACAGTTAAAAACAGAAAGGAAAACAAGTGGATTAATTCCTATTGACGGTTGATCTGATATTTACATTATGGATTTTGTATGTTAAAAGCGAACAGAGGGTTGATTATATTTTTCTGTATATCTGTCCTAGTTTCACCTTTCCTTGCAGCGTCAATAAACCTGTGGACAAAGGAACGACTCTCTTCAGAGTCTGTATCTAACTTTTAAGTTATGAACAGCGCACGTATGAGGACAGCACACACTGACTGGAATCACTATGACTTTCTTTAACATCTAAAAAAAACCTTTTAAATAATCTATTTAAATATAATTTAACTGAAAATGAATAAATGTAATATGTACAATGGCATCATGGACTTCATGATGTGCTTTCACTTGCTTCCATCTACATATATGTCCAATTATCTTAACTCACTCCGTTTTGAAAGTGCTTGGGGACCGGCAGGAGGCCAGGTGGAGCAAGCTGGCATGTGTATGTGAGGAACAGCATCCTATTATTTTTTTATAAAACCATGATATAATACCATCATAAAAGAAAGAGAGACAAAATACTTTGATGTAAGATTGTGGTTGCACTGTGACCAGTATACACATGATTCTCAGGCATATTCACAGCTTCAAAAGATTGCATTGAGGTGGGAGCTACCTGGTCTGCCAGCATAAGGACCGTCTTCATGGTGAAACGGCGAGAGCAGAAGTTGAAGAGGTCCTCCAGACTGGGTCCAAGCAGGTCCATGACTAGGACATTGTAGTCCTTCTCTTGGCCATACCACCTGGTAACACAAAAGTGATTTAATGAGGTTTGGTCTATCATAGATCTGAATTGATTACAGCAGTTTGACCAAATTAGGATTCTCTTTTCTGAAGTCACTTCAGACACCTATGCATAATGACAAGACACACCAGTCAGGTAGGTTAAAGCAGACGATATATGAAAGACATTAGATGCTGATGCTCTCTGATGAGAAAACAAATGAGACCGGGGCAAGAGGAGGGCTCCACAGTACGACTAAATTTTTCTAGGTCGCACTGGTGCACCTGATGCTGTCTGGGGAAAAGCAAATGTTATTTCACAAGCGCATCATATTTCTGTGTTCTTCTGTGACCAAACAGTCATGGTAGGCTCATGTAGAGGTCTAAACCAAGAGACGGAGCTTGGGTGGGTCTTTGCCTCTGATTCGCTGTGGTCCTGTTCACTGCTCTAAGTTGTGTGCGTTTAAAAATTGTAAGTGACCTGGGCGCCCGAGTAGTCTAACTGAAACAGAAAAAGAAAATAAACGCAACAAAAGAAGGGAAAATGAAGAAAGGTAGGAACATTGAAAGTTTTCATTAAGGAAACTAAGCCTACAACCAACACTACTACTACTACTACTACTATCCATCCAGTCAAGACACAGAGCCCTCGGTCCTTGGTAAGATGCCAAGCCCTGGTCCTTCGCCGACAGCATCAGACTCGGAATGAGAGGAGACAACCGAGTCTGAGATAAAGCCCCAAGACTCAAATTAATTACAATTTCCCTGGCTGAGTTACTGTAAGGAGTCTGGTCAGAATATGGGTGGTAATAGTGCGTTTGTAGGCAGGTCAACAAAACTTTTAAAAAAAAACAAAAAAAAAAAAAACACTATGTGCCATGTAAAGAGAAAATGGCCCCACTTCCAGCTGCATTTCAGCAGGCAGTAATAATCAGGTCCTCCAGGGAATCGGAAATGATAATGAAATTTAATATTGCATACTGTTGTGGAAGTAGAAAGTGTTCAGGAGCCTCTGATGTCTTATGCTGTATTATTTATTGACACTTGTCCAAGTAGAATTAGAGACACTCTCAAAGTTCATCAGAAGTGCCTGAGTCAGTCTCACATTCTGTCCAACTCATGCTGGTGAATTGGGTAAAAGAGAATGCGTTTACCAAGGATGGTGTCTTCGTAAACATGATTAAGTCTGGAGACACAGATGTCTGTTTACACAGATTGGAATGTCAATGGCAAGCTGCCTATTATGTCTAAGCATGCAGCACCAGAGTCCTTCGACCCTGGCCACAACAGTGTTGAGATAGGACAACACCTGCTACTGCCAGCCAAAGACAAACAGCTAATACTGCTGAGGACCTCAAGGCCCACATGTGACTTCATGTAACTTTGTATCTTGTGTCTGTATGTTTGTGCTTTTATTATATTCCATTTAAAAGTATGTATGTGTCACTCAGAACACTACAGGAATAGAAAATTCCATAACACATACAACATTGCCAAAGAGGACTTGCCAATCACCAAATGTTTTAGTGTGAAATAGGGATGCATTGATGCATCGGCTGAACATCGGCACTCGCCTCCTTAACTGCCATCGGCCATAAGCAAATAAAGAGAACATTCACCGATGGCAGTGGCCGATGATTATGTTAACTTACATGTCACATGACCACTGTGCTGAGGAGAAACCTTTTTAGGGCCCGAGCACCCTATTGTATCCTTAGGATCCCCCCCCCCTTTATTATTTTCCCTCAGTGCATCTTTGGGGGCATTTTTGAGGGGCTAAACTAATTATGACGTGCTATAACTTGGAAAAAAAATACTCCAATCTTCCCCAAACCTCTCTATATAAAATGGCAGTCTGGCCTAGAACACATTTCCATGACAACATTTGGTGGTTTTCACGGCGCCTCCTAGTGGTGGTAGAAAAAAAAAACAGTTTCAAGATGACGTCCAGCTTGGACAATATTGACCGTACGGTGAGAGTATCAGAAACAACCTTCAGAAGAAACCCTTGAAAAATGGTGAGTTTTTGAGAAACGATATAGACAGAGCAGCCAGTCAAAGTCACAAGTTTTTCACAAAGTTTTTTTTTTTTTTTTTTTTTAATGTAACTCCATTGACTTTTTTGGCTGATTTTCAGGCAAAAGTGTTGTGCTTTCATATACTTTTGCAGAGCTGTCTGAAACTTCTTGCACATTTTGGCTGCATAATTAATTAGGGGGCAGGACAATATTGCTCCATAGCGCCCCCTTGAACTTTTCTTTGAGGCAGCCCCACCACAGTTTTGGACACAGTTATGAAACCTCCGCTGAATTGTAGAACATGGCAAGACCTACGAAAAACTCTCTTGGAGCAATGTGTTAAAATTAACAGGAAGTGAGATATTTACGAATGAATATCACCATTTTTGGTGTTTCGGGCTCGTTGAGAAGGGGTCATATTTGAACTCCTCCTCCTAGGGATTTTATCCAATTGACTTCAAACTTGGTAGCGGGGTTCATATAGACTTCCTGGGTAAAGGCTATCAAAATTATGAATTTTGATCCAATGGTGTGGGTGTGGCGCTCCATCAAATTTGACCTTTTGATCCAAATTTGCCCCCTGCATGTGGTCTATTCCAACGAATTCCTCCTAGGGATTTCATCCCATCTAACTGAAATTTGGTGTGTGTGTTCTTAAGGCCTTGACTATGAAAAGTCAAAATTATAAATCTTGATGAAACGGTGTGGGTGTGGCCATTTTGACAAATTTGACAGTATGAGAAAAATGTGGTTGCTTCTTATGTTTTGTTTTAACAAACTTCTCCCAGGGACTTCATCTGACTGACTTAAAACTTGCCCGACGTGCGCACATGCGTGAGGGCCTGTTCAACGCCACTTGCGGCTTTAATTGGTTTTGTTTTTGTCTGTTTTTACGACCGGCAGTTGGTGAGTATTTTATTTTAAAAATCCATTGAATTCTCTTTTTTCTCTTTTTCTGTGTCTGGCTTCTGCCCACTCGATGATCTGTGTGGATTGACCTGTGCTGCTTGCGCCAAGTGTCAAAAATAGAACATGCGCGTATGCAAATAACAACTTCGGCATCAGCAAAGTTGTTATTTTAAACATCGGTATCAGCCCAGAATTTCACAAACGATGCATCCCTCATTTGAGTTAGTTCAATTTCAGCTCAGTGAACCACTTTAAACATTTAATTTTTGTTTTTTTATATATATATATAAATAAATAAATAAATGTGCTTCGGATAAAGACAAGCATTTCTCTACACCTTGTTCAAAAAAATCAGTCACATTATATGAAAGTGGGTGCACCTGAATTGTGCTAGTGCACCAAAAAAAGAAGTGAGTTATATGCACCCCTGCAACCAATGCAAAAAGTTAGTCTGGAGCCCTGTAGAGGATTCTCCCATGCCCCATGTCCTTCTCTGTGGCATTCAAGCAGGCTCTCACTGACAATGTGGACAATGCCAAAACAATGACTTAACAATGACATAATTCTATAGATAATCACCGTGGACATATGACTATATCTTATCGCAAATACAGAGAATACAGAGTACTTGAGCCCTGCTACAATGTGCCTTCACTTGTTCATTTAAATCCATAAATACATGTTTAAATGAAAGCAATCTGCAGTTCAATAACTAGCAATAGATTACAGTCTCTCTGACACGTTACTTGTATGTTTATTTTCTCTGACTGACAACGTGCTAGTGTTTCAGTGACTTAACTGTTGAATGTTCAACATGTTCCCTTCTGTAGTTGCTCAATACGACTGGGCAGAACATAGTTTTGATTCACCAGAAACCTTGTGGCATGTTTCAGAAGCAGCTCTATGCTCCACAGAGAATATGCTGCTGTGTATTTCATATACTTTTTCAGACCCGTCAGAAACTTCTTGTAGTTATTAAGACCAATATAATGCACATTTCGGCTGCATAATTAATTAGGAGGCAGACCGAAATCGCTCTATAGCGCCCCCTTGAATTTTTCTTTGAGGCAGCCCTGCCACAGCTTTAGACACAGAGTTATGAAATGTTAGCCAAATTGTGGAAGATGGGAAGGCCTGCAAAAAAAGTCTCTTGGAGCAATGGGCTAAAATGAACAGGAAGAGAGATATTTAAGAATGAAAATCACCATCATTTTTGGTGTTATATTTGATCGAACTCCTCCTCAGGATTTTGTCCAACTGACTTCAAACTTGGTAGATGTGTTCATATAGACTTCCTGAGTAAAAATTGCAAATTTTGATTAAACTGTGTGGCCGTGGCACTCCATCAAGTTTGACCATTTGACCCAATTCTGGCTAATGTGTGTGGTCAACTTGCACAATCTGCTTTGAAGGCTTCGAAGGCTTCGAAGGCTTGCGTGTTTTCCGCCTGGTGCCCCCAGACATGCCAGTCCCGTAACTGAAATTAGAACACTTTTTATATCAAAACATTATTACAGGTGAAGTCACATCTGAATATAGGACCCCTTGTTCAAAAAGGAGCTTCTCAATTCTCCCATCCATTGAATTTGTCAGTTATTGGACGGTATCTGCTTCAATTGCTTTGCACGAGGACAGAATAGCCTCCCAGAGCTGTTGTTTAGATGTGAACTGCCTCCATCATCATAGACAGCTCTCTTGATGATGCTCCAAAGGTTCTCAATAGGGTTGAGTTGAGGGGAGGATGGGGGCCACACCATAAGTTTGTCTTCCCTTATGCCCATAGCAGCCAGAGATGCATATGTATTCTTTGCAGCGGGAGACAGTGTATTGTCATGCATGAAAATTATCTTGTTTCGGAAAGCACCATTCTTCTTTTTGAACCATGGCAGGAAGTGTTCTTTGAGCAACTCCACATACATTATGGATGTCATTTTCACACCGTCAGGGATCCTAAAAGGGCCGACAATCTCTCTCCCCATGATTCCAGCCCAAAACATCACTCCACCATCTCCTTGTTGACGCCGTAGCCTTGTTTGCATGGGGTGGCCATCAACCAACCATCCACCACTCCATCCATCTGGAACATCGAGGGTTGCACGGCACTCATCAGTGAACAGAACAGTTTTGGAGTCAGTCTTCATGTCCATTGGAGCTGTTTCTGCTTGTGTGCAATGGATAGGGGAGGTCGAAAGGATGGCTTACGCACAGCTGCAAACCTCTGGAGGACCCTGCATCTTGTTGTTCAGGGCACGTTGGAGGCAGCAGCAGCCTCAAAAACTTGCCTGCTGCTATGACAGGGCGTTTTCACAGCTGCTCTTTTGAGCCAATGAAGTTGCCTGTAGGAAAGAGTCCTTGATTTTCTTTTATCAGCACACACACGTGTGCTCTGAGTCAGCTACATACTTCTTGATTGTGCGACGATCTCGATGAAGTCTCTTGGCAATTTTGATTGTTGTCATGCCTTGACCCAAACATTCAACTATTTGTTGCCTTTCGGCTGCAGAGAGGTCCTTTTTCTTTCCCATTTTGGTTGAAAATGGTTGGCTGCTTAATAATGTGGAACAACCTTCTTTAGTAGTTTTCCCTTTAATTGGACTCACCTATCAAACTAATTAGCACAGGTGTCTGAAATTGGTTTCAGTGATATGCAAAGCCCTGACACACATTACAATCCATGAGTTTAACTGACAAAAAAATCTTACCATACCACTCCTAAACTCTTTTTGCATAATAATTTGGAACGCGGTGTATTTGAATGTCTCTTTTCCTTATCATGCATAAAAGTGTTTGAGTAACTTAATCATTCACAATCTACTACAGGTAGGTTAGGTCAGAACCACACTGGGCTTGAGAGTCTCGAGGGATGTGTAGATTCATTTAGAGTAGATTATTAACTGTCATTAATTGGAGGATAACTGTGTCCAAACTGCTGCTACTCAAAGAATAAAAAGGTTAGTTATTATTTGCATGCTTAATAATATTTGCGATATTTTGTTGTTAACTGAGTAACACGTCATTTTTTTTAAACCAATACTTCATCTATGATGTACCTATATGTTCATGCACGGAAGATATTAAAACTTGGTAAGGGTTTGTGAAATTCTGTGCCGATGTTTAAAATTGACCGATGCTGATGTTTTTTGAAAACTGCATAACGTGGCTCTTTCTCAAAGCATCTCTACACTTGGCTACGCACTGAATATGTGTGGGTTCTATTTTTGACGCTTGCCGCTAACAGCACGCATCAATCTATACAGAGTACCTCAAGCAGGCGGAAGCCAGACACAGAAAAAGCAAAGAGAATCAAACAACTTTTCTTGCAACCCAAACAACCCTTGCAAACTGCCAGTTGTAAAAATGGACATGCTCACTTCTGAAATGCTCCCGGTGGCTTGCAGTGCAGGACGGCGTAAATTCGCAGCACGTACGCAATGTGCCAGAGACGTGTGCAGTGGGGTTTTGGAGCGTCCAAAAAAAAAAAAAAGGAAAAAAGAAAGGTTTCTCCTCAGCACAGCGTTCATGTGATGTGTAAATCAACATATAATCATCGGTGAATGTCATCTTTATTTGCAGATGGTAGTTAAGGAGGCAACTGCTACATCCCTACTTGGTACTAGTGCAGGGAAGAATTCAGACAGCAGCAACAGACTTGAATACACTGAATACAACAGCACGCAGGGCAAAATACAATTAAGTTTAAATATTAATTATATTTTTTATATTGTATTGGAAGAGTCCACTGTTGCAGTGATCATACATAAAAAAATGATCAAATGGTACTGTGAATCACTACAGGGGTGAAGGACACCTGGAGTTCTGCCACAGAAATTTAAATCTCATTCCTAACAATAAATATAAATTAAAGCTGCAAGCAGCATTGGACGGGCCCTCGCACTCCTGCGCAACTTGGCGGGTTGGCACGTCGGAAGGCACGACGTTCGAAGCCTTCAAAGCAGTTTGTTTAATATAAAATAAATTTTGATAACTTTTACTCAGGAAGTCTATGTGAACACACCTACGAAGTTTGAAGTCAATTGCACAAAATCCCTAGGAGGAGTTTGTTGAAATAGGACCTCTTCTCAACCAGCTCGAAACACCAAAAATGGTGATTTTCATTATTAAATATCTCGCTTCCTGTTAATTTTAGTCCATTGCTCCAAGAGACTTTTTGTAGATCTTGTCTTCCTCTACAATTCGGCTGTGGTTTCATAATTCTGTTTTCAAAACTGTGGCGGGGCTGCCTCAGAAAAAACATCAAGGGGGCGCTATGGAGCAAGTTTACCCCGCCCACTAATTAATTATGCAGCCCAAATGTGCACAATATTGGTTTGAACAACCAGAAGGAGTTTTAAACAGGTCTGAGAAAGTATTGAAGCACAACAGCTTTGCCTTGAAAAACAGCCAAAAAAGTAAATGGAGTTTGAATGTGGTATCAAAGGGTCAAAATTTGATGGAGTGCCATGCCCACACAGTTTCCTCAAAATTCATGATTTTGATAACTTTTACTCAGGACGTCTATATGAACGGACCTACCAAGTTTGAAGTGAATTGGATAAAATCCCTAGGAGGAGTTCGTTCAAATAGGACCCCTTCTCAACCAGGTTGAAACACCAAAAATGAGTGATTTTTATTATTAAATATCTCGCTTCCTGTTAATTTTAGCCCATGGTTCCAAGAGACTTTTTTGTAGGTCCTGTCATGTTCTACAATTCAGCTGAGATTTCATAACTCTGTGTCTAAAACTGTGGCGGGGCTGCCTCAGAGAAAAATTCAAGGGGGCGCTATAGAGCGATTTCTGCCCGCCCCCGAATTAATGATGTAGCCGAAGAGTGCATAATATTGGACTTAACAACCTCAAGAAGTTTCAGACAGGTCTGAAAAGTATATGAAAGCACAACAGCTTTTGCCTTAAACAGCCAAAAAGTCAAAGGAATTTGAATGTTGAATCAAAGGGTGAAATTTAATGGAGCGCCACGCCCACACAGTTTCTTCAAAATTCATAATTTTGATAACTTTTACTCAGAACGTCTATATGAACATAACTACCAAGTTTGAAGTCAATTGGACAAAATCCCTAGGAGGAGTTCGTTCAAATATGACCCCTTCTCAACCGGCCAAAACAGCAAAAATGGTGATTTTCATGCTTAAATATCTCACTTCCTGTTAATTTTAGCCCATTGCTGCAAGAGACTTTTTTTGTAGCTAATGTCTTCATCTACAATTCGGCTGAGGTTTCATAACTCTGTGTCTAAAACTGTGGCAGGGCTGCCTGAAAGAAAAATTCAAGGGGGCGCTATAGAGTGATTTTCCCCACCCCCTAATTAATTATGCAACCGATCTTTGCAGAATATAGACCTAAATAACCACAAGAAGGTTCAGACAGCTCTGACAAAGTATATGAAAGCCCAACAGAGTTGCCTGAAAACCACCCAAAAAGTCAATGGAGTTTATTTTTTTACCGAAAAAATCTGCACGTTTGACTTTGGCATGCTGTCACGGCCACGCCCTCTGATAAAAATTGAAATTATTTCTCAGATGTCAAGACCAAGGCCTTGACAA